>JAWDGP010005256.1:622500-665000 GCA_033675545.1 Elysia crispata
GATTTTTGTGCTTTCCATCATTATTTCTGGAATCTTATGCTACAAGATGACCGAATGTTCATCATTCTTTCTAGACTTTTTAGAAATCGAAATAGAGAGATCAAGATCTCATTTTAATTTCAGTTTATATTGTTTCGTTGAAATTAGAATCTAAATATAAACGTTGACAGGTAGAATATTCTATAATTTTAAATCTTAATCTTAGATCTACACGGTTACGTGGTTTTCGTACAAACTCCAATCTTGTTAACCACGCAACGTTACTGATTTATCCACGTCCCTTATCCGACGTAGTGTGCTGACATCCACGGTGAAAGAAAAGTATAACTTAAATGCAGCTTGTTTGCGTTTCACAAAGTCAACAAAACTACTCGACATCTAATTCTTATTCAACGAGAAAAGCGTTAAGCCAATGTTTTGTATGGTTGTTAGAGGCATAACCATTACTTCAATTGTTTAAAGATAGCCCAGTTTAGAGACAGCATCCGGCCTAGATCTACATCTATCTCTTAATATATACAGACATTTCAGAAACGGGAGCCGTACCTCTATGCTGACAACCGAAAATAGAATGTGTTCACCTGCATGTTCTTGTTGTGGAACTCTTTCTTTAAGTTTGTACAAGGTCGTTTCGTTGGTTGTAGTAGACCTTATTTACTCACAGCTTTTTTGCGCTCTTTTTCTTTAGATAGTTTTTTTAAAGTCCTAATGCGATCTTATTCTACAATCTGCGCCTCGCCCTGACTTGCATAGATCCCACAGTTCTAAAATGAAGAGGCTGCAGACTCCATGTTATTTATCTCTATGAGCAGAGGGGTTGTTATGATTTAGCAATTTCATACAAATCTTTGTTATTAATCACGAACATTAAAAAGACGTCTGTGATACTTATCTGTTTAGCATATCTTTTTTCCCATTTAAAGGTGCATTATTTTGGCTTCAATTTGTTACCTCAAATTGGCGCATCATCAAAATTTAAAATAAAAACATGAAAAAAAAACCAAAACAGAACGCAAACGCAGTATAAAAGATATCGTTACAAATCTCTCGAAGGAAATTTAATGACATCCTCGACTGTAATTTATTAAAAAAGAGCAAAGAGCGGGGTGAGAAAATGCTGGTTTTAAAAAATGCGAAGGAAATTCACGCAAGTGTAATAGCTTTCGATCGCCGGATCGTAATTCGACGTTATTAATTCTGTTCATGATAAATAAAAATTAGTCTTTATTACCTAATCAGCTAAAGCATAGATTATTCATATCATCTAATCTTAAATACTACGACATAAGGATAAATTTCCATGTAATTGTCCCAAAATTTTACACTAGGGGAGAAAATAATTGACGCAACTATAACAACCCAACTGCTGTAACTCTAAAACATCGAATTTCATTTATGTTTACATTTCTTTTTTCTATTCTATCCTTTTTTAAATTCTGCGAAATGAAATAGAGGGAGGTATAAAAAATTAACAATTCTGCAGGTTCTGGTGTTCAGCATCTTCCATCAAGAGAAATTAGTCTGTTATTGTCCAGTATGTGTCTTGTCTTTTAGAATATTCTGCTATAAGTCCGATCCATTGATGAAATAGTGAATCAAGATGATTCACATCCTAGCTTTTGGTTTGCTCAGACTTCGACGAGTTGTAGAGCAGGGGCTGTACTCTTATTTCTCAGTATATTCCATTCACTATGAGGAAGAGGGCTTAGGCCTACAGAGTGTGGATATTTCTACGGAGAAGGATGAGTTGAAAACATAGTTTACTTTAATTAAAATTACGCAATAAATGCAACATTTGTATTTAACTCTAGAGGACAATACAAAAAGCTTATTTTTACTTTTGGATTGGAAGTTTCATCAATATAAACCTAGGGTAGAGAGCAGGTAGGACTTGGTTGTAAACAAGATTTAACATTATTTGCTGTTTAGATGGCGAACAGCACTCTTGCTCTTTGAGATCATTCACTACTCTTTTTGTCGTTCAGCAACCCGTGAACTATATTGTTTACGGGTTTTTCTTTGTCACAATAAAAGTTTAAAAAGAAGAAAATAAGTCTCTTTCCACGATTTTTTTTTTATTTTGAAGTGAACGGTAGTTACGAACTTGTTTCGGCTGTTTATCTTTGTCCCAAGTGACTACTACTGCAGGCCAATACCCAGGCTGATTCTTCTGTGAATAAGATTTCTGATGAAAAACAAAGGGAAAATGAACAGATTAAAACTGATATTTTGCTAATTCGATATTTTTTTTAAACCACTTATACAACATGCTCATTAGATGAGTCCAATGTCATCAGGTGCGAGTAATTTTAAGCAAAAATTTGATTGACGACTTCATTATTGCACATCTTGTAACCTGTTTCGCTTTTGGAAAACAGATGCTCACCTTTAGCCTGATTTAAAAGCAAACATTCCAAAATGAGCAGCCTCTGGTTATATTTATAAGGAAACTCATCCACCTGTTTTAAACAATGACTGAACCGACAATATCGACAGGGCTGGAATTTCGCTCATGTATTTATTTTTTATGTTGTTTTTTTTTTCTTTTCCGCTCCACTTTGGGGGAATACGATCTTGCCTCAAGCTATTAATGCAATGTAACGAGAAGTTCTAGTTATTGTTGACTAATAGAACTGATGATGCGTATTAAGAAACGATATGAGAAATTTATGTAAATGTATGCATTCTGATAAAAAAAAATGTTTTAGTGAGATTTTCTAGATAAAAATACCCTTGTACTTGTTCTGTATCCTTCGCGACCACCTCTGTAGATATAACAAATTTGACTGCATTGAAAATTTATTGGGCGCATAAGGACAGCATTCAACATTAAAATCTAATTTATTGAAACATCATTTTCACAAATAAAAATAGTGGTTTTCAAAAAAAAAAAAAAAAAAAAAAAGAACACCCAACAATTCAATAAAGTCTGTTTTATAGAATAAAAAAGTTATTGCTTTCATTCTTGCCACTTATTTCACAACTCGGCTCCATTGCTAATTATAAAATCATTCGATTCAGCCATACTGTTCCTCTTGAAGAAACCATCTTATCCAACTCAATCATTCTCATTAGCTTTATAATCCGTCATGAGAAATTGAATTGACAACCTTAAAATTATTCTTATTACAATCAGATAATAATTATAAATCCCTTCATGATTTCATCTTTCATTTTTTTCCAATTGTAAAGGAGATGAAGCTGCAATAAGATGATGATTCACATAAGTTTTCTTTTCTTTATCCTCTTAAATTTCACGATCGATTTGGCCATTTTGCAGCGTGTTTAATCCGATATACTGCTCTGCAGCGATAACACAAAACACCTTTGAAAGAAAATTCAAGCAAGAACTTGACTCTTTTTCTTTCTTTTTTCTCTTTCTCATTTTAATTTATCTATCTATCTGTCTATCTGACTATTTTTTAAATTTACGTTTCTTTGATTCTCGCAAATTCTCTCTCTAGCTTTCCGCCTCTTTGCCTATATCTGCCCCTCTTTTCTCACTCACACGTTCTCTCACACACATACACAAACATATCTACTCCTCTAACTGTCAAGCATGTCATACGTTTTTATGGTCTCGTCAAAATGTAATCGATGGACAACTTTACGATTTTCATCTTTTTTTTTTTTTTTAAATAATTCATTTTTGCTGGAAGCGAGTTTCACGATGACCTGCAAACGACGTGAGTTCAAAGAATGAGTAATTCTTACCCAGGTTTTACTAATTAATCGAAACATTTATCGAGACAGCTACATCGTGTTTCGGTTGAGATTTTGTCTTAAATGTCACAGGAAACGTTAAATGAGTGTTGAGGTCGAAAGCCGGACCTGAATTATCGAGAATGAAATCGATATTTTCCCTCATACGGAAAAGCCGATATTACACGAAGAGTAAAAATCGTTTTTACTCCAGTAGAAAGGCTGTGGAAAGGAAAAAAGAAAAAGTAAAAAAAAGAACCTGTGAGTGTCAACGCTCTGGGAATAAAAGACCAAAGTTAATTACGAGCATCGATTTGAACTGGAACTCGCGGGCTTGTGCCTGGCAGAAACTGGCTACAGACAATTATTGCAAAACCTGTTAGTCCCAGATAAGCTGGTATTTCAGTGCCTGAGCGGACATGCCTCACCTGAACACATTGAAAACGACCAACCTTTAGTGTGTCCTACTTCCTTATTGACACATGGGCCTGGTATTACGGCAGACTCAAATAGGGGGGGGGGGAGGGGGGGGGGAAGGAGATGTCTATTTTGTGGAGGGAAAAAATTGATGGTGTTTGTTTGAGACTTAAAATTTCAATTAAACTGCCAAACTATTGAAGAATGCTGATTTTAAAAAAGTATGAGACAAATATTTAGAGTTCACGCTATTAAAAAAAAATAATCGTAACTTATAACTTCTTGACATGATTCATTACTACTACACCACTGTTAATAAACATAAACGAATCATCTTTATGAAAGTACCGAATTGGTAAATCGATTGATCAAACTAAATATTGTTTGATCAGATCCATTTTTAATGTTTGGAATAGGACTTCATTTCTAGAGATTATGATTTCCATACGACTTGAAGACTACCACAAACATCATTCAAAACTTTTGCAAATTTGTTTTCAATTTATAAAGAATTATATATCAGACAGCGTTTTAGATCAGTTTTTCTCATTTGATATCAGAAGACGATTCAAAAGTATGGGTAAATTTTTTTTCTTATCAATCGCATATCTCTCTTTTTTTCTCTCTCTCTCTCTCTCTCTCTCTCTCTCTCTCTCTCTCTCTCTCTCTCTCTCTCTCTCTCTCTCTCTCTCTCTCTCTCTCTCTCTCTCTCTCTCTCTCTCTCCTTCTTTCTTGTTTTCTTTTTCAAATCTCTCTGTCCGTTGCTCTTTTCTGTTTGTTTCTTCTTCTATTATAGATATCTTTTTTCTTCATATTTAATCTCATCGTCCTACCTCTTTATTCATTGTCCGATTACTTTCTCTGCCCATCCCAATCTCTGTCTATCTGTCTGTCTGTCTGTCTGTCTGTCTCTCTCTCTCTCTGTCTCTCTCTCTCTCTCTCTCTCTCTCTCTCTCTCTCTCTCTCTCTCTCTCTCTCTCTCTCTCTCTCTTCTTCTTCTTCTTCTTCTTCTTCTTCTCTCTCTCTCTAACTCTCACTATCTTTCTCTTTATACATGTTTACTTTTATCTCTTACACTTCTTTTTATTTACCTGTCTATTCGTTTGTCGATCGAGCTATCCATTTATCTAATTTTATTTTCTTATTTATCTTTCTATATTGTTTGGAACCGCAGATGAATTTATAATTTATATATCTATCTATATCTAACTATGTATCTCTCCATCTCCTCCTCAATATTTGCTGTCTCCGATTTAGCAAATTTCCTTTCTTTTTTATATACCCACGATAAGAGAAAAAAAAACTACCATACTGCTTCCTTCTCTTCCAGTTAGCTCTGCCTATGGTAACGTAAATATAGGGAAACGAATAAAAAGTGTAAGATGTTTTCCCAAGAGAGGCAAAGGTTGCTTGAGACAGTTGGCTCTCAACCAAGTTCTCTTCGGATATCATGTCCGATAGGTTACCCTGATTGAACGTAAACGTTTGTTTTGGAGCTTAACAGAGGAAGCAACAATCGTACGAGTAGTGGTAGTAGTAGTAGTAGTAGTAGTAGTAGTAGTAGTAGTAGTAGTAGTAGTAGTAGTAGTAGTAGTAGTAGTAGTAGTAGTAGTAGTAGTAGTAGTAGTAGTAGTAGTAGTAGTAGTAGTAGTAGTAGTAGTAGTAGTAGTAGCAGCAGCAGCAGCAGCAATACAATAATATAGTAGCAACAAAGTAATATAGTAGCAACATAATAATATAGTAGCAACAGAAGTACTTTTTAACTGGATTTGTTTGCAGACAGGATCCAGAAGCTAGATCTAAATCTAGCTCTGAATCCAGAAAGAGGAACCGTATCTTATATGCTTAAAAAGTCATCATTTTGGGTGCTGCAATAGATCGAATGCAAAAAATTTCATATTTTGTTGGGGAACTCTTTCTCTAATACTCGAATACCACTGTATGAGACAAGTTATAGTTGGGTCATCATATAGATAGGCTCCTATTTTTACTCACAACTTGTAATTGCCGCTACTTCTTTATATATATATATATATATATATATATATATATATATATATACACACACACACACACACACAGAGAGAGAGTACTATTCGTTGAGATGGTGTAAACCTCCCATCCGCGCCCATTGGTTGCGCCAAGTGACCAAGTGGTAGGGATCCACGTGGAACAAAATAGAGGCCATGAACTCCAAATTCCCAGGGGTCGCAAGGGCTAATACAATAATTATCATAGTTCTATAAATATTGGCACCCAAATGTTTCCTTCGGAGGATTCCATAAAATGTTTATGGGTGCAGTAAGTTGTAAGTCTAAGTTACTATGGGTGACTTCACGACACATTGCTCTTAAAGAAATCAGATGCTGTGCTAGGGATCTTCGTGCATTGATGTTGTGCATACAATGCGTCTGTTGTGAAATTGATTTTCATCTGGCAGCATATAATTATTTTGATATAAAACACATAAAATGAGTTTATTTATTATGAGAGCTTACTCAGAAGAAAATGTCAAGAGTGAATTAATTTTTGGGAAGTAATTTTTTAGTCAGTAAAGATTGGCCACAGCGCATTTTTCATTTTTTGATAGAAAATTTTATTGCAAAGCAACAAATCTGCTTGAACTCAATATCGCTATGTATCTTGGAGTAATTCAAATTTTCCATTGCAATAATATTAAATTTGGATGAACTATGCAACTTCAAGTTTTGAAAAAGATATATCTTTGCCATGCAAAAGTCTGGCATCCATTTTGTTTTACAGTATAGACCTGGTTTTTCTTTTTTTTTTTCAAATTATCTATTGACTCTTCAATTAAACCAACATCTATCTCTTTTCTTATTCCATTTTTATCTAGGCCTTTGCTTTCTTTGGTGAAAAGACAACTTGGGGTTCGTTTTTAAAAAATGGATCTATAATCAATACTGAAATTATAATAAGTTGTCTTAATGCACATGTCGAAATATTGATTCAGATAGATCTAAGTGCTTGTTCTTGAAAAAAAAAGTTTAACTTTGGGGGTAATCGCACTTGATTTATGGGTTACAAATAGTATAGTCATATTATGTATAAAGACCAACAGTACAAAAAAGTTTATGACCAAAAATATTTTATGAGATTAAAGACTCTTTGGAAATAAAATCTTTAAAGTTCAGTTTGATCTATGTTGGAAGACTACTTCAGATGTCATTTCAATACATATATGTATTTTGTAAGGGTTTCGGATCACATATAAAAGGACATCATAAAAATATCATTTAATTTTTACAGATTTGAAAATTTGGTCGGCAGTTTTTTTCTTTCCTTAATATCAGCTTTTGTCACTAAGCATCAGTGTAAATTGGATTAGTTAAGATTAATTCTCTAAGCTGCGATCAATGTCCCGTATAACGAATCACATGGAGCATTTAAATTGACAATGCATGGGAAATCTTCCAAAAGATGCATTTTTCTAAAAAATTTAAAAGGCTGTTCTCGAAAAAAGAAATATACATGGCTTTTCCATTATCAAATCAACGATCCATTGTTAACCATTTTAAATATGTTGGGTTTCTTTTTTTTTTCATTTTTTTATACCAACCTAGAAATAAAATGATGAATGTTGAATTACCTAATTCAAGTGTAAACTTTTATAAATTCAGCATCATTACCGTTGTTAGGCATGACACGAACTTGACTGGGTTCTTTTTTTTAATTTGTGTTGCAACTTTTGCTAAAGGCTAAATGATATAAATGTGCCCAACGATGCACATATTTTTCTTCTTTTTCATAAATTTTAAGAAAGGCTACCATGCAATGCATCATAACCTTTTGTTTTTAACTTTTTGTTTAGAAGTGAAACCTTTTCTCTTAGCAGTATTAATCAGACAAAAACTGTTGCATTGGACATGATCATGATTATAGTATTTAACCCAATTAAAGAATGACAAAAATAAAAAAAAACGTAACAAGAAATAGAAGACACAGTTTTATCCTTTTCTGATCATTTTAAAAATCTCTTTTATTTTGTTTTGCCATGGACCGTTTTAATGAGCTAAAGCAAAAGATCAGCTCCAGTATCTAATTTAATTCCATGAGCTTTATATCGATCCTGAAACTTTCGTAATATATTTATAATATAAACCACTAACTCATTTTTTGTTGTTGCTTCTTATTTTTAGTTGTATCAAAGTGATATTGTTGTTACAACTTGTATTAGAACTAGTTTTTAATTTTTAGCCACTCTAACTCCTAGTATCCAATTAATTCATACTTTGTTTATTTTTTTCAAATCTAATTTAATTTATCATATCCGCAACAGTTTTGCTAGGCAAGGGAATGATGTCTAATGTATGAATCCTTGCAGCCTTCCTGATTTCCTAACGTTTGAAAAACCACGATGACAGCTGAGGGAGTATTTAGTTACTCTTATCATATGAATCAGGAATTCTGGATTAAGTTCCGTGGTGTTTACAGAGTATAGAGTGAAACGCAACTAGGAGGATAGGAGAAAAATGAAAAAAAATTGGATAGGGTCTTGAATGCAGCCAAAATACCCCGAGTGTATTTTGTATCAATTGCAATATTATATAATTGCAATATTTTCTATTTAAGCTTAGCAAACAGTGGCCGCAGTTTTATAATCGGTTCGGGATCTCGGAATAGAGAGTGGATGATTTTAACTGATTGATCCCTTTAGTCGAGCGATGGCACTGCTAGTAGTTGTAGGGGTCAAGTCCTTTATTCTATGTAAAAAAAAATTCCCTGCATTATGTGCTTCTGCCGTGGCACTATTTACATTTGGTTTTATTAGCATGAGGCCACTATGTTATTTCTCTTCACGGCACTGCTCTCAAGCTCAATAAGGAAAAAGGAGAGTAGTAGATCATTACGAATAATTTGGCTTAGAGGAAATATAAAAACCAAGTTTTATATATAAAAAAATTGTAAAGCCACGAACAGTTTTATGACACGATGAAGAGGCAAAACGAATACCATATATAATGAAGAAAATTAAGTAACAATAGAAAAGAAAGTTTAAATATATATATAATTTCTTTAGGCCACTGTATAGGAAGTCCTTGAAGGTTTCAACTACTAAATACGTGGCCCAGAATTTAATAAGGACATATACCCATCATTCTTGATTGAAGCATAAAGAAGATAAAAATTATAAAAAAGAAATTCATCGCATCCAGTTGTTGAAAGTCGGGACCACTATAGAATAGAGGAAAAATTTAAAAATGTTCAGAAAGGTGTATACATGATAATCATCTAGTTCTTTTTATTGGAAGCCTGGCTCTTAACATTTCCTAGCAAGATTCAGAAGGCCTTTAAGGTAAAAAGCAAAACTTGTACCAAATGATAGAGATGTCTCGATCAACTTTAATCCTAGCAGTGGTATCAGAAACAGGTATCCAGTCTCTAGATAAAAGAACACATTCAAAGTTTCTTAATCGATGCTCGAAAGTCTCTCCGTAAAAAGACCATCAAAATGTGATCTGAAGATATGAAAACATCAATCGAAACGCCTGTAGAGGTAAAAATATATTCTTACATATCGCAAGAGATCTACAAAGAAAAACAATTTAAATTGAGAAAGACGATAAACTGTTGCCATACACAATGTTCCATCATAGGGAAGCCGTTCCAAGCACAGAAATAGGAAGGGATATGTCCCTTGAATAGGAGACATAAATAACTTTTGACCATATCTTCAAGAACTATTTTACTGATTCATAGATAAGGTCCTTTTGTAGGTGGTCAACGGAAAGGCAATTAGAAAAGGAGGAAAGGCTTACTCATTGAAAGGTAAATAGATTTTAAAATAGAAATCATTATATCATTATATATAAACTGCAAGTAAAAACAATCGTCTTACTACGAAACACAAGCTCATCTGTTAAAGGAGACGGCAAACATTCAAGATACTTATAATACCTGCAAGATACCTTTATCGCAGCACCGCATACAAAAACAAATTGTATCCCTCAAACGTTTTCGAACTTTTTGTAAAAAAGAAATAACTCTGCAGGGATTATCATATCAGATCGCTGTCTTTTATCAGAAAATTAAGAGTAGGGTTAAGACAGAAAAAAAGGTAGTTGAGCGAAACCTGCATTTATAACAATAAAATGAAAAAAAACAATAAATAAAAAAGCAGGAAGTTATGAAAAGATCCAGCACGCATGGTCTCGTATGCAATAAACAACAATCAATTGTCTGCGTAAAGGTCACAATCATCAGAGACAGCATTGTGCTTGAAAGTTCAAAGTTTCGTTACACAGCAATCTACCTCGAAGAATAAACTTCTGAAGATACGGAGTATATTTTTTTTTTATTTAAGAAGAAGAACATGTACGATGTCGCTGAAGATTCGAAACACTATGAGCACATTGTGTACGCAGGCTTTATCAGCTCTTATCGGCTGCCAATGTTAGATTCCAGAAGCGAGTTAAATAATATTATTACTTGAAGTTAATATTCAGCGAGTTAGTCCTAGACAATTAAATCTGTTCAAGACATTAGTGACAATCTGGCAGATATTTGAAAATAAGTTATTGTTTAAAATCAGTAACCAAGTGTTGTTAAGGAAAGTAAGGAGATAAATTTTTATCTCTCACTGTGTAGATGCACATCACATGCACCATCATCTTCACCGCAACCTCGGAAACTCTGTCCAGCTGTTGGTAGAAAGAAAGGAGAATGAGAGATAACCCAAGACCATTTTTCCACAACTTTGCATTAATTTTTTTAAAACCTGAATGCTATGCCAATAGATGGTTGCCTTCATTATAACATGGGTCACATAAATAGTGTTTTATTCCACCATTGAATTTAAAAATGTGTGTAAAAAATATCAACGTAACACACTGAATCAAGAGAGGGACCTTCAACATGATCCTTAATAAAGATAGCTAGTTTAAGGAAAGAAAAGGCTATCTAATTAAAGATTTGTATCACACATCTAAGATAAATAGAGATTTTTCTATTCTTCACAAGATCTCTTGGCTGTCAGAGGTAATAGGGATGTTCAAGAATTTTCTCTACCTGAAGGCCGCGATGGATGTTTTCGTTGATAATATTTCCACAGTGCTGTTAGTTTAATGAGAAAATAAAGAACAGTCACAGTTTATTGTTAGCGATTGATCCCTGAAGCATCTCATTTTTCAAATGAAAAAAGCGGAAGAAATAAAAACCTTTTTATGAATGTTTTCTGTTCTGAGACAGTCTGAGCCAAACTAATCTCTTAAATTATTTATTAAAAGATTTAAAAAAAAAAAAAAGGTTTCGCTAGCATTTTATTCGAATTTTGTGACCGGTATTTTATCATAAAGCGAATGTTATGGGTAGTGCATTTTTTCCCACCGCACTTAATCCCTGCTGGGTATAAGACAGGTTCTCAGCAGCAGATGGACTGAAATATTCACCGCATAATAGGAATGCCATAGTAAACAGCTTTGGATCTAACATAAGCAAAAAATGTGGAAATTTGTTAGGTTGTAAAGTAGGAACCAATCAAATAAGCATAGCTTGACAATATCTTATCATATAAAACCGGATGGTTATCTTGCCCGGTGACAGTGGCTTTTACACAAACTTAATTCCATCGCTGAGCGGGGCATTCTGTAAGGAGCAACTGCCGTAGAGGCGTTTTAAAAATATTTCAGGTGTCCACTCTCACTTATGAGAGGCCGATAACTGTTTTGGGCTTTTGGTAAATTTTTTTTTAACTTTACAATGTTCGATATAAAAGAGAGGAAAATAAATAATTATTATGTCTATAGCATGAAATCTTTATAATCTCGTTTATTGTAGCTGAATTCTATCGACTGTTTGGTGTTGTACATACATAGTGTCAGCAAGAACACTAGAAACATTTTTTCCCTTGTTTTTTTTTTTTTTTTTTTTTTTTTTGGGCGTGTGTATGATGCCCTGTCCTTTTAGCAGTATGTTTTTTAATCTATCCTCAGATTTCTGTTACCTTCAAAGAAAAGGTAAAATTTTAAACTTAAATGGGTCAAAACGCCAAGTCGTAAACTATCTTACGAAAAGGTTAATTTGATGTAGAAAGATTTCTTTGATGGTCTTAGCAGTGTTGTTTGGCACTTTTATATTCATAAAGAAAAGTAGACCAATTCGAATCAATACCGGTACATTGTATTCCTCTCTCTCTCTCTCTGTCTCTCGCTTTCTTTAGTTCTCTAGTACTTGCTCTATTAGTTTATCCCTCCCCCGACGTTATTTCGATTCCCCCTCTTGTCTTTTTCTCTTTGAAAATGATATCCATTTTGGGAAAACTCATCTATGAGTTCTAACGAGATCTTTTATCCTCTTTCCCACGTAGATCATGCCTTACAGGAAATTAATACCAGAAGTAATTAACGGAGATTTTTTTTCATTATGACACAAAAGCTGTTTGGACAATAAATAATTAGTTGGGTTTTTTTTTCTTTATCATTCTGGAAGATCTATGTATTCAACGGTATTATTTTGTATGTATCATATTGTAATTCTTCATTCCACACACTGACAGAGCCACCGGCATTTTTTTTAATTTCCTTCTTTTCATTGGCACCCTATTCGATTTTTTTTCTCCTCATAATCTCCTTTCTCTCTCTCTTTTAATTTTCTCAATCTTAAAAGAGAATGGATTGCACTGTAAAGATTTGCTACGTTCCTACAACATATCCAAATAACATTGAATTTTTTTACATCCGATACAATTATTTTAAAGAGTAGAAATAGAAAGAGAGAGAGAGAGAGAGAGAGAGAGAGAGAGAGAGAGAGAGAGAGAGAGAGAGAGAGAGAGAGAATATATATATATATATAACAGAAGGGGAAAAAAGACAGACAGACAAATAGAAGAGGAGGGGAGACAAAGATAGACAGACTTTACAAAAAACCTTGGAGAAGAACGGCGTAATTGTAAGTTGATTTTATTTTTCATCTTATGTTTAAAATGATAGAGGCAATTAATTCGAGATTATTTTATTCTAAATACCCAACGGCAAATTCAACAAAGTGTTCATAATTTCATCAGGTAAAAAGTGCATTGTCCTTTCGAATCATGCTTTATTTCAAACTGTTCTCATGATAGAGATTCTCCATGTTTTGGGTTTGTTTTACGTTCATCTTTCTTAAAGTCATTATAAAACTTTATGTGTACTACTTTTCTGCTTGATTTTTTTACATCACTTTTTACTGCTTTAGAATACGTAACAAAAGTGTGCAGAACTGACAAGAAAGTAACTAGACATGCTCAAAGATTTTCAATATCTTCTTCATCTGTGAAAGATACCTCACACACCTTCGAGATTTTGTTCCTCCCGTGGAAGCCTCAAATTAAGAATCAATATAGGTGATTCAAGTCTACAGCTTTTCGTTTCTCTGATCAAGTTATTTCCACCCGAGCCCTTTTGATATTTAGTTTTCCAGATATTTTCGTCCTTCCTTAGATGACCTCATTAGATCTTATATTTTGATTATCATGGTTTTACCTTTAATAAACAACAAGTAGGTCGATGCTTTTTTGCTCTCCTCAAAATATTACCAATTAATCGTATTCTATTAGCAAAAATATATCTTCTATAACAATAGATCTACCTCTCTATCTCTGTCTTTCTATCTAATGCTCCGTCTATCTGCCTACCTTTCGTATTATCTTTCAATTTCTATTTTTATCTGCGTGTATTTCTTCAACTGTGATTGTGAATTTTTTACCTTCGGTAAAACATGAAAGAATTTGAGATGAGAGCTTGGATCTTGTATTATTAAACAAAAACTGTGTTATTGAATGTAACTTACACCTTTCCCGTGTTAAATTTTCACTTTTATCATTCTGTAGCCGAAAGGCACAAGCTTTGAAGTTAGCAAAAGGTCTTATTACTTCATTATGTATTCATTGTAGAGTTAAACTCTCGTGTTATAGGGCACTTTTGTTAAAAAACAGTTAAGCAAATAACTCGCTCAGTGATTTGTTCTTTTCGCTTTATTGTACATTCCATCGTACTAAAATTTCTTAAGCCCTTGCCGTATGTGAAGAATTTATACAAAAACATTGTTTCATGCTTCACATTTTTTAATCCCGAGTCGCTAAGGGTACATCATTCATGGGGATTTTTTATTCACGGTGTAAGCCGTAGCCTCACGAAATACCAACGATTTGCTGAAAGAGGATTTTTTTGTTGGTTCTCAAAATATTAGCTTCATTCGATACAGAGCGATTCTGTATTCATTTTAAGTCTCTGATTGTCTTTAAAAGTTAAAAGACTGATAATATATAATGATGGTGTTGTGATGTACAAATTAAACAAAGGAGAGCCTTGAAATATAAATCAAATAATAGGCTTAACAAAATTTGACTGGTTTTACTTTATATAGAAGATAATGGAAAGATTCGAGCAGTAAATAGAATACTGTTTTCTAATTTTAGATCACAAAATTCTTCTTCGGAGAGTCAGTGGACACAATCACTGGTTGGGTTGTCAATCATTAATGCCAGCAGACTCGGCGTAGATTTATCTAGATTTAAATCACCGTTAGTTTCGGTCTCCTACCACTACAGCATCCAGCAGTTCCCACACAATTACACCCGTTTTGGACGTTCCGTTTATCATTGACAAACTTGGAGGAGGCTTCCACGACTGTCATGCGCGTTGAGACCCTGTTTTCGTCACCAATCGATGGACTCTCTCTTCCTCATCTTCTTTACCTTTCGTCTCTCTGTTTGTTGCGGTGCTGTTAGTCTTGATTACCGAGATAAGAGATAAATCTGATTCACTCTTGCTTATTGTTCAATCAGCACTTCTTTTCTCTCCTTTTACTCTATTTCTTTTGCTGTTTTATGACTTTACAACTTCATGTTTATGGATTTGATAAAGCCAATTCGTAGAGCCCGTGGCATTTCATCTCTCCTTCGATTTTTCTTCTGTCCTTTGCCTGTGATGTTTGCAGTCTTTGTGAAAACATTGATCAGTCAAAATACAGTGCAATGCTCTCTATTTAGACAGAAGTCTAGCAGGCTATGCTACGGTTTCTGTTTGTTCCACACTGGCAGCCTGCTGTTTCCTCGGCCTGATAAAAGAGATTAGGAGTCCATGTAAAATAATTCGAACAGAGGACCTGATTCTTTGAATATTTGTTTTATTTGTTTTCTCTTCTGTTTGGCTTATTTTTTCCTTTTTTTTTTTTTTTTTTTGGATGTGTGAATTTACAAGGCATGCTTTTAATTAATACTATTGTTCGTCTGTCTTGATCACAGGATCTTAAAGCTCAGGTTGAATAGCAGAAGCAATGGGAAAAATCTCGGGGCCGAGTTAATTCATTTTTGTTAGAATGTAAAGGGTACAGACTTCTTTGGTAAAAGAAAAAATTCTTTTAGGAAAAACAAAATTGATTTAAGCACGATTGTCAGTAAAGTGATTCAGACAAGATTAGCAAATGGTGAGACGGATGAAAGCATCTATAGCAAGATACACATAAAGATTATAAATAATAGATAAAAGTATCAATAAAAAAGACAGATGCATAAATATGCAGAAAGGTACCCAAATATATCGATAGGTAGACAAATAAATAAAAAGATAAGCAGAAAAATACAAAACAGGTAGCAAAATATATTGTCTTTCAGACATAAAGATATGTAGATAATTATGTAGATAGATAGATAGATCGTTTGAAGATTAATACTAGCCATTGATTAAAGTCCTCAACTGTAGGACATAAAGATATGTTGATAGATAGATAGATAGCTACTTAGATAGATAGATCTTTTGAAGATTAATACTAGCCATTAATTAAAGTGCTCAACTGGGCGACATAAAGATATGTTGATAGATAGATAGATATCTACCTAGATAGATAGATAAATAAATAGATAGATCGTTTGAAGATTAATACTAGCCATTAATTAAAGTGCTCAACTGTAGGACTTAAAAATATGTTGATAAATAGATAGATAGATAGTTCGATTGAAAATTAATACTAGCCCTTAATTAAAGTGCTCAACTGTGGGACATAAAGATATGTTGATAGATAGATAACTACTTAGATAGGTAGATAAATAGATGGATAGATCTTTTGGTTACTAGCCTCTAATTGAAGTTCTCTACTATGAAAGCCTTTCCGCTCAAAACACAAGTGTCGCATAAAAAGTTATTTAAGTAAGATCGGCTATCAGTTAGATTAATAGAATGACAGATAGAAGAATGGATATAGGCAAATAGATAGATAGTCAGATATATAGATCGATAGATTGAAAGAAAGGAAGATAAAAAGATAGATAGAAAGATGGATGGATGGATGCATGAACGATATATTGGGAATAAACTCTAATAACAAAGGTTATATGTTTTGTCTAAATACAAATCAAAGGTCATTGAATTCTGTATAAACAAAATCTTATCGCGATTATAACAAGGAAAAAAATGACCAAGTCAGATACAAAAACAGACATGCAGAGAGAGATTAAATGAAAGGAACATGCAAAAACAAACAAAAAATCCAATTGTTTATGAACGAGAGAGAGTGGGAGAGAGAAAGAGCGAGAGAGGGGGAAGGAGAGAGACAAAGAGAGAGAGAGAGGGAGAGAGAGAGAGAGAGAGAGAGAGAGAGAGAGAGAGAGAGAGAGATTAGAAAAGCAAAAACACCACAGTTGGAGGACAACTTGGTAATAATAAAGGATCCAAAAAGGACCACGTGTGTCTGTAAATAGTATGATGTAGGGTGTAAAAAGAAACAGGCACACAACTTTATAACTACGGGACTAAAAAAAGAAACAACACAACTATCGTTACCATATAAACGTTTTGACTTTAATGTAGTTTCACCAGATTGTGTGTAGAAGAAAATGATAAATCTATAATTATGTTGTTTCTTTTTTTAGTCCCGTAGTTATAGAGTTGTGTTCCTGTCTCTTTTTGGACTCAGAGAGAGAGAGAGAGAGAGAGAGAGAGAGAGAGAGAGAGAGAGAGGGAGGGAGGGAGAGAGAGAGAGAGAGAAATAAACAGGAGGTATGATGAGACATGACAGAATGTCCAAGATGACCATAATAGTTTCAAAATTATTCCTTCTAGAAAGTTATCAGATAAAGAAACGGAGAATCAATTAGAGAACGTAAACGAGACAGACACAAGTTAGGTATGGCCAAGTGAGACAGAACATTGAAATGAAAAAGAAATATTTCCTTTAAAACCAAAAATTATAAATCTTTATGACACCCTCCACCTTGAAGACCCTCTCCTTTCTGTCGAGTGAGTCATGTTCATTCTTGACCCGGGATTCAACTGGAGATTCAGCAGAGAACAGATTCTGATTCTCGCAAAAGCCTAGTGAGATTGAACTGTCTGACAGTCAAATTATCTAAG
This sequence comes from Elysia crispata, assembly GCA_033675545.1. Classification (NCBI taxonomy): domain Eukaryota; kingdom Metazoa; phylum Mollusca; class Gastropoda; family Plakobranchidae; genus Elysia; species Elysia crispata. The sequence goes on from JAWDGP010005256.1 coordinate 639,966, forward strand.
GAGGCAGTACAAAGTATAAGACGAGATCTCCAAGTTAGCGAGAATCCCTGTTTAAAAAAAAAATAGTAAATAGAACGTCGTAGGCTGCGTGTAAACTTTAAAAATTCTATAAACCCACATTTGAATGTCCTCGGAAAAAATTATGGTCTTACTTATCGATGTATGTTATGCTTTTCCTTAATAAGATTCTCTGATTTGTTCGATATTATTGTGAGCATAAATGCTAGGACTGTGAGGTCGACTACCACATGTGAGTGTAGAAAGTTAGAGAGTACCTTTAGTCTTTCTTCGTTGATTTTTAGTAGAAGACAATTAATAATAATAATAATAATAATAATAATAATAATAATAATAATAATAATAATAATAATAATAATAATAATAATAATAATAATAATAACAATAGTAATAATAGTAACAACAATAACAACAACAACAACAACAATAATAATAATAATAATAATAATAATAATAATAATAATAATAATAATAATAATAATAATAATAATAATAATAAATTATTAGTATATCTTTGAAGGTATTTTGAATTAGAGGACAATAGCTTAAATGACTTCTTCGGATGAACATAAAAGACACGAAGGTTTAAAGTCAAACCATAGTTTTACTATCCCTAAAATATCGTGATTCTACATTCTCTGTTTATCTAAGGAGAAGGGCACAAAATTTCTAAAAAAAAAAGTCTGCCTCACAATAAAAGATAGTTAAGCCGGTTAACCTCTTTTTATTTGAAATGCCTTGGCTTTTTTTTTTCTATGAAATTTTTAAGAGAATTATAAAACAAATCGCATCAACGACATAAACCTTCTATTTCTTTTTATTCTTAAGAAATGTTTACAAACATTTTGGTTTTCTTTGTATCCATGCTTTAATATGCATTCCAACTTTTCAAGTAAAAGTTTAATTGGACTTTTACATTTGAGACTTTTGAAGATATTTCCTTTTTTTATCCGCTATACTTTTTTACATAACTTGAAAGAAAATGTTGTGACCACATTAAGGGACCGAACCCGGCGAGCGTGAAATCTCAGAAATCAAAGCCGCTATATTAATTTTTTGTGTGTATGATTAGAGAGCAAAAAATAAAATCTTAAGCAATAATTCAAGCGGTAAATTAAGAGGGCAGTTAGAGAAGAGAGAGAGAGAGAGAGAGAGAGAGACACACACACACACACACACACACAGACATACAGACAGACAAACAGATACAGACATATGGAAGGGAGACAAGCAGATAAATAGACAGCAAAAAAGAAAAAAAGAGATACAGAGAAAACCATCGAGAGTCTAGCACACGGATTAGACCGGAAGATTGAAAGACAATAGATGGACAATCCCACAGAGATGGAAAAGGAGACTCGGTGGCAAATAACGAGACACACAAACTTTAGGGTAAAGCCGCATGCAACTAGATCTGTAGATAAAAGCAGACAAAAACCACAGACATAACATGAACAAGCCGGACAGAGACGGAGAATGGGAAATATAAAAGGGAAAGAGTTCTGAGACGCGTAGATGCAATGTGGAGAGCCCAGGGACGTAAAAAAGTAATATCGAATGTAATACAGACGTTTAAGGAAGCTAGGAAGACAAAGACAAAGGGAGATAATGGCGTGCGATCTGCTTGTGTTTAACTTTATGAGCAAATGTTTACATATAACATTAACAAAGCTGGGTAATTTTACCAGTATATCAAGATAAAGGACTTGAGTTGGCTTGAAGGATCAAAGGGCACTAAAAAAAGAAATGTTAAAATTCTCACATCACAATGCTGTAAAGTTAGTTTCCTTTTTTCTTTTTCTTTTTTTTTCTGGGGGGGGGGGAGAGGGGGAGGGGGGGCGGAAGGAGGGGTTGCTTTTTATGATTTAAGCTTGTTCTGAATTAAATCGTCTCTACTGTAATTCTATAGGAAAAATGAGTATAGAATATAAACATATATTTGCTATAAAAACTTTTTGTTTAAAGAAGTGGAGATCGGAAAATGCAAATCCAATAGTATTTCCCCTAGTAAATCTTACCAGTATTAAAATTGTATTATTCCTGGGCCATACAATTCCTTCGATAGGACGTTGACTTGAATCAAGGGTGTAGCTGTGTGAGATTCGATCCTTGGCTGGAATACCTAGTAGTAGTGTGGAACTACATCCAACCGGCGTTATCCTTGGTCTAACGGAGAGCAGTTGTCCCTGCGTAAGATTCTCAGAGAAACCCAACATGTAACAACACATTATTATCATCACTAATGAACCAACGTCTATTTTTCAAATAATAGTAATCATTGTCATGGTTACTGGAAATTCCAGACTCTGAACTCTTTTGGTCGTCTGGATTGACATTTGCTTTGTTCTCCGCCTCCTTTTTTCTCTCCCTCTCTCTCTACTTTTATCTCTCTGTCTATTTTCTTCTTTTCCTCTGTGACCTTTTTTTTCCCTCTTATTCACTTTTATTCTTACTCCTTCTTTCGATTCCAGCTCTCCTTCATTCTCTTCTCTTTCTCCCACACTGCCTCTCACGCTCTTCCTGGCCTTTCTTCATGTCTCTTTTTAAGTTTCTTCCTCTTATGCCTCTTTACTTTCATCTCCATGTATGTTTCTGACTTATCTAAGGATCTTTATTTATGTCTTTTTTTCTCTCCCGTATCTCTCTTCCTTTAAGTTATGTCATGATCGTTAGTAATAACACCTTATGCGTTTTTAGCATTATATTTGGACAGTTAAAAAAATCTCTACATAGGCAACACGCACTCGACTGGTTAAAGCTTTTAATATGTTTATATTAATTCCATGTACCAAAATAGTATACGAATATCTGAGGGTCCAAATTCAGTATTTTATACGTTTTGTATTGGTTATTGTTGTTGTTTGTGATGGTGATGATGTTGCTGTTATTGTTGCAATTGTTTTACATTTTATTAGTTGAATTCTGGTAAAATTAAGTCCTAATTGTTTATGCCATGGAAAAGGGTGAGAGGATAGACACAAGCGGCTGGAGTGGAGGTGGGGAAAGGATTTGACATTTGAGGTGGCGAGAAAAAGAAATTGAGGAAGTGGTGATGAAAAAGGAGAAGAGGTGCGTACAAGAGTAAAAATCTGGAACCACGGGGATTTTTATTTTTCTTTCTTCTTTAGTTTTACATTTATGTTAGGTTAATTGTAATCTTTAGTCGTCTCTTTCTTTTTCTTCTTCTTCTTCTTCTTCTTCTTCTTCTTCTTCTTCTTCTTCTTCTTCTTCTTCTTCTTCTTCTTCTTCTTCTTCTTCTTCTTCTTCTTCTTCTTCTATCTCTTTCTTTCTCTGTGTGTGTGTGTCTCTCTCTTCGCGCACAGGGGGTGTATGCCTCAATCACTATCTCTTCCATCCTGCTCTTGCAGTTTCTAATTTTCTTTGCTTCTTTTCATCTGATTACCAAGCCCTAGCATTATGCCTGTGAATGTTGCTTGATCTTCCCCATGGGCGTTTTCTTTTATCTCTGCTAAGTGTGTGCTTTGACAAGAAGAGTGCGAAAGAGATTGTGTCAGATGATTTCTTTGATCTTTAATTCTTAGGTAACTGGAAGTGACGTTAAGGATCTAAAATGACAAAGCATCTTTCCAAATTTCGATTAATAATTTCCTAATTGTCAAGCTTCTTTTATCGTCTGTAACTGTTTTGAAGTTACTATCAGCGTCGGTATCGTTGTTGTTGTTGTTGTTGTTGTTGTTGTTGTTGTTGTTGTTGTTGTTGTTATATTTTGTTTTTTATTTGTTTTATCTCAGAGATTCTTAGTTTAAAGGATATTTAGAAATATTATACAGAATTTTTGTTACATTTTATTTTTTTTTTAACAGTAGTGCTGTTTTCTCCTACTTCTATCTTTCACTTTCTCTCTCTCTCTCTCTCTCTCTCTCTTTCTCTATCTATCTATCTATCTATCTATCTATCTATTTACCTATCCATTTATCTATCTATCTATCTCCCTCAACATACCTCAAATTCCCATTTTCTTTGTTCTCTTTATCTCTTATTCTGGTCATCGACATTACAATTTATCAAACTACGTGTTGAAATTGCGCATCTTAAGCTCTTTAATTTTCTTTCATTCGAAAAAAATATATTTGCAAGACATGAGGCATATTTTAATAGTCTTGTAGATGTATTTTTTCCTCAGCCCTGTTTATCGTCTTTCTGACTCTCCAGGACATCTTGCAGAGATTCCCCCTCTTCTGCTGCAGTCAGAGTACGCTAATTCAAAGAGCAGATACCAGATTTCGTTGTATAATTGCAAATTTCTCACTGTGGTTTCACTAGAGAAAAGCAATCTGACGACTTGAAGAAAATTAATGCTTAGAGCTTCAGAATAATGAAACATCGAATTTAATAGATGGAAAAAGACAGTTGTTCAAAAGAGCGAAAAATAAAAAACGCAAATGTTTAGAAGGAAAAAAGTGTATGTACTGTTGAAAGGTAGAGAGAAAGAGTAAAAGAAATAAAAGAATGTTAAAAGAGTGTTGCATAGTACTAGGAATGTAAAAAAAATCGCATGTATACCTGGCAACATAAAGTTTCGAAGCCTCAAGGATTATTTTATAATAATTATGATGTAAAATTGTTATATCACCGTAAGCCTAGGGATAATAATGCTGCTAAGAAAGAAGTGCTAAATTCCTAGGCGAAAGATACAGAAACTACATTAGCGAATGGATGTTAACTGTAAATTTTGATAACACCATCGATAACGGTTTCATACGAATAAGAGACATTGAGTTGTTTGTATTTTTATTGTTTTTGTTATTTTATTTTTGTTTTGTTTTTTTCTCCATCTGCTCCCTCTTTCTCTATCCCTATCTATCTTTTCTATCTCTCTTTCTTTCTCGATCCCCCTATCTCACATGCTTTATCTACCTCCCTCTCTTACTCTTTAATTCTCTGTTCCACCCTCTCTTTCCTTTCTCTCACCCATATTCTCTTCTACATCCTCCTTTTGTCTATCATCTCATTGAATTTATATTCACTTGCTCTATCAGTGTCTATCGTTTTAATAGAATTGGAAAATACAAATAAGGGCGAGGCATCAAATTTAATAAACTGTAAGAGCGTAAAAGTATTCAACCTTCGTGAAAATGAAAAAAGACAAAAGACAGAGAGAGACAGAAAGAGAGGGAGAGAGAGAGAGAGAGAGAGAGAGAGAGAGAGAGAGAGAGAGAAAGGGAGGGAGGGAGGGAGAGAAAGAGAATTGGGAAATTAAAAAGGAGAAAGGTAAGGAAGAGATTCAAGACGAAAAAAATAAATGCCAAGGAGGATGGTATTGGTGGAAAACATGAAGATGCTCACAGTTATTTCAAAAAAGAAAAAAAAATTGCTTCCTAAAAAGACCTTAAAATAAAATATTATCGAACAAAATTTAAAAACGCGAAAAGATAATTAAACCATAAGAAGGGGGAAATACAGAGCAAATAAAAAGCAATCAATAATTATAACCTTTTAAGGCTGGAGAGCAATGAGTGGTGAAATTACGCCTAGAGGCTTCGGGGGAAAGTAAAAAGAAACAGATGACGAAATTCCCAAAGCACACGCTCACAAGCCAGTATTTGGAATTGAACAGAAACCAAAAGAACATTTCTCCAACAAACTAGCATTCGAAAAGGAAAGTCAACAGGTCGACCAGAGACGCTTTTATGAGAAGATGATTAGAGTATCGATTTTTCAAGATCCGCTTGCCTATACAACAAGAGTGACACGAGGGAAACGACGTTAGATCTTAATTTTTTTAGGGCCGCGAGAAAACTGGGAAAAGGGAGATAAAGCAGAACCTTTTTGGGTTCATTTCTTTCAACCTCAATTTTGCATTGTTAATGTACAAATAGAAAGGCGTTTTGAGAGAGACAGGCGCAGGAGAAAATGAGAGCATGTCTGGAGGGGGAGAACATGGAGTAGGATAAAGAGCACTGTGGAAGTAATCCATGAAGCAGCCGATAATAATTAGAGATAAACAAGATGGACGACGCGATAAAGAATGGTGACAACTGATCGTTGGGCAACACCTTTTACGGGGATAATCGAAAAGTGAGACAGCGCTCAGAAAAGAAAGACGATTGGGAATAAGATTGACTGAGGAAATGGAGACAGACATTAAAAATTAAAGACGGTTTTTTATGAGAGACGTGAGGGAGAAAAGGAGAAAAGAGAAACAAGGGGGAGGAAGAAAAGAAGAAGGGGAAGAAGAAGAAGGAGAAGAAGTACAAGAACAAGAACAAGAAGAACAAGAACATGAAGATAAGATCAAGAAGAAGAAGAAGAAGAAGTAATGATAGATGTTATTCTGATTAGATTATCAAATTATATTATGATTGTGTCTTATTCAATAATACTACGGTATAGGTTTTTATCTGCAGTCATTAGTAGTAGTAGTAGTAGTAGTAGTAGTAGTAGTAGTAGTAGTAGTAGTAGTAGTAGTAGTAGTAGTAGTAGTAGTAGTAGTAGTAGTAGTAGTAGTAGTAGTAGTAGTAGTAGTAGTAGTAGTACTATTATTATTACAATGATACATTTCTCTATTTCAAAGCGATCTTTGTGAGCTTAACTTCCATCCTTCGAACACGACCTCTTACAAATCACCTATAATGGTGGTAGCATTCAGTTTAAAGCTTTGACAATTTTGTGCGTATGCAAAAACAAAAAACAAGAAACAAAAACAAAACAGCTACTGAAAAGTATTTTTGAAAAGTGAGGCTGCCGACTTAGCGCAGCGCGCAGTGCTGAGATCGATGCAGCATAAAAAGTTCCCGTGGGATCCAAGCGGCCGCACTCCCGCCTGGTTCGGATACTGCACGAATCCCCTGCAAGCAATGCTTAACTTTGTTAGAAGCTGGATAAAATGATTCTAGTTTTGTATAAATTTTTAAAAAAAATCATGTCGTGATGTCTTATCTATTCGTCGCTCTGTAATAAAATTATTTGTGAAAACAATGATGAATATAATTAGCAACAAGAATTTTATATTAAACAGGGTCTATAACTCAAGAATATCTTACAGGTAAACACACTGTAACAGTGTCATTGATATCCTCATGTTAATTGTTGGGACAAAGTTTTCACATTTACCGTTGTTGATTTTTTTAATACGTCCATTATTATCCCCCTTTGTTTGTTTTTTTTTTTTTTTGTTTTTGTTTTTTTTTTTTTACTAATTTTTGTTTTTGATTTTTTTTTTTTTTTTTTTTTTTACCTCTTTTATATCTCTAGGTCTTAGATACAAAAACGTTTGATTCCCATCATGAAAAACCATAAAATTTCTATTACATTATTACGGTTGCTCTGTTACAAGATCGGTAATCATTTCTTGATTGAAGTGAGAAACAATTTAACTTTTGGGCCATGCAAAGTTGGAAAAATCCACTATATATATATAATTTATTTCCACCACATGCTTTGAAAATGCTTTTTACCTTCATACTCTTGCTATGTAGGTTTCAAACCATCGAAAGATATTATTACTCAATGGCAGATTGTTTATGGTAAAGGGATTTAGAGAAACACTATACTTTTTTTTTTCTTCTTGTGCCTTTAAACGTTACAATGTTGAACCAATGTAAAATTCATGTAATTTTTTTCTTTTCTTTTTTTTTCCTTTTTTTTTTTTTGGGGGGGGGGGGGGGGGGGGGGGGGGGGGGCTCTTCTGTCTTTTTATTTTCCTGTTCCCTGTCCATTCCATCGGCAACATTTCGTAATTGATTTCGTAAGTGTGAGCCAAAAAATAGCGTAGCAAATGCTGATGCGAATGCTGTAGTATACGTTTAAGCTACTCCGTCTACTTTCTCTTTTCGCACCTCTCTTTGAAAAAAACGATTTGATCAGCATTATAAATATTTATGTTCACTTCCATCCAGTTGCCTCTCAATGGCAGAAGGTGTTCGAATTTTTGGTTATGCTTAAATTTCTCTTGTGCAGGCATGCAACAATTTTCATAGAATGCTGCGTTCTGTTTTTGGATTTTATTTGCACGTCAAGTAAATTCTCAGCATAAATGAATGAGCAAGGATAAAAAATCCTCTCTCCCGGGACGCAAGGGTTTTATTGTTAGAGCCGGTTTGTGACAGCGATTGACAGAGTTTATCACTGAGCTTTTTTTATGTTATGTCCCGATATGGAATTGATACTTTTTTTGACAGTAATTATTTTAAAGAAATCTATGAATACTTAGAAGACTTACGTGGCAATTTTGATCTGCGCAGTTTTAGGGTTTGTTCAAAGTTTTGAACTTTATTAAGAGCATCATGTAGATCTGTGTTATTGAACTACGTATGACTATTTACAATTTGTGTGTGTGTGTGTGTTTGAAAAGCCCGTACATAGAGAGTAGAGATTTTTTGAGATTTTTCATAACTTATTACCTATGAACTTTTGGATTTTGTAAAAAAAAAAGAAGAAGAAGAAGAAGAAGAAGCGTTGGTCTTTCCTACACCCTCAAGTGCGATGTGTGTTAGTAACAAAGGGTAGCAGTAGAATATGGAAATGCAATATGCAAGCTTTGTCTACGGCATTCAGGTATTTCAAACACTTATTTTTTGTTATTGAAAAGGTATATTTATTCAGAATGAAGCTAATGAAATGCATTATGTTTAAATGGCTTAAATTTAAAAGGAAAAATGCGGAAGCTAAAGCTGTAATTGTTTTGCGTCCATTCAAAATATGCAAAGACAAAGACTGAATTTTGAATATCAAAATTGATCTCCATAATTTAAAGAAACTAAGGGATGTTTCGAAAAAATGTTTGAAAATCAAATGAAAGCAACAGCGATAAAAACAGATATTTTGATTGAAGAAAATGTGGATATTTTTTGTCCTTGTTTACGAAGCATTTTAGACAAAGAAAATAATTTTCGCCTTAGTGGCCTCGTTCTCAGCCCTTGCTAATGAATGAAAACATTACACATTAAATCATGTAATCACAACCAAAACTTTTATCACAAATGGAGCTAAGCAGAAACGGTACAAGACAAGTGACAAGCATTACGTCATCCAAGGTTATGACAATAAAAAGATTTTGAGTTGAAAGAAGTAATTTGACACAGTGTGACTATAGATATCACTAAATAAAGTGCGAACATAGATCTTATAACTAAATAGTGTGTCTTTCCTCACACCCGATGTAGATAATTGTAGAATGTAAGCATTTCGCTTGGTCCGTATCTTTGTTGCATAAAATACTTTGTCGTTATCGAGACAGTTTCAAAATGTTGGCCATAAAAAACAAGCCACTCTTAGTTCACGTGAACATAGACTCACAAAATGGTTGAGGTAATTGAGAATCGGAATGGAGCAATTACTAAAATTGAGAGTTTTTCGTTTCGCAGATCTACCTTTAACTATATATACCTATATTCTTTGGTACCTCAACTTTTTATTCCAATGGCTTGAGTTCCTTCTGAGACAAGAAACTAACTTTTGTAGAAAGTTTGATCTACGTTGACATATATTTCAGATGATCATATTTTGCACTTGTTGTCGATTTTTATTCCGTTTTAATCTTTCGCTCTTATTGAACTAGCTACAGTTTTTTAAATGCATATTATATCTTGAACTGTATATTCTGTACATGTTTATTTTGTGATGGATTTCTAATTTTTTGGGAAGAAACAGCAGCTTCTGGTAATCATTAATTTGCCACAAACCTAGAAATGCGGCATCATCGTTAGAAAAAAACTTGAAGGACGCATATATTTTAAATAAGATATAATTTAATATTTTCTCCTTTTTTGAATAAAATTTAGTCCAAATATGGGCAGGTTAGATGGACCGAGACAGAGAGAAAGAGGGAGAGAGAGAGAGAGAGAGAGAGAGAGAGAGAGAGAGAGAGAGAGAGAGAGAGAGAGAGAGAGAGAGAGACAGACAGACAGACAGACAGACAGACAGACAGACAGACAGACAGACAGACAGACAGACAAGCAGAGACAGACAGAGACAGACAGACAGACAGGCAGACATAGATTGAAACAGAGACAGAGACAGACAGACTTGCAGACAGACGGACAGGCAGACAGATAGACCGAAGACTTGAAAAGGACGCTAAGTGGCTCAGGAATAGAGCGTACGTGTGGCTTAACTGGCAAGAATTAGGTTGTAAATCTAAAATTCAGATCTCTACTTAACATTTACATCGTATTACATTCTTAATAGATGTATCAAGATATTGAATGTTTAATTCGATTTTGCAGTCATAAATAAAAGTCGTTAGTTTAGCACTGAATAAAGATTTTAATACCCGCTGATGTTCTTTAAAATCGCCGAATGCTTGCGGCAATTGCGCTGCCTAATCTACTTTCTGGGTGAAGTTGGGCTGTGAATTTTGGGAATTGCATGAAAGTGATTATACCGGCACCTTTTACATATATTTTCTCCTTTCGTGCTTGAATCAATGGCCGCCTAACAATAATATGGTCTGAAGTCCAATTCTATGAGTTTCTTATTTAAAACTGTATTATTCCTGAGCAGAGAAATGAAAAAAAAACTTTGTGCGCTGTGAATAGGAGCTCTGATAGTACTAATGTGTTGATCTCCTTTACAAATGAGTATTTTACTTTCGGTTTAACGGTTCAATCACATCTATGGGGTAATTAGATTTGGTATTTCCAGACAGGTTGCTGGGATTTTGTGTTGAGCCGACTTCTACTATTCGGAAAGGGATTTCACAGTTATGGTTAGCTCTGCTTTGAAAGCACATCAAGCAAAGAATCTGCTCTATGGCGAGTGCACACATTTAAGTCAAGGAAAAGATTGTGTATGATGCAAAGATGGTTAAAAAGGATATTTGTTTGAAAGTTTTCTAAAATGCTTCTGTATTATGACTTTTAACTGAAAAAGTTAACTTTTTGGCTATTGTAAAGTCCCACTGCGTATTGTAATAGATCTGGGAGTGACTTTTCTATGGATGAGGTTTTTCTTAGCTTTCTCTTAGAAATATGCAACATAATTGTTACTCACTCACTGTAAAAACATAAGCTGTGTCTTCAAAAACATCTTTTTCGGAGCTAAAACACGTAAAGCAATGTCGTCGAAAATCCCATTTCGATTTCAGAAAGAGTTATGCAATCTAGCTTAACTTCTGAGCTCTGTATAGCAATCAGCAGAATTTGTAAGACATTAAATTTTTACCCAGAAGCGCGTTTTGCATTTTTACATTTTTTGTCCCTGACATAAATTTACGCATCTCTGTGCATTAGAAATAGCGTCAATGCTTTCGGACGGTTAAAATTACAACGTACAGACAGTGTTGTTTCATATGCGAGCAAAAAAAAATACTAGCTCAGCATAACTCGTTGGGAAATCCCATTCCCAATGAAATGAGATTTGTTTTGAATTTAAACTTATTTCTAGGTCTATTGCTCCCCCCCCCACCCCCCCCCCAAAAAAAAAAAAAAAAAAAAAAGAAAAGAATCTAAAGAAAAGTTAAGACCTAAATTGAAGATGGATTTGAAAAATTTAGATGGAGGTCGAATGTGAGGACGAAACAGACGGAAATTTTAAGAAAAAAGCTAGACCATTATTGTGAATTTTTATTAGATCAGGCGGCCATCGTACAACATAGATTATGTTTAACAAATTCCAAGACTCACTGACGGGTACTTACCGGGATAGTTGCGAGAGAGTATTGAAGTCATTCAAATATAGATAGAAAAAAGAGACTTACATGATAAGATTCTTGTCATAAGAATTTTACCATTTTTGGCTCTCGCAAGAAACAGCTGGAATAAAAGGTGTTTCGATTGTTTTTCGGGCCGAACTTTTCTAAGAAATTGTTATGCCATTTAGTGTAATCATGATTGAAAAGAATGCCAACAAGAGCTTGATTTTCAGATGAGCATTAGAGTTCGTCGCAAGTTTTCATTGAGATTACCAGAATACTTTCATTAAAATAAAGAGATTGATTTTACCACAACTTGGATTCTACAAAATTGCAAATGGAGACGTATTTTGAAAACAGTACATTTGTCATTAGACTTGTGAAAGATCTTAGTTCAGTGAGACTGGAGAAGTGTTGAGGATTTCGCGAGTATCACAAATGATCGCACCTTTCATGATGAACCAATATGAAATGGAATTAAAGCGTGATATCTTTTTGAAAATTTCAACACCCCCGGCATATGTGCAAGACATCAGTAATCTTGATTGAAGTGAACAAACCGTGAATATTTTTTTTTTACCATATGACCGGATATTGCTGTTGCTTAGTTATAACTATAAATATCGTTGCTAATGCCACAAAATGTTTAAATCTTTTCGATTCCAATAATAATAAGGATTGGCTTTACTTGAGACTCATTAGACGCGTTTGATCTCTGTATATCCAAGGCGCTATTCCAATCTCCGTCTACAGATGGCTGTGAGACAGAACGGATGCGAAGGTGCCACAAAGTCCTTTTACTGGTTGCTCAACAGTCTCGCCGTCAGCCCGGTGAGATTGCGAAATACTGAGGCCAGTTAAGCAATGAGTTGCCATCTCCAGGGTGAAGTCTACAAGCCCATACACATCTAGGGCTTAGGTTTCCGACATTTTAGCAACAACATCGATTTCATCTCTTGCTCGTATGAGATTAAGTGGGTCAGAATGTCGTATTCATTTTTCCTATTTACTAGTTTTTTACATAGCTATGTGTTGAAGTTTGTCTAGTTTGTTCCTTTAGAACATTAAACATGTGACATATTTTATACGTACGGAACGTTTGTGGAAAAATATAGAACACCCTGTTAAAATGTGAATGAGTTTATCATACGACCCATTCTTATGCGCCACTATTTTTTTTCCATCCGCCGCAACTTCTCCTTCGACCCGTTTCGATTAATCCTCTGTCATTTATCAATGTCACTATTAATAATTAATTCTTAATCTGTCTGCTGCATTCCGTTGAGTCTATTTTAGTCGGTTACAGTATAATCATTATCTTTCAACATTTGTCTGCTTGCCTTTCTCTCTCTCTCTCTCTCTCTCTCTCTCTCTCTCTCTCTCTCTCTCTCTCTCTCTCTCTCTCTCTCTCTCTCTCTCTCTCTCTCTCTCTCTCTCTCTCTCTCTCTCTCTCTCTCTCTCTCTCTCTCTCTCTCTCTCTCTCTCTTTTTTTTTCTGACTCTATCTCGCTCTCTTCTTCTTCTCTGATGGCATGTCTTTCTATTTGTATCTTTCTCTTACTTTCTCTCTCTTTGTCTTCTCCAATCATTCAGTCATTCTAGATACCTCTCGCCTTATCTCTTCTCCCTATGTATATTTCACACTTTCCTTATCATACTGCCTTTATCTTTGTTATTTTCTTTCTGTTTCTTTCCAGCTTTCCCTCTTTCCAAACCTGTCAATGACAGAAAAGTTTCCTTTGCCGCCATATGCTTCTGTATAAAATAAATTCTGCAGTTCTATATTTATGATAGTTAGTACACCTAATGATGCTTGTTTAAGTCCTTTGTCCTCTTTCTTCGCCTGGCCTTTCATTCCTCTCGTTTATTTTAAAATGTTTTGTCAAGTGTCTTCTTCGTTTCATCTTATGGGAATGCTCTTTTTCTGTCATTGAAGTTTAGTTTTTGTTTGTTGTTGATAGAGATAAGTACTTTTCTGTTGGACATATTTTTTTTTTTATTTTCATTGAAGAGTTAAATAAAACATTTTTAGATATGTCGTTTAAAGTGTCTGAGATGCTGATGATATCTTTCTGTGCTCAAACCTAGCATTTTCAATTTTTTGTTCTTCATATCAAAATATTTTTATGACGATATTTATACTTCTGCTCGCGCAACAAAGTGTTTCTTTCAAGAGGAGAGAGTAATTCAGGAGAATGACGATAAAAAGAAGGTTTATAATATATCGCAGAGTAAAAGAGAGAGAAGAGAGGGAGGGGGAGTGATTTTGAGATGGCGGACAGGCAGACATACACAGTCCGAGGAAAGTTGTTTACAATCGTGCGAGATATAGAATATTCAAAACTTCAAAACTTCTTGTTGTGTGGACTTGTGAGGTCAATGAAATTAAAGTTTACATAGCAAGGTAGTCCCAACTATTCCCAGACTGTGAAATGTTTTTTTTATGATTAAGAAAAAAATGGCTCAAGTACATTAGATCTCATACCTTGGTTTTTTTTAGGTGTATTTTTCAGTTTTACAATTTGCTGAAAAAAATTGTGTGAGATTTTTTTGCTGTTCTAAAACCTTTTTATACTGTAAACAATGAGCTTGTATCATCAGCGCAAATGACTGTGAATAGGTATTTTCATGACCCCCGAATTAAAACGGGAAATGGAATTTACAAGGCTTGTAGGTGAGGCTGTTTCAGCAGCTGTGATTCACAGACATATTACTTTTACTGCACATTTAATGTCATCATAGATAAAGATTCATCTTGGTTAGAAACACTGAGTTTCGCGCTGGATTACTATGCCCTCGTGTTACTCAATTTTTTTCCCGGAACGTCTTTAAAGATAAAAAGATTTTGGCCCTGGCTTGTTAAACTTGGCAGCAAATTCAGTTTCAAGGCTATCTGTTAGAAAGAGTTAATCAAGAAATCCTTTGGAATCGTATCTTTCCCGAATGGCTATTTCGTCTTATTTTGCCAATATTTCCTTTTCTCTGAAAGTAATCGATGCCTCACCCCGGCTTGTGTTAGAGGATTGATGGATCTTGAAGACAGTTCTGTTCTTCTTGACTTCTACTTTTTCTTTGTTCCTATGTAAGTAGCCCATATCTCAGCCGGATATAAATCACGCAATATCGTGACTGCGGCAATTAGAGTGGGATGGTGTCTATATACGACCTGAGAGACACATTGACGAGTGAATCTCTTGCTGTTGGTACGATGGCTTTTCTTTAATTGTGTAAATGACAACCTGACAAAAGTAGACTAAAAAAGTCACCTGAATGCTCTATTACCATTAATGAATGCTGGGATGAAGGGAAAAAATCTAAAGATGAAGAAATAATGAAGTCGGCTTTGTTTCAATCAGAGAAGACTAAAGATCAATGAACTCTTTTTTTTTTTTTTTTGTTCTATTTTCTCATAAAACAGATTTTCCCCTAGATGGCAAAAATAAAGAAAACAAAAACCGAGATGCTTAGAGATAGACGTTGATTTCTTCTCTTCCCTGGTACTATCTATTGTGGACACTTAGCTTTGAGCAGTTCATTACGCCTAACTTGGAACTGTTAATTGTCTTTACTGCATTTAAATGTTTAGCAATAAAAGAAATATTTTTTTTGCCTGCAATACTTCCCTGTTACGGAAATAAATAGTGATTGGAGGGATCGGCTGAAATGTGTGAGCGGAGTTCGTATGCTATGGTGTTAAAATGTTTAACCGTGGAAAAAAATCTGAACACCTCATGTCTATGCTGTTAATAGAGATGTATTGCGATGGCTGCATGGACGAACAGAAACAAGCGACATGCAAGGTAATGAAGGCTCAATTGTCTGGACATGAGGGCGAAATGCCTGATAGCTTAGGGAAGAATTTTGGCTTTCTAGCTTTCAAGTGGTTTTACTTGATATTGCACTCATAGGTTCTTGCTCGCCTCACCATTGTAAAAAAAAAAAAAATAGATTCATTAAGTCAGCCAGCCATTCTATCAATCTAGTAGTTTTTTGGGGGTTTTTATGCTTTTTGGGTGTGTTTTTTTCCTGCCGGCTCTTCAAATATTAAGTGGACAAGCTAAACACCTGATGCATTATAAACACCTTTTTGTATGTACTATGTGAGCTTTGATTAAGTTTGAGTTTACCAGTTCGTTATGCATAAGACTAGTGATTTGCATTAATTAGGAAAATGTATTACTGCAATTAAAATACAAGTTTTTACTCTTTTTGCTGATGTCTGTTCACACTGCGAAGGTTCGCAGAGGGAATAAACATTTAGGCTCTTGGCCATTGAGCAGTGGACATGGACTTGGTGCGGTAAGCACTCTATTGTCTTTAGACACGCAAAACTCCTCTTTGTTACACCAGCGGCTGATTAATAGTGCCAAATAGTGTTTTTGTGCGAGAGGGCCGGCGTGCTGTAACCGATTTGAATTGTCGACTCCAGAAAAACTCTTGATTTAGGTCTATGCATCGATTACTAGTCTCATGTCGATTACTTTAACCATTTCTTTAGTGAGAAGTATAAAACCCTAGGACCGAGGGCTTTAAGAAGTAAAAGTTAACATTGTTCGTGTTGAATAGACAGGTGTGCATTATAAAATTACATGGCTGATAGAAAGTTAAATGCCTGTAAAGTCTTCATCTATAGGTCTTGACCCTAGCAAGTTTTAGTGATTGGTATCTTGTCAAAAAACGTTTTAAAATTTGCATTCGGAAGAAGAGAAGCAAAAATTAAAAGACAAGATGATCGGCCGGGCCGAGAGGTTAACTGGTTCTGATGACCAAATTGTGCTAAGGTTTGTCATTTCAGGAAAACCCAAGTAGAGAGATAAGGAAACTATGC
The DNA here is from genome assembly GCA_033675545.1 of Elysia crispata. NCBI lineage: Eukaryota > Metazoa > Mollusca > Gastropoda > Plakobranchidae > Elysia > Elysia crispata. The sequence goes on from JAWDGP010005256.1 coordinate 656,404, forward strand.
TTGCTACCAGACGGTTTGTTTGGTGGTCTGGCTACCCAGGCTCCTCCACATCTTGTGGACAAGCCGTGTGCTTTATTTGACACGAAGGTCTGTCGTGACCATTCTGTATAATGTTTTCATTTTGGCTTCTACACCTGAGAGGCCTTCTTAAAAAAAAATCAAGCTTGAAGTATCCACTCGACTCTAATGTATTTGCCACCATTTCTTTCCATACACGGTATATCTTTAAAAATCGGCGAATGAGGACAGCCAAGCTGCTGAGTATTTCAAGCACATTCTTATTATTGGACCACAACTCTTCAAGGGTTCAGTGTCTCGGTTGAAATAGTGAATCGCTGATTTTATTATCACTTGATTCCGACGGTAGACTTTCGCCGCAAGTCATTTCTCTGTTTTGCGCTTCAAGCAATTTAAACTCATTCAAAATATATCCGCATTAATACGTGATGGACTGGAGAGACCTAACAGGCCAGGTTTACAAAGGAATAAATAAGTAATTGGGGTTGCCTTTTCCTTAATTTCTCGCAATGTCTTTTCTAGTTTTTACGTATTTAAGAGTATACGGTGATGTGGAGAACAGAAACAACACAGATGACCAATGCCATTTTGAGGTCTGTTTGAGCGCAAGATATCTATTTCTATTCATCCTTTAAATCTAGATTTGTTATATATATTACAAGCTTGAGGGTAAACCTTGAAACTCAAATAATCAATTTTTGGGGGAGACATTTCAGAAATCCACAATTACATTTAGGGGACCAGCTTTATCAAATCACTCAGTCAGTTCTGTTTAAGGAATAAACAATAATAGGAAGTTGTCGAGCCAGATCCACATAGTATTCGTGTCTGGTTCACGATCTGTTTGATCCGAAACTCAATCAAGTCGGCATTTTATTGCGCTCTCTCGCCCGGCGCCATTAGCTAGATGTAGCGAAGAATTCATCACAGGGGTGAGACAAATGGGCCCCCTTGCGCAAGGTGCCGGAATAAAATTGCATGGTTTGGCTGTCTGTTCGGTTCTTAATTCCACCCAATAACGCAAGTTTTACTATCGTGATCTCAAAGAGAAAAGATAATTAATTTTTAGGGCAAAAAAATCCTCCACCTCTCTCTCTCTCTCTCTCTCTCTCTCTCTCTCTCTCTCTCTCTCTCTCTCTCTCTCTCTCTCTCTCTCTCTCTCTCTCTCTCTCTCTCTCTCTCTCTCTCTCTTTTGATCTGTTTAGTTTTAACTTATTGATCTTTCTACCTGTCTTTTAGGTATATATATATATATATATATATATATATATATATATTTATAAATTAATAAAAGAGTGCTAAACAAAGAGTAGCGTTGGTATTATCAACTGTTCTCGAGCTATTTCTCCGTATAACACCTCTAGTCACGAACCGAAATTCTGGAGTAAGGCTCATTTTATTAAGTGCGTCATAGATTTTTTAAAATAAATTTTATGTCTATCTTTCTTTCTATCTATTTAATTATCTACCTGCTATCTCTAAAATTTCTTTAATATATTCATATTTCCTTCGCTAGGTCGCTCTTTCTTCACAGTCCACAGTGAAAGCTGATAGAATCTAGTATGGCAGATATTCTGAAGACATTTTCCCTCCGTTAACAATTCTCCCCCTTTTATCTGTTTTAATCTAGTATTCATAATGTAAATTTCACATTTATTAACAGTTTTAATTCAATATTTTAAAATTTAATAAACTAACAGCTTTTCCCTTCAAAAAGATGTTCTTCACACAAAAAAACAAACAGGTAAACGCTTAAATAGTCTGTGACAAATAATTCAATTGTCTCGAACGAAGCCAAAATTTGAATAAGACAAAATGAGAATTTTTTCCTGTGAATTATTTGCATAAAAATGTCAACCAAGAATCTCTTAATTTATTTTTTGTTTCAATTCTTACCGCTTGAAACAAGTTTGTAAATGTGTAGGATCTTTATATAGAGAATAATTGTTCTAAGATATGACAGCTAGTTGGATTTTGGTGAAAAGGCTTGCTGAAAATTGCAATGAATTACACAGAGAGTAATATTATAAATTTACTTGACCCAAAGTTGAAAAGAAATGACTATTTCTTATTATGATATATATCTCTGGTATTTGGCTGTCTTTAGTAATATGCTCAAAGACCGATGTGTTAAAGCTTTGAGCTAGTAGAGTCTCTCAAAACCTTTATAACGGCCATCTATAAATGTTTGCTCTAGCATCTAGCAGTGGTGTAAGGAAAAAAGAGTTCCCTAATAAAACTTGCTGATAACCACATTTTACTATCGGTATATCAGAGGACACATTCAAAATGGAAATCTGGTAGGGAATCTATCCCTACTCTCGATCTATACCTAGATTTTGAATCTTGTCGCGAAACCGAGATATCCTCTTTGAAGGAAATTGATCGATGTTGATCCTTGCGAGACCTAAGCGGAATGTTCTTTTGAAAAAGAAACAGATTTCTTCGATATATTTAGAGTGAAATGCGAATAAGAAACTTAATGCTGCTACTTAGCTATCCCTTTCTTTCATCATGGATGCCTAGTAACGGCATATTACATCATGTCGGAAGGTTGGATACAGGATGTTATTATTATCAACTATCGATCTAGTTCTGAACACCTTGTTAGTCAGCTCTCTGAGTAGTGTGCTCAGGTTATATGCTGAAACTGTGGGAGAGAAACAGTTCCGTTCTCTTTATCCTCCTGTTCTTTACTTGTTAGATTTAGCTTTTTTTAAGTATTTGCAGACTTATTTAATCATCAAAGTTATGCATATCTTTATAATTTTTTTTATGTGGGTAAATCCAATAAGCTGTAGGAGAAAAGTCGCGAATGCTTCGCCCACGTCGTAATCCGATGAATTTTTAATATATTCTTCAAAAATATATACGAGAATTTCTCGAAAAGATGAAACTCACTTAAAGGGCAATAAATTTTGTTTGAAATAGATATTTCTAAAATAAAAGTGTCTACATAAACTTGGACTTTTAGAGAATGAGATATAAACTTCTGTTATGAGCAACCTTACTCTACAATAAAGTTGGTCACTGAACAGTAATGGAGGAAGTGCATCGATTTTTTTAAAAAAATGGAGTCTGATTTAAGCCCATCATTTGAACAATTTGGTCTTTCAAGTTAACTCTAAAGAAGAAAGGAGCATGAAAGCTTTCTAATTTACGGAAATCGTGATAGTCCGGTTGATTGCAAGGCGCACCTTGATTATCACAGTCATCTTCGGCTGACCAGTCGGAAAGGCAGCATCGGGCTTTTCCAGTAATAAGCTTAAGAACAGCAGGGTAGGAACGTGCATAGGATATGGTTTAAATCATGCAAATTGTGAAGATACAAGAAGGTATGCAATGGACAGAACAATGCGAAGGGTAATCCTCTGGGATAATTTACAAGCAGAGACGGAAGATTGTATGCTGAAGCAATCGTCGGTAACTTATAATTATGGAGATTATCTGGTGATGTTAATAAGAGAAGGTTTGATGAATACAGCAGATAACTGGCGACAATATGCGGAGGAACCGATCAGATGACCGACAAAAATAAGAATAATTACAGATGAGCAAACCGTGGTATAACATGCCGACCATTAGATTAGCCTATCTCCTCTCCTTCAACACTTTTTCTTTCCTTCTTTTTTTTTAGGGAGAAACGGAAGGGAAAGGGTGGGGAGCAATCACAGTTTTTCATCTACGGGTCTCAATGCGCTTCCGACGCAGCTTGAAATTACGGGTTTATCAGCGGAACTTCTCAGCCCCAGCCCGGCGTTTAGAGATCTGACAGTGTTAGTAGGTGAGCGCCACACGCGGCAGGATTTCGGCCACCAACAGCCATTTCCATAATAATGGGAAAGATCTCTTCAGAGAGCCGGATCGGTTAGCGCAATAATAATTGGCTGCTAGTGGTGCTGGTTACAGCGTACTGTGAATATCATTAGACCTTAGGTTCAGCTAACTAATTTAAGCTAGCAGCACTCTCCTTTTATGGTTAGGTTGATTTTATTTTCCAATCTTTGGTTAGAAACTTATGCTTTGGGCAACGATTTATATTACAACAGAATTCTTGGTTTTGGGGTTCAAAATCGATAGAAGCATCTCTTTGAGGGTATTTTTTAATCATAATCTTGAAGAGTTTTCATTTTATTGATCTAAGCCTGATCCATTTCATTCATATAGAATTTTTGTAATCGGAAATCGTTGGCATACCGTTTGAAAATTGTGCAATAAGGTTATTACGTTTATTACTCTGGTTTTTAGTATTTAGAAAAATTTTAAGGGTCACTCTAGTGTGTTTAAAGACAGACTACGAATACGATTTTTATGAAGGCTTGAATATCATACGGAACGTTATAGGTTTGGATTTAAAGTTTAATAGTGTTCTGAGAAATGAAAAAAAAAATAAAAATAGGTCTTACCTATATGCTTTTGATAAAAGATATATACATCATTATAACAGAATTGAAAAATTGTGCTTTATATAGTTTGCGATTGTCCAAATGATGATTATTTATTGAATCGTACTTTATCGGACTTTTGTAAATTGATAATTTTCCCACAGAGTTATGATGATTTTTAAAGCAATTTTAGAGAATATGTTCCACAAACAAAAGCAATGATACTACATGATCAAAAACAGAGCCTCTTCTATATCGCGACTTTACCAGTTATTTTACTAAAAGTCCTAAAATAAGCAGGTGCTCATTTTACAGGATCCATTCTTCAGTTTTATCACCATTACTGTCAGATCTAGTATTGAAAATTGTGGTTGTGTAGTGAATCTATAATATGGGATTTTTTCGATTTAGGTGCAGTCAATGTTAGTTGACTGGATATTATGTTGACTCAATCTAGCTGAAATGCTTTGTTCTTTCTTTAATTTGTGGAAGCATTGATGCTTTCTTTAGGGCAAGTTGGGAGAAGTAATGCATAAGCTGTAGTTTTGATTAATTTGTTGCCTTCATGAATTATTCGCTGTCCATAGCGGGTGCTCTTGAACATCTACTTCATATCTAGCAAACTAAATCACGCAGAATAGAGTTTAAAAGACGAGGCCCTAACTCTCCTAACAAACTGATGAGTTTTCACAACACGACAAATTTAATACAAAATTGAAGGCGGACCAATCACACCGCTGCTGTCGGCGTTTTTTACTATTAAAATTTTAATTCTAAAAAAAAAAAGTTTGTCGAAACATTTCCTAAGGTAGTTAGTGTTTCAAAAACTCGACCTGACCGCTAGACATTTGTGGGTGAATCGGTTTGAGCCACATTAAATAGAATAAATTTTATACTTTACAAACATAAATCTCTCTGGGCTAGCAAAGGGCATTGACTTTCTAAGAAATTTTTTCATCAGACACAGAATATAAATCATCAACTTTTTTTCCAACAGTCTCTGTCTTTAATTAGACAAATTTTAGTAGTATAGTACTGGAACCATGGCTAGATAATTATAATCCTTTCCGCGTTCTAAGACGGTGTAAGGCGCCCGAGATCCAGCGGTTATGACACAAGTTCAGAAAATTTAATAGCGAATTTTTCTTCGCAAAATCGAATTATTACGGGATTTATTTTGAACAGGTCTTCCGTTGTTCAGTTTTTTGTTTAGTTCATATCACTTACACGAATCAAAGAAATATTGACTTCTATTGACAGGAGTGTGCACGCACAGTTTATTCATTTGATTTCATCTTTTGTCAATTCAAATTGTTTTCCTCATGCATCTAGGAAAATTATCAAAATGCGGTATAATGAATACATTTTAATACTCATATCAAAACGGTCTTGCTGTTTCCTTATTTGGCTAATTTGGACAAAAAATGAAGGGTTGCATTGAAACCCTGTTAGTCGACATCATGCTCCGAAGATCAACTTTTAGAGCGTGAAGAGCAAGAATGTTCAGAACATCAGACAAAACAATCCTGCTTAGAGCTTATTACTTCATCTGTGGAATGGAATATTAAACGGCAGTCTGATTAAAGCAAAAAAGTCGTTGAAAGAAAAGAGTTAAGAAATCTTTTCTCGATAGAAAAGAGTTTGTCATTTAACAAAATGTAAATAAAATGAAAATTTCAAAACCATAGGCCGACTGGTTTTGAAAGCTTCCAGTAATGAGAAAGCCTCTGGCTAGAATGAGCTTCGCGTATTGATCCCGAGCTAACAGCCTTTTATCCCTGTATGGATGTTTCTTTTTTCCTATATTCAGATGCCATTAGCTGTTGCTAGGCCTAGTACCGTAACATTAACTTTTGTTTCGTTGCCGAAGTAATCAAGTTGACCTGCCATGTCTCTCTTTCAGGTTATTGTGCAGCGGCATAGTTTCCTGTTTACCTTTTTTTGTAAACTTAAAAGCAGACTCCCATCTGATCAAAACAAAATTCAACTGTCATATCCTTCGTTTATTCTCTGCTTCTTTTGCTCAATCTCTCTTCCTCTCACTATCCGTTTCTCATCTTTCCTCTCTTTCTTATCTACCTCCATCATTTTCCTTCTCTGGCTGTCTCTCACTCTTTATCTATACTTATCGTACTCATTAACATGTCTTTCTAACCAGATTTATATATGCTAGCTTTCTTATATTAACTATAGGTGAATAAAGATAATTTAGGACCTTATGTCATATGGCTTTTAGGGTTGAATATGAATATCCATTTCTCGCCAGTCTTTTTATACTTATCCTTCCCCTCCACATCTCTATCTCATAGTTCCTCTCTCTCTCTCTCTCTCTCTCTCTCTCTCTCTCTCTCTCTCTCTCTCTCTCTCTCTCTCTCTCTCTCTCTCTCTCTCTCCCTCTCTCTCTCTCTCTCTTCTTTTCTATCTCTCTTTCTCCCTCTCTATGCATTCCTCTTTTTATTTTCGACCTTCTCTCTCACTCTTATTCGTCTAGCATTTTTTATTCAGCCCTATTGTTAAGTATCAATATATAAAAGTATGAATTTGACCAGCTCTGTATGCTGATGCCTTTTTTACTATGACCTTTATATTAGCGTATGGCGGATAGTGCCCTACAGAAGGGAAGCGTAAATAATCACGTCGTTATCCTGGTCTAAAGTCATTACTCGAATAGTCTTTACTCACCTGTCTATCGATCGATATACGTAAAAGTTTTTCTCTCTATCTTTTCGATTAAATTCTTATCGTAAGCTCTCCCTCTCTCTCTCTCTCTCTCTCTCTCTCTCTCTCTCTCTCTCTCTCTCTCTCTCTCTCTCTCTCTCTCTCTCTCTCTCTCTCTCTTTCTTTATTTCTACATTATGTTTCTTACTTTCTAAATTTCTTGGTTAAACTCATCTTATCAAATATTTTCTATGAAGAATATCTACCTTAATCAATTTTCAAGCTTCTTTTTAATCTTGTCCATTTATTCTTCCATCTTTTTCTTCTTTTTCCTTTTTTCTTTCTTTTTCTTGTTTTGTCTTTCTTCCTCTCCTTTCCCTTTATTATCTTCTTTCTTCTTCTTCTTCTTCTTCTTCTTCTTCTTCTTCTTCTTCTTCTTCTTCTTCTTCTTCTTCTTCTTCTTCTTCTTCTTCTTCTTCTTCTTCTTCTTCTTCTTCTTCTTCTTCTTCTTCTTCTTCTTCTTCTTCTTCTTCTTCTTCTTCTTCTTCTTCTTCTTCTTCTTCTTCTTCTTCTCCTTCTCCTTCTCCTGCTCCTTCTTCTTCTTCTTCTTCTTCTTCTTCTTCTTCTTCTTCTTCTTCTTCTTCTTCTTCTTCTTCTTCTTCTTCTTCTTCTTCTTCTTCTTCTTCTTCTTCTTCTTCTTCTTCTTCTTCTTCTTCTTCTTCTTCTTCTTCTTCTTCTTCTTCTTCTTCTTCTTCTTCTTCTTCTTCTTCTTCTTCTTCTTCTTCTTCTTCTTCTTCTTCTTCTTCTCATCATTTTTCCAATACTTCTTATGCTTTCTAAACAGAGAGATACACGGCGAAAGTATTTATTAAACGCTCCCGAGCGAGTTCGTAACTTGAAGGGGAAGATGCAAATCTCAACAAAAGCAACCAGTAAACCGTACATACAGTAATATAGAGGAGCAACTTTTGAGGTATACTCTGGCTTACGTTACATCTCATTGACTAGTTATGAGTTCTTGCATCATTTCTACGCACATTTGACCTCTAGACAGGTGAGCAGTGCCCAGATATAGATGTTTGGCGTATTCTTCGAACGCTCAGTATGGAAGCGGCTATTAAAGTAAATTTGCCATTTAATAGGAATCCCCATTCTTAAAACTCACCCATTAAAACACTGTCTTTTTAAACATTAACACCCAAGTGAATTTAATTTGATCTAAGAATAGGTCCTAAAATTCTGCACTTCAAGTGCAAAAATCAAAACTGGAATGTTTTGAAGTCGAGAAGCAATTAAATGTGATAAAGATTGACATACCGACAGAAAAAATATGGCGCCTACAAACTGATGATACTTTAAATTCATTAAGCTCAGCCATTCCTTTCGATTATTGCGTTTCTTCTCTTCTTCACTCGACTCAGAAACTTTCTCCCCCAAATCCAGTATTTATTTTTAATTTGCGAATCATATTTCATAGAAGAGTCGCCTTAGATGTAGTGAATATTTTTTTTCAATCATTTATAATCTCTTTAATCT
>JAWDGP010005256.1:670000-977500 GCA_033675545.1 Elysia crispata
TTAGTGGATTATTTCTGTGACACTCGAACTAGTTCTTCAAAAGAATAGTCATCACGGGTACCGCTTTGGGGGGATTCCTTTTGATATCACTGCAATTAGTGCATAAAAGACTTGAGTATTGCAAATTCAACAGTTAAAGATGCCTACTTTATATGAATATGTCAAGAAAAATATTTGCTTTTAATTTCACTTATTTTATCTCGTTGGTCAGAAACGAAAAAAAAGGGTAAAATTGTTGGTATCTCATGAGAGGACTTTGTTTTGATACTCAACAGTGGAGGACTTACGCTCTGCTTTTATCGAAAATCAATCCGTTTTTCCGTTCTCCATCGCCGCAAATGATGGAGTGAGATCGGTAAGATGAAGATCTGAGCTTAAAAAAAGGAAAGATAAGAGAGAAGAAGAGAAAGGGACAGAGATAATTATTACGAGCAGATTGCGTTAAGAGAAGGACAAAAGAGAAGAAAGAGAGGGTGAGAGAGAAATATTTTTTAATGGAGAATTTTGTTTCGGCTTCTTTTTTTAGCTTCAATATCACTTACTTTCTTACGATTATTTCAGCTATTTGTGTTTGATGATCATTTTACACATAGTAAGTATCACGTTTATCAATCTGATACCATTAACTTTTGGATTTTTATTAACTTTTATCAAGCACTCTTGACAAAGCTTGTGTTTTGAATGCAAGCAATCCTTTTTTTTTTCATTAAAGTTGTTTAAATAGTCTTGATAACTGTAGCCCCGTCAAGAGGAAATAATCAGGTATTGTCAACTTGAGTTGTTCTCATGAGGGGCTTGGTTAGTTAAAGTTTTCGATAAGTTGATATAGTATTAAGTGATTTTGTAAAGCAGGTTTAATTGAAGTAAAAGCGTGATTAATGTGATTGTTTTAATAGCGTTGATGTGATCGAATCGTCTGTAATGAATCTCGGTGACAGAAAAAAAAAAACCAGCAGAAGTTGTGGTTGGGTTCAAAAGTCTTTTTTTTATACTCAGAAGTCGGGTTGTTACATTTAGGTGTTATCGGATATCAATTTGTTTTTCCGTTTCATTTATTTTTTAAGCACTCCGTGAATTGATTTAAAATTAGAATACGTGAAATACAGTAATGAGTTGGACAAGGTGGAGATGGGGAGCAGAGACGAGAAGAAAGATATTACATGGGAGAGGTAGAAGGAGAGAGAGCGTGAGAGGGAGGGAGAGAGAGACACAGAGAGACACAGAGAGACACAGAGAGAGAGAGAGAGAGAGAGAGAGAGAGAGAGAGAGAGAGAGAGAGAGAGAGAGAGAGAGAGAGAGAGAGAGAGAGCTGAATGAATGATTCATTGAGGAAATTTAACCAGTTGGTATTCGATAGGTTTTTTTTCTTTACTTACTTCTAGCTTGAATGAAAGTTGTACTAAATAGATTTTCAAAGAGTCACGGCAATCCTAGAATTATTATGTGCACTATCAACTAAAGGATGTATGTAGTCATGTAGTCATCCAGTAATATCACTACCCTTTCAAGTGGATATTTTCCAAAAGTTCTTAAGGTTTTATGCAGATTCTACAAATCTATCTTGAGCTGTGTAGCTTACGAAGATATCCTCTTTAGTGGGAAGTTGATAAATTAGGTTTTAGCAAAATAGAGACAGCATAGAAAGAAAAAGACTACAGCTATGTGTAAAATCTATTTTGCACAAACTCCCTTAAAATGGCTAGCTATACACAGTTTTGCAAAGTAAATCAGTATGCGACTGTTCTGTGGAAAATCACGTTTCACAAGTTGTAGTTGTCACAGTGATATAGGGGATAGATATTACCAGTCTGTCCATTACTTGAGTGGGTGTTTTTTTTTTTTTTTGGTTTTATTAAATGCGTAAAATTTTCACCCAAAGGTTAATATGAGATAAGCAAATTCATCTTGTTCCTGTTGTAGCATTGTCTAATATACGCTAGGTAGTGCGAAATATGAGGGTTTTTTTTTCTAAATCTTGGTATCACTCAAACTAGGGCAGTCTAAATGTCAAAATCATTAGTTTTAACTGAAACCCGGGGAGTTTAAGTTTATAATAGAATATTGATTTTTACGTTGCACACCTCTAGGGCTGAATTTATGTGTCGCAAAAGGAGAGCTTAGCCCTAAATAATTATTTTCGAACATCCAGCTAGATTATGGATTTCAAGAGTTAGAAAGGTGTGTAGATTACTATAATTTTCAAAAAGAGAGTATTCATTTTTCAGCGACAAAAAACAACAATTTCTTTTTTTTTTAACAATGAAGTTTGAAAATTACATCTCAAATTTTAAAGGAAAAATATAATAATATGACTAAAACGTGAAAGACAAAAAAAAAAAACAATCAAGCCAAGAAACAAAGCCTTTCCATTTCTTTGTCGGCTCCACAAATCCACATTTGATAACCGAATTGGTGAGTTATGACATTTGTTTGGGGCAGGTTTGGCTGTGGTGTAATGTGCTTAGATAAGCCACTTCTGTGCAGGCTAGGCAGTACACAAACAACTCGTTTTAAAACGTTTTTTTCTTTTCCACTAACGAGCGGCGTGCAAAATAATGATGAGGTAATCGATAAAACGGCCCTTGATATGGTAACTAGCGTATTATATTAGAAAGTGTTGATTATATTCATTTTCTACAGGTGGGAAGCAGAATGAAAATGTAGCTGGAAAGTTGATGAATTGGCCTGGGGGACATAGATTTTTCCATTCCCATAACCTCTTTGAGTCGAGTGGTGATGTAAGAAATGTATGTTTTCACAAATAACCAGAAGCTCCTTTGGTTATGTTGGATAACACTAGCCTTGTTGTCATTTGTGCGAGGGTTCGATACCCTCGTTATTCAGCCCTGTAGAAATCCTCACATTAGTTGTAGAATTGTCTAACGAGCAAGAGACAAACATTTTCCCGTGCACGGGCTGTATAAAAAAATAAGTAAAAAATCAACTAATCGGCAACACCAGTATGAAAAATAGGAGGCTGATATATTTCAAGTTTTACGACATGATTATGTAAAAAATCTGTGTCAAAATAATCTTTTCTTCAAAAGAATTACTTATATTAAGCGACACTGTGCAAAGAATATTGATTATTGACAAAAAGAGTAAATTTGCTGTCTCTTCAGACCAAAGAAATCTCAGTTCTTGTTATGTTTAGTTTTGTTTTCATAAAATTCTTTGTCTGAACTAAGTTTGCAAGATGAGATTTCCAAACACGATTTAAATGTCCCTTATTTAGATGGGCAGATATGTGATTGGTAAATTCATCCAAAACAGAGGTCTTTCAAAAACATCAAGATGTTTTACTATTATAAAATCAGTTTAAGAAAGCACTCATTCAGCGTCAATTTTTTTTTTAATTCATTCTGAAATATGTTAGTTCTTAAGCGCGGTGCAAACAAAAATCTAGTGGATGCATGTGTATTCACTGTAGGTTATTTGTTTATTATTACTATTTTTAATATACAATTCATTATGTAAGGTCTACATCAAACTGTGTGTAAAAGTCAATAACATTTACATAGCAAATACCTTTATATATATATATATATATATATATATATATATATATATATATATACATATATATATATATATATAAAGGTGTTTGCTATGTAAATGCTATGTATATACTATTTTATATATATATATATATATATTTATATATATATATTTCGATCAAAGATTGAATCTGTTTTTTGAAGTAAGACTTATGATTTAATGAGTTTAATGGTAAGGATTTCAATTTAATGAAACAAAGAGAAAACGAGGTTACTGAAACCAGTAAGCGTTAAAATGTTAAAAGAGATCAAAAACATCAAGGATGGTTATTTTTCTTCTTTTTTAGATTAAATTCAGCTTCTAGTGCAGTTATCTGTCCGTTTCGCTTGAGCATAGTAAAATATTATTAAACTATAAAATATAAATTGTAGAAATACGAGATTGGGAAGAGCTTTCGATTGGGTACGGTATCTCTATTATACTAAAGAGGGCTTCTAAGAAATGGAGGACTAATGAACTGAGAACACTCTTGATACAAGTTTTCAACCGGCCAATATCTGCCATCTAGCTCTGACTAATGTTTCAAGTTAGTGTCAATCATTTTTAACAAAAAAAACCCTACGGCATTATACATCCTATATTCATAATTATCTTAATATAGTAAATCAACCAACCCGGAATCGTTTTTATAGGCCAAATGCATGATTTTTGCTCGACCTAAATCTCAATAGGTACGGAAAATCATGATTAACCGGGGTTTTTTTTTCAAAATGTCTATAGACAAGACGTACTTGGAGAAAGAGAGAGAGGTTAGTTTGGTTTTTGGTTTTTTGTTTGTTTGTTTTTTATTTGTTTTTGTTTTTGTTTTGGGGGATGCTTTTTTTGTTGTTGTTGTTGTTGTTTTTTTTTTTGGTTTGCTTTAATGTTGGTCTTTTCTTTGACTTTTACAGGTTCTGAAATTTGTTTTGTTTTGGGTTTTTTTTTTGTTTTGTTTTTTTTTTGGGGGGGAGGGGGGGCAGGTTTTGGTTTTTGTTTGTTTTGTTTTTTTTTTGTTGTTGTTGTTGTTGCTGTTATTTTTTAAGTAAAGCCTAGTAGGTAATCATTATTGCGATGTCGCAAAACTTCTCTGAGGCCCTATACTTATAACGTATTTTGAATATGATGCTTTCAGTTAATTGTGAAATTCTAGATCTTTATAGCGCATTCACTTTAAGATATAGACCTAAAGTCCTAAAATTAATGCTGTTGAAATGATTCAAATGGTAACTCAAGAAAATACCCAAAATAAATTTCACCTTATCTCATACGAAACAACTGATTTTGCTAGTTAAAACATTTCCTTACCATAAGTAACTAGATCAATAATCCGATAGTATAATGTTTTTGAGATATTCCACTAAATTTAAAAATTTGCGAAGGAAGATAATAGAAGAAAAATCTGAAAATCGAAAGAAAATGTGTAGATTGTTTTTAAATAAGTTTCACATCCAGCAACAAAATTCTTACGTCTCACAAGCGCAATTCTTCACTGATTTTTTTACATGAACACTCTTAAACAGTTGTCGAAGGATTGTCAAAGCAAGCACATCCGCTTGGGAGATCAAGCCCGTCTGACAACGGTTCTTAGAGTTGGGAGTCGTTTCTTTAATAGTCCAGCAGTTGCCTTTGCACAGTACAACAAATAGTTTTGAACAGAATTAAGAGGGAACAAATTTCAAAGTTTGATCGTCAGTCCCAGTCGGTTGTTGGTGAACATGAATATTTTATACAAGTTCCTTATCCGTCAATTTCTTCAAAGATAAAGACTCCCTTTATATTCATGAAGTTTTTTTACACGAGCAGAAGAGCATGAGCAAATGTAAGATTGTTACTTCTATGACCAAGAGCTGCCACCAAACACTTTTCATTTCAGATCATTTTATTTTTCAATTCCGATCTAACTTTTGAAATGGCAGAAGTTTATGTCTTCACCCATCAAAGGTGTACACTCCGATCCAAACCATGCATGATTGTCCGGGCGATGAGTAAATCTGCATCCGCTACTAAATGCCTTTCATACCTCAGTTTGCTCTCTAGCATGATTACAACCGATTTCATTGTTTTCTTCGTTCAATTCAAACATTTCCTTCTTTAAGTTCTTAAAATCTTTGGCGTGATGTTCACTGAGATTGGAAATACAGAATTGTGATACGTCATTGACTTTTGGACGGCACGGATATCTAAACATAATCGTGATTCCTCCATTCAATTTGATATCGACATCATCTACATATTTATAATGATACCATACTTGAATAATTTGCTTCCAGGTAGTCGCTGCAGTATTGATACGCCATAAAAAATAGATGAGCAAATAAGACAACAAATAAATCAGGTCACTAAAGGCAGATAATTTATTTACAGATGAATATCATTTTTAGTCCTTTTTACAAACATATTTTTCTGTCAGCTGGTCGAAGAGTTTGTACTTAAAGTTAACTGGCAAATAACTTGCCACACCATACAGAATAACCTCAGGACTACTTATAGTCCCACTTCCTATCAGCATTATAAATCGTTGGAACAGAAGTTTCTAGTCTTTGTGGAATGTACCTTTCCCCAGAGACAGCCTTTCACCCTACTAAGACTTAGAGCCGTCATTGATTTCTTAAAAACACAACTATTTACTTTTCATCAATCCATTCTCATCATCGACGCCTCTCTTGTTTCTCTTCCATCTGATACATTGTGTGCTGTGACATGCGTTGCAACATTCTCTAATTCTGAGCTTTGAGTCGACTTGAGAGAGATTTCTCTCTATGAAAAAATGCACAAAATCGGTTCTGGTCTCTACGTCCTTGTAATATTTTTCCTTTCTTTGCCCAGTTGTTGATGATGACATCAGTTCACTGAGTGCAGCGCACCCAGGCATTGACTATACCCGAAGATTCAATTTAGATTCAGCCATGCCAGAGTCCTCCAATTGCTTTTGATGTTGAGCATGAAGACTTGTTCGAGTGTCAAATCGATAGAAAGTTCTGTAAAACATCGATCAGATCACTGCTGTCGACAAAAAATAGATAAAAGGCCGAATATGTTTCTTGTAACAACATCATGGAACTCAAATATGGAAGCAATGTACTGTGTCAATAACACGGGTTGGGTGGGGTTTTTTTTGTTTAATGAAGGAAAGGTGGCCGCCCATCATTTTCAAAAATGCGAATCATAGTGGGATGTAAGCTTGCGACTTGATCTAATTGCTTTTTCATGCCTTAAAATTTTGTCTGCACAATTATGAAACTTGCCGTCACACATGTTCAGTGTGTTCTATTTGCCTTTCGAAGATCAGCTATTCCTGCCTATTGCATCCATGTTTTCTTCCCTATCTTGAGTATTTCGAGAAGTGTCACAGCTTATGCATGCTTGATGGCGTCTTGATGGAGAAGGTGTGGCTGCCATCGAGTACAACCAGAACATTACCAACAGCAACAACGACGACGAACAAAAAGACTAAAATATATAACAACAACAAAGACAACTACAAAAACAGTTAGAATTAAAATAAAGACGACAGTTTTCCGATATTGTAAAACGCAAAGCACGTATGAGATTTTTTTCCGAATAGCAAACAGAGCACCACACTTTCTCCCAAACAGAGAGCCTCACTTTCTCCCAAACAGAGCACCACACTTTCTCCCAAACAGAGCACCACACTTTCCCCCAAACAGAGCACCAAGCTTTCTCCCAAACAGAGCACCACGCTTTCTCCCAAACAGAGCACCACACTTTCTCCCAAACACAAGAACAATAGGCCTATCTGTGAGTGGAAAATGTATCCGACGATCATCCGTCACTTAGGATTATTTACGTTGAAGTCAAAATATTTAAAACTCTCCGTGTCTAAAGCATTTGCGAATTAAGTCATGCGCACTAAGTTTTAGATTCAAGTCAATTAATGTGTATTCACACTGAATGACTTTAAGTGCCGGTACCGAAACTCAATATTATTTGTCTTACAAGGGCCAATCATCATGTCGAGGTTTTCATTTTTACTTGCCTGCCCAAATTTAAAGACCAGATTTAGATCTACATTATTACAAAAGACCGACTAGGCTTTTAGCAAGGAAAGTTTAGATCAAGTACAAATACTTCAGAGTGCTAATCAAAGAAACTTTTACACAAATAATTTGTTAAATTAAGCTGAAAGTGGCCCTGTGTTGTGATTCCACGGGCAGGTCTAAAGGAATAAAAAGTGCTGAAATTTATTCGAAATCCATATTTCTCACAATCGGCCTCATAGGTTTGTTTTTTTTTTAATTATGGCATTTAGAAAGTTGTTTTTATGTGCTTAACTTGTCGGGGTATCCCTTTGTTATGATATAAATATGACGCAACTACATGATACAGATCAAAATTTAGAAATCTGATTGGTTTAGGATTAAGTTTCCGGGATTGGGAGGCAATTGGGATGCATTCTATTATTTTCACATCAAATGGCGAAAGGAATGGCTTATTTATAGATCTAGATTGAAATCTAAGTTTGAAGAAAATGCTGTGGAACAAATTAGAGATGGATATGGTATAACATTAAAAAAAAAAAAAAAAAAAATTCGAGAAGGCAATTGAATAAAACCAGAGTTTTTATTAGCATGCAGTATGAAAATAGGTACTATAAGTTTATATCAAGCTAACATAGAATTTCCTTGATTTGCACTAGATATAAATATAAAAGATACCTGAATCTAGCTATAGATATGAATTAAATTGTAGCATTACAATTACTGAGAAGAGCATTTGAAAGTATGCAAAAGATGTATATGATTGGGAGTGGTGTTAGTCTTTCTCAGTGTCTTTCACGACACGTCTATAAAAACAATACAGACGTTCATTAAATCAAGATATAGTGCGAATTCCACAAAGTACCTCAAGCTAGACTTCTAAGAAGATCCATACAGAAAATACATGCTTCTCGAGGATCTAGTCCAAGGCCTCTAAACATATATTCCTGAGCCAAGGATACACTGGAGTTTAAAATATCATTAATCATTTTTTTTTTTTTTTAATGGAAAGGTTCGGGTGATTTTCGTTTTACACGCAATCTACCATGTTATTCATTGACTTAAAGTTGTTATTCTAACTTGAATATAAAAAGATGTGCCCAGGGCAGCATCCAAATAGGACATAGATCTATGTCCGCTGACACAAAAAATGCCTCAAGTAATTTTATACTTTCTTAGAGGCTGATCATAATAACCTATTTTAGCACGTGCTTGATCGTGAAAAAACATGGCTTTTCGTCAGTAATTGCTTCTTTGCGCGACTAATATATGTTATAAAGCATCACAGGCCAAGAGAGAAATGCGTTTTTTGTGCAGAAAATAAGCTGTGGCTCTCTCAGAATTAATACCCTGAGCATACTCATTGGTGACTCAAAGTAATTTGCTTTTTGAACATTATTCAAAGGGAATGAAGGACAGGGCTATAGAAAATCATACTTAATTATGTGTTAGCATTTTGAAATGCTTCAGAAAGTTGAATCAAAAAGCTGTAATGTTGTTGCTTCAATGCTGTTTATCTTCTTTCTGTTTGCCCATTATCTTCTGAATAAGTTTCGACAAGAATTCTCCCGCGGCACAGTTCCCAAACATGCGGCGAATATAAACAGTAACCTTTAAGGGAAGGTTCTCACGATCATTGGCTCCTGTTCAAAAAAAATTGTGCGGAGAGGACGGAAATTTTGAGACTCATTCAACATCAACAACAACAAAATGATTTTGTTATTCTGAGGTTTTTATTTTCTCAAAATAAAATGCAAACATTTTTTTTTACATCAATCGATACGCAAGAACTTGTTCACATATTTTAGGAACAATTACAGGTAAAACAGTAACTGACTCTCATTTGAGAATATAATGTATGCCTTCCTTCTATTATCAACTACGATTTTTCGTATATCGTTAATTTTATTGAAAATATATCATGTCCTATCTCGTCGTCTTTCCTTTCTTGTTCTCCTCCTCTTCCTTCTTCTTCTTCTTCTTCTTCTTCTTCTTCTTCTTCTTCTTCTTCTTCTTCTTCTTCTTCTTCTTCTTCTTCTTCTTCTTCTTCTTCTTCTTCTTCTTCTTCTTCTTCTTCTTCTTCTTCTTCTTCTTCTTCTTCTTCTTCTTCTTCTTCTTCTTCTTCTTTTTCTTCTTCTTCTCCTTCTTCTTTTTCTTTTTCTTTTTTTTTTTCACGTCTTCTTCATTAATGATCCTCTCCACATATCTCACGGGTTGCAATAATAACATTAATCATTGTCTAAAAGGAAACGGTTAGATTTCTGTGGGAAAGCAGGTTCATTTAACATATGACACAACTTGCTTTTTTTTTTGAGGTTCATCATATATTCTTAATGTTATTACAGCCAAATTATTGCAAGACATTCATATTTTACGCAATATTTCTTTTCTTATCTAGGTTGAAATCATGCTAGGACAAGGAGGAATTGGGAAAGAAATATAGAATTCCAGCTTTTATTGTGTTTTGTTGTTGTTGCTGTTGTTGTTGTTGTTTTGTTTTTGTTTTGTTTTGGTTTTTTTGTTTCTTTGGGGGTTTTTTTGGGGGGAGGTGTTGGTTTGTTGGTTTTTTATTGGGTTTTTTTTTTCTTTTTTTTTACTTGTGGGATTTGATTTTTTTTTCGCGTAGCTTTTTGGCAAGTTGCTGACTCTACTCGAAGATATGATTTTTTTTTTTAATCTGAAGAAGGCAAGACGTAAGTATGGACTATGAGGAATGGCGTGAATGCTTGCGGGCGCGATCTTTTTGTAAATCTTCCCCTGACGGAGGCTCAGTTTCCTGTATGAATGCCTGGAATCAAGAAGTGTTGCTCCAGCTTTACCAGGCATTAAAATTATAACTGTGTCTTAATCATCATTCCAAATTTAGTTAATGTAATCTTATTACTGCTATGTGAGATTAAGAGTTTTTTATTCTACCATCATTTGCTTGTATTCCTTCATAGATAGTGACTTATATATAAGCGACGTTGAGTTCAAGATTTGAAATAATGCTAGAAGTTTTGGTTGGCAGATATTAAACTTCTCAAGACAAAAAAAATGACATTTTTTCAAAGAAAAGCTATATAGAAGCAGGGAAAAATGTGAAAGATGCATTTTGTAATACGTTCAGGGCGGTATTAATAGAGCCCCAGGAAATTTACGGTGTATCGTAGCCAATCCAAAATAGTAGTTTACGACTGCCAATAAGCTAATCTTCGTTTATTATTACAGCCCTCATGGACATTTAGAATGTCATTATAGAGAGAGGTGGGGAGAGAGGAAGTAGGAGAGAGAGAGAGAGAGAGAGAGAGAGAGAGAGAGAGAGAGAGAGAGAGAGAGAGAGAGAGAGAGAGAGAGGGATCAAGTAAAAGAACAAATCAGAGATGGACCAAAGAATATATGTGATGTAATCAGCATTTTTAAGAGCTTAGTCGCCTCAACATCTCCCCCCATCCCCTGGGGTCAGCCGACCTTTTCGTCCCTCTCTCCCGCACCCGCTTTAAAAGCCTTCGCGCAACCGAAATGACTGCCTGGAGAAAGGATCACTGTAAGTACAAGGCTTTTTAGGGCCGTTTGCGGACTCTCTCACATTCTTCTCTGTCCCCAAGGACTGTTGGTGCTGTGAGAACAAATGTGTTCGCTTTTGTCTCAAGAATTAACTCAGAAAGTTTTAAAAAGTTATAAACGTACTTTTGAAGTTTATTCACTCCGTTTAAAGGATTGATGAGATAGGAAACCCAAGTAAGTTTTCATGGCATGAAATCTAACGCTGCCCACTAAACTTTGCGGCCTTTCCAAAGAAAATATAAGACTTTTAACCGCTTAGAAGAGTCACTTTTCAAAATATGAGCCACGGACTGGCTGAAACCAGTTTCAGTCAAAACTTAATACCACGACAGAAGTGAAACAATCTACGGCTCTACTTGAGGGCATAATGTTAGTGATTGTATCAACCATTTTTTCAAGAATCAATCCTTGGACCGACCGTCTTTTATTATATTATCAGTACCTCACTTTGAATGCTTTCTCTCTCAATCTAGCTTAATCATTATCCCTAAATTATATTTTTTTAACCGAAAAACCAAGTAAACATTTTGGAGATTGCCCCCTTTTTTGGATGTTGGGTGAAAAAACTTATGCGAGATTGTCGACGATGCGTCAACATAATTTTGGCATGAATCAGTGGAATATCGCGGTGGTTTTCAGCTTCCATGCCACCTAGACCCATTTTTGTTATTTTCAGTGCATTGAGCCATATCTCGTCACACCAAAATTTTATATATCCAGAAGCTCCTTATTTTGTTCTTGTTTATAGATTATATGAGTGTATTTATACAAATAAATATACTCAAACATACACATTTAAAAATATATCTATATCTATATGTTATATAGATAGATAGATAGATAGAAAGATAGATAGATAGATAGATAGATAGATAGATAGATAGATAGATAGATAGAAAGATAGAAAGATAGATAGATAGATATGTGTGTCTCCAGTTTTATAAAAGATGGGGTTGCCAGGGAAAAAATTTTCTCCACCATAGGCAGTCAAGATGCTGTGATCTAACTGGGATCTTGATATTGCAGAATTCAATTTTACTCTCTGCAAAAAAAAAAACAACGTAAAATTTGATAAATCAAACATCACATTCAATATGTTATAACACACAAAAATGCATTGTTTGTACCGTTTTGCACATGGGGTTCGGTTATATGTCTTGTGTAGTGGGTGGGCGGGTGGCGGTAAAGAAATTTAACAATTTAAGGCATACTTGAAGATTACTATTGTCCCATATCTGATTGTCTGGCCTGTTAGGTAGAAACTCATTGTGGAGCTAGATAACAGGGAGTCTTCAGATAAGAACCCCCCCCCCCCGATTTTTTTTTTTTTTTTTGCAATAGTGTTTCGGCCCTGAACTTCTGACACACTCAGGGGGTCGGTCGGGCTACACCCAGGTCATGACTCCCAGGTGTCTCACAAACTGACACAGGATATTTTCATTTGCTGTTATTATATTTTTTTATGTACTGTGGTGTTCATACAGTTTTACTCAAGATTGATAAATAGATGATATTTGATATTTCCATATATTCCACCCGTTGTAGGATGTTGTTACATCAATTATCGACTGAAAAACGTAAGCAAGGTGAAACGAATCACAGAAATGTATGAAGATGGACGGTTGAGGTTCTAAATTCATCATTCAAACCTCTCTTCAGTTTTAGAGACAAGTATGCATATATCACACTGGTGATTCGTCATTGCTGTTACTGGATAGATATATGAGCTACATAATTCAACGGACTTCAAGATTTCCCATCAAGCCTTTACCAGCCAATATGCCTCACCAAGTGACAAGAGAGAGCGTTATACAGACTAGCTTTCAGAGCATCACTCTAGACATTAACTTGGTATTCCAAGCCCAATAGTAAGATATTTATTTCACAACTAAACAAGGTTTGGAAAACGTAACAATGAAGCTTAGCCAGCCAGGGTTTGAATCCCAGCATACCAAATCGATGCCTTGCTGCTTCATAAAAATGCTGGTGACACAATTTTTAGAGCCCCAAATGTTTATCATCGCACAGGGATAAAATTAATACATTCATCAAAGACGTTTTGCTTTGAAAAACCATGGCCCACTCAAAGATAAAACAACAGAGAGCTTGAGTGCAGATGAGACTGTTAGCACGAAAAGCTTTTAGGGAATTAAGGCATTTTTGTGTCTTATAACATAATGGATGAGATATTTGATTTATTAAATTTTACGGGGTTTTTTTTTTTTTGACAGGATGTAAAATTGAATACTGCAATATCAAGATCGCAGTAAGATCACAGCATCTCGACTGCCAATGGTGGACAAAAAATTTTCCGTGGCTATATATATCATTTATGAACTTGAACAAAATGAGAAGCGTCTAGGATATATAAAAGTTTAGTGTCATGAGATATGACTTAATACAGTGAAAATAAAAAAATGAGGTATGGTGGAGAGGAAGCTGAAAACCACGACGATCGGCGATATTCCACTACCCCCCCTCCCCCCCCCAAAAAAAAAAAAACCTCCTTTCCTTTTCCTGACCTCCCTGCTCCCCTATCTTTTCTATTTTTCTATTTACAAATCTCAAGCGCTCAAAAATGTTTATTTCGAACTTGCGATTTCACGAATTGAGTTATTATATACTCCAATTGACGTCATTGAACTCATTACTAGATCCGAATATAGCAACAAGGCTTGGAAGAAGTGTGGCCTTGTCAATATGTGTAACATGGATAGAGGAAATAAGTGTGAAATTGCTTTCATCTGTGTGAACTGGAAGGACAAAGTGTGATGTGAGATTCTGTACGATTCTCTTGCAACGCAGAACGTAAGCTTTGCAGCCCTTTTTTTCTTTGTTCCACTGATACCATTGGTTACATCATTGTAGTATTTCCCTGAAAATTGATCACGTTGAGTGGTTTTAAAGGTATGATTAGAATTAGAGTCATTTCGATAATAAACAGTGTTTAAAAAGTGTAAAAATGAGAAAAAAAAATATTTTCCACACTACTTATTGGCATAGTGTCACTGTCACTCCGTTACTTTTTTACTCCTGCCATATGCAAAAGTTAGAGCTATTCTTTAGCTTTTGAAGTTATAATGACTGGATTGTAAAAGTCACAAATTAAAAAAATAAAGTTACTAAAGTCTAGCTTATAATCGTAATACAAGTTGAATTTTAGAAGTTATTTAGTATTGTTTATAAGGGTAACACGAGAAGCTTTAAAAAGATACAGTGGATGGTTTACAAAATCAAAAAAGAACTATTTATAAAATTCACTCTGGTTGATTTACACATTTAAACAAACTACATCAAGTGGTTGTAAAACTACTCGGGTCATTTTGTTATATAAGCGAGGAATCGGTTGCCATTGCTTTCTAGCCAGGGAAGAAGAATTTCGCTCTATGTTTATTGACAGTTATATTTTTTGTAATATAGTTTTATTGATTTTAAAGACTCATTATTTGACAAAAATATGGTTATCCCATTTGCACATGTCAGACAAATGAGAACAAGTAACGATGACCTGATTAAATAGTTTGGTTATGGTTTTTTATACTTCTTATGGGAAACCAATATTTTGATATGAAGTTTCTTAAATGAAATTCACTGCGACAGAAAGGAAAGAGTTTTCGAAGATTGAATATTGGTACCGAAATTTTTATCTGTCGGTATTGCATTTTTTTTACAATGGTGAATTACTGCTAAAATAAATTGAACGTGAAATCTGTGACATTTGCTACGACCGAAAATATTTTAAACTTTTAATTTGTTGATTAATTTGAGCTTTTGATGCCTACATTATATTCAAAGAACCCAGTTTTAAAACATTGCCTTTAATGGATATATATGGCTGCAGTATAGAATAAGGCTAGTGCATCATAAAATGTCATGCTACTGGTCCGAAGACTAAGCTTAGCTTCTCTTTTTTTTTTAACACAGAAACCTTAATGCACTCTAGTGTGATATTAAATGAATCTGTCGTCGCCAATATAATTATTTTCCTTTTAGGCAGAACTGCTCTGCAAGTTTTACCCAAAACCAAATTTTCGATCCACTTTTTGTAAGTTTTATATTGAGCCAAGCATTTCACAGGCTTTTTAGTCTATCAGACTCCTCGCCCAATTTCGGCTCGTTCAGTTGTATGGTTTCTTGACGTGTCTGGCATCTTTAATACCTCTGCTTGTTTTGCTACTTTAGAGGAAACGTCTCATAAAGTCGATGTTGTCTCAAAGATTGAATTCTAAGAAGAAAATGCACTATATACATCAGATAGGCTTATTGGTGGAGAGGGATTTTACTTTCTCTAATGAAAAGGTTTAGTTCAAAACTGTTTTAAGAACATTGAAATCCAGTCGAAAAAAAAAAATTTCATAAAGTGAAAAAGCGTCTTCAATATACAAACTTTCTTTGCAATTTTGCATTGACTCTTGTCTTTGTTAAGCAACGTATTATTCCCAACCATGCATTTGATTCGACTTAGTTAGCAATTAAAAATCTAAGAAACTTTATGGAATTTGCACGACTCAGCCTATACAAACAAGACTGGACTCACTCTAAATCCATTAGGAAATAAGAAGAGATGCTAAGTTTTAGTTTTTAAATCGTGCACGCTAATTAAGCACAGGTCTATTTCATGGGAACTTTATTGCCATCGAGTAGAAATAGATGAAATAATCAAAGTTCAGCTGATGATCTTTCATAATCAAAAGCACTGATCCTGTGATGTTGATAGAGCATCGCATGTTATGATGTTCAGAGTGGGGTTTTTGTAATGTTCAAGGAGGATCGTCTGTCCAAATGTTCGGAGACGAGGCTAATCTTCTGATGCAGAGGGAGTGTCGCACGTTCAGGATTGCGGCTTATCATGTAATGTTTAGGGAATAACGCTTGTCGTTGCGTACCGAGTGGGGGCTCAGCATTTATAATGATCCTAAAGGCGCATTGCCTTTCAAAGAGTTTGGAGTGAGGGCTTAGCATGTAATGTTGAAAGTCAGTGCCTGTTAAAAAGTTCAGGAAGGAGGAAGGAAATTTAGCCTGCAATGTTCAGCGACCATTGACTATCTAAAAGTTGAGAGTTAGGGCTTCTACTATGATGTTCAAATGGATTTGTCTGTAAAAGAGTTTTGGGCAGCTAAAATGGGAAAATTGAGAAGGGGGAGGGGGTCGGTTTATTTTGTGATATGCAGAAGTCGTTGCCCATCAACGAGCTGAGAATAAAGGTCTACCCAAATATAATCAGAGTCTCGCCTGCCAAACTGTTTAGAGTTGGAGGGCGTGATGCTTGTGAAAGAAATCAGATCTCAGAACGAGCTGAGAATAAAGGTCTACCCAAATATAATCAGAGTCTCGCCTGCCAAACTGTTTAGAGTTGGAGGGCGTGATGCTTGTGAAAGAAATCAGATCTCAGAACGAGCTGAGAATAAAGGTCTACCCAAATATAATCAGAGTCTCGCCTGCCAAAATGTTTAGAGTTGGAGAGCGTGATGCTTGTGAAAGAAATCAGATCTCAGAACGAGCTGAGAATAAAGGTCTACCCAAATATAATCAGAGTCTCGCCTGCCAAAATGTTTAGAGTTGGAGGGCGTGATGCTTGTGAAAGAAATCAGATCTCAGAACGAGTTGAGAATAAAGGTCTACCCAAATATAATCAGAGTCTCGCCTGCCAAAATGTTTAGAGTTGGAGGGGTGTTGCTTGTGAAAGAAATCAGATCTCAGACGTATAATGTGATGTTCAAAAAACATTGCCTGTCAAAGAGGAGGCTCATCATGTGATGTTCAGAAAGCATTGCCTTTCAAAGAGTGTGGAGCTAAGCTCATCCTGTGATTTCAGAACATTTATTTGTCATATGGACTTACAATAGATAAGTTTGGACGCAACACTAGAATAAATATATCAATTTCAGAAATTCCAGATATGTACTAGTCATCTGGACTTAGATTGTACTAGGTCTGATTCCCTATCTTTCAATTATTCTTTTCCACCTCATTTACATTTAATCTCTGAACGGATGCGTCTAAAAAGCAACACTGTCGTTTTCAAGGTGTAATTGTATACCACCTAAATATGTTCTGGTTCCTTTAGTTTTATGATCGCTTTGAAAAAAAAATAATGCACATCGAGCAATAATAGACAAAGATTGTACGATGTAACTGCTGCCACTCATCTTTAAAGCAATGGGCTTTAGCCGCTTTCTCCTGCTGTAAACATGTGATGAAGTGTTATTTCATTCACATTACATAACGCTCCATTAAAGGCAAAGTGTGCTGATTCGTGTACTTTTTTCAAACACCTGCGTCAAATTGCTCTACATGGTTTATAGACTATAGATGTGTAGAACTCTCTGTTAATATGGCCAAGTAAAAAATCATACATTTGATAACTATTCTCTCCGACCAATGCTCTAATGAAGTAAATTCTTAAAGCAATTTTTTTAATAACTTTTAAACAGGTCGCATTGTGATTAGAGGGTGTGATTTCCTACAAAAGACCTAACGTACTTTGTTTTCAAAATGAGCATAACTTTTATGCTAGTCTATACAACGATGAATATTATCTCTTAGACTAGTTAGAGAATGGAAAAAGAGAGGGTTAAATTTTTTGGCTGCATTTTTTTTTCTATTTTTTTTTTTTTTTTTTTTTTTTTTTTGTTAATGGTCGCCGTTGCCTTAGCAGTTTTTCTCTTTAGAGCCCCGTCGCTTTCGTCGATATCTATAAAGGGCGCCCCCTTTTATCACATTTCTATTCTTTATTATCTCAGGCTCAGTTTGTGCTTGAAAGATGCCATAACATTGAACATTGAACCACAGTAATATTACTTAACTGGTCCATTAGCAAGTCCTTAGAATTTTGGCATTTGGCACATAATCAATAGAGTATAGTATCTCCATGAGGCGTGCACAAACACTCTATTTGTGGAAAAAAATCCTCGCCAAGTTTGTACAAGATCGTTATAAAAAATGGGATTTCGCAAAGAATTATACAACTTGTTGGAAGTCGTGAGTTCTGTTCAACAATCAGAAGCATTTTGAAGATTTTAACAGAACTGGGCAATTTTATTGTAAAATGTTTTACCTTGTGCACGCTTTATGTTTCCTTTTTTCCTTCAAATTTCACACCAATGTGCATTCTTGTAGATATTTCTTGATACGCTAACGACAACTTAAAGTACAGCTCATGACTTCCAATAAGGTGGCATTATCGCATTCCCTAAAGCTGGACTCCACATAACTATATATCATTTGCAGCAGAACATTATCTCTAACCGTGTTATGCGTCAAGATGTTTGCCCTTCTCAAATTGAAAACCGTTATGGTTGGTTCCAGTAAAGAGTCCATATTTAAAAGATTTGCTGCAGGACACAAAGTCAGGATAACTTATTCAATATAAGAGGAAAACGATATTTGGCTTGGCTGCAAAATAAACGAGATAACCCGACAGTCTTATATGTAAATTATGTGGACGTAAGCTTACTACGAAAGGGAGGGGTTATGAGACGCTTGCATACAGGGATGGTTTATTAAAGTTTGAAATTTGTAACTACAAACTGAACTTGAGGAGTCGTGGCTCTTCCTTACAACAGAGATAGTTTAAACAAAATGGTGCATTAGCGTTGGTGTGGACGTCATATATTTTTTTAAGATAAAAAATAAGTCTTAAAATCTGTTTAAAGAAGCAGATGGTTATAGGTGATTAAAGAGGCATCATTTTTCAAAGGAGAAAATCACTAAAGAATCAATTGTTTTTCAGGACAATGACCTTTTTTATTATCTTCCGGCTTAAGTTTTGTTTGAATTTAATGAAGAAATGTGGAGTGATGATAATTATATAAATATAACTTAAATTTGTATCTCTTATATTTCATTCTGGGACAGAGTCAAGAATACTCCTTAATATTCAAAATATAACAACCACGGTGATGTGGTAAGAGAAAACCCAAAAACTTCCGTCTAATCATAGTTGCGGCATGTATTTATCTCCCTCCTTTCACCTTTATAAGGATTGGATAAAACAGAAAATAAGTGGCCGATCCGCTATTTGATATATGTGCTAAACATAGAATGTGGCACGTTTTGGGGACTCGGCTTGCAGGATGAGAGCATGGATCGAAGCCCTATGTCCACACACGCTCACCATCTTTCCCAAGATAACGAGCATGTCGCAAAACATTTATTTCCACGAACACATTATTGTGAACCTATCACATATAATAAGTTGGGAGACTAGGAATAAGTGATTACTTCTGCATACGTTTTAAGCAATGGTAGAAGCCGTATATGACGAGGTAGAGACGCAGGGAATGTTTAACAAATCAGACCTCCAGCAGCTAGGAAAAATTGGAACACCACGAACACATAGTGGTGCTGGGCAGACCAAAAAACACCATACGTGCTTGATTTAAAGAACGAAAGTTTAGTTTTGAGATGGGTGTAAATGATTAATTGAACATTAGATATATTGGAGAAAAGATTTTAGGAAAAAAAATGGAAGAGAGAATAATCTTTTTAAATTTTTAATATTTTTAAACGTATAACTGATTTGGAAATAGTTTGCTCAAAAGAAGGAAAATAAAAAAGCGGAAGCAGATGTACAAAATCAACGAAGTTGCAAAAACTTAATTTTTCAATATTTTGGTCTGAAATATTCATTGAGAAAGGCTAAGTTGCTCTCAAATCCCGTAAATCACCTCTGAAAATGAAATGGAAGAGGTTAAAGTGAAAATGAAATCCGAAAAAAAGGCGTGAAGTCACTTGAAGAGAGACTGCAAAAAAATTAAGCAATAAGAAAATGTTGCATATTATGTTCCATGAAAAGTGGTATGATTTTCTTTCATTTAAAATAGGACTTCAAATAGTAAGAACCGATCGAACAGATTCCTGACTTTTAAGAAAAGTCATCTTTGAACTAAAAAAGAAGTGAAAGATTTAAGCCGAAAGTCAAAGTGGAGAAGATGGCCGCTGCATGAGATTCTAGAAAAGGGACTGAAGAAGATGTCTCGTACCCATTTTAATAATGCAATGCAAAATGCATGAGGGACTTGGGGCACAGATTTTAGACAGCTTGAAATTCTTTCCTGATCCGCATTCGTAGACACACAGACACAACACTCCATTTCTTTTTCAAGTCTTCTCTCTCTCTCTCTCTCTCTCTCTCTCTCTCTCTCTCTCTCTCTCTCTCTCTCTCTCTCTCTCTCTCTCTCTCTCTCTCTCTCTCTCTCTCTCTCTCTTTGTGTAAAATGTATATATATATATATATATATATATATATATATATATATATATATATATATTCTTACTCTCTCTCTCTCTGTATAAAATGTATATACATATGTAAATTTCTATATTTTCCGTCCAAGCTATTTGTTTACTTTCTGTGTCAATCTTCCCTTAACATATTTTCTTATCACTATCTCTACTTGGCGTTTCTTTAGTTCTTTGTAAGATTTTTTATATGAACTTCTATGAACATATTTTTTGTTATTGTCGTATTTACTAGATTTTGCTCTTTTTATTTCTTCATAAAGTTTAGTCTTTTCTAAATGGTTCTTCGCGTGTTGCACTCTACGCTCTTTTTCAGAATTAAAAGATGTGGATGATATGTGAAATTTCTTCATTCCTTAATTGTTATTCATTTCTTAATAACCATTGTTCGTAATGGATTCTTTATCAGAAATTTACATGGATTATCATGATGGCTAATAATTATACTTGAAATACTTCCTCTGAAAGAAAAAGAAAATAGATTTTTGTTTCTTTGACAGGACTTATTTCAGGAGATCTTCCTTGCATCTGCCGTTAATACAAAATTTAAAAATAGAAAGCAATTTTTTTATGTGAGATTTAGCAAAAATAATAATCTGTTATCCTGGCAATTAATTTGTTCATTAATCTTATAAGGTCTAAGAAACTTGATATTAGGAGTCATTCCAGAATTCACCACGATCCCAAACTTTGAGACCACGTTATAGAAATAATGTAGGCGTTCTTTTACTTTTGTTTATAAAGATTGCTCTCAATTCCTCCCATTAATTTTATTTCAGAGAGCTCAGAGAGATCTTTGACCAGATCTAATTTCACAATGAAATCTGGATTTACCGCAATACTATTATATAATAGTTAAACTGGAGCACAGTAGTCAGAAATAACAGGCGTATCTCTAAAGCTATTTGTTTGAAATAAAAAAATTGAGTATTTTAGAGCTAAACAGGGTCTAAACCAGAATTTCATCAGTCATCACAATAAGGATGTGGTCTAAGTGCTACGTATAGGCTTTTGTCTTTAAATTTTATTTTGTACACGTCACAATTATAATGAACGCGTGATGTAGTCTTTGATTTGATGATTGCATTAGTTTTTAAAAGCAATGATACCTTGAAAATATCGGAAAATCTTAACACAACCCTTTGTAATAAAATATAGTATTTTCTATACTGTTTAAGGATAGTGTTGATTCGGCGGGCCATGTAAATAGGTTTAATACCTATGGATGACATCACATCGTGCTTCGGTGTTTTGTTTCCCTTGATGACGTGTTGAGGAATGGGCTGAGGTTATCAAAGAAAGGCTGGCAGTAATAGTGAAGTTGTTTATGGGCATCATAGATTCTTGGTCTGGTGGCTCCAAGTAGACTATGAAATTTTCTCGGTTACCTGACTAATGGCCATTAGCTTCACAAAACCCCATTACAATGTGAGGATCATTTGTTTAGATAACAATTTATTACTTTGATCACATTAAAATTATTAAAGTGTATGTGTACTTAGGTCATTGGTGTAACCGATTATTTGCTGCGCATGATCATGTTTATATAACATTTTGCCAACAAGGCACTTTTTCGATTTTTTTTCTTCCTGAGCAAATGACAATCATTTTGTCCTCATCTCTGTGAGCGGAACATTTTTATTTCCTTGTAGATTTATCTTGATAGCATACTGTGTCCTCCATAAGGCTTGAGATCGATTTTTTTCATCTTTGACATTATGGCAAGAGGTTTAATCCCACTAGAGGCTCGAGCTCTTATATTCGCGTTTTTTAGCCTCTCAAGACCCAGTTCATCGTTGCTTACATTATTATTGTCGCCTTCTTCCGTTGCTTTTTAATGGGAAATTCCTCCTTTTTCTAGATAAAAATTCCCATCCAGCCATCAACTTGAGCGATAATATTATAGCTCTTTATTCTCTGTAGCTCGATACAGCATGAAGACCTCGGCTCTCCTCTGTCCTCGATCATGAGACAATTACTCCTGAGGTAAAAGTATAATGGACTTCCCTACAAAGTTCCATAATGATAGACATCACTGTGTCCCTCATACCGCTTCTTAATCTTGCTAGACCTAACTAAAAGCGATAAGAGATACTTGGTTACACAGTGTTCAATTTGCAACTTAGGTTTGGAAAAAGTTTCTTGATGGTTATGCTTGATGGCATCTTTCATTTTTATATTCTACATATTTGTGTATATGAGCTTTTTATTTCTATTTTCGTTTTTTTTTTAAATTTGGTTGTGGTTTTGTTGTTTTGTCTCCATGTTTTTATTTAATCTAAGCTACCCTCTTTGCAATATCAAATTTTAACCCCGCCCAAGAATATCAATGGTTTTAATGGTGAATGACTTCTTAGTCGAAATTCTCCATTTTCAATTTTATTGAGCTCATATTTCAAAGTGAATTAAACTCGAAAATCTCCAACTACCAAACTGTTTGCATTTAACTTTGTTTTATCATGCTGTCTCTGTTGTAAATGAAAAGTTTAAAATGTAGAGAGATGCATATTTCATACTTTCTCATCTTTGCAGTTAAAAAGAACTCGTGACTTGACAAAAAATTTTTGTCAGCTTTTTAGCAGAGTTAAGTTTGTGTGATTTCCCCTTTATTTTTTTGTTGTTTTTATTTCTAGTGAAAGCTATTGTTGCATTATGCCTTGTATTGGGAGAATAAAAGACATTACAGTCCAGATTAATTGAGTGCCGTGATTAGTGACTGAGTCTTGTTAATGTTCTGCCCAGCTCTGCTTGTAAACTCCGCAACGCATGACGTGTTCACCGCCGGCTAAGCACTCTGGTATTGATAATTATACTGGCAGCTCATGGGTGCGCAAAGGACGTTGTTTAGCTCCAGTTATCTGAGACAATATCGATATCTTACATCCTTATATTATCGGTGTGTGAAATGGATGGAAATCTCTTATAATGGTGTTGTAGGTGTTGCTGGTTGGCTCAGTGGTTTTTGCTGTATTTTTTTTAATTGTGGGGGGGGGGGGATAGAAAGGAGGGGGGTTGGTTGCCATTGTGTTATTTTTCGGGCTGGGTATTTTTGTTGTGGTTATTTTCGGGCTTGTTTGGTTGGTTGTTTGGTTGTTTTTTTTTTTTGCGGGGAAGGGAGGGGGGGCGCTTCTTTTTTTTGTTTTGTTTTTTGTTTTTTGTTTTGTTTTTGTTTTTTTTCACTTTTCGATTTTTGTTTTATTTTGGGATTCTTTGTCAAAATTTATTATTTGCTTTCTTTTTGTTTGTTTGTTTTTGCCTTTTTGTTTGTTTGTTTGAGTTTTTTCTAGTTGTTTTTGGGGGCTTTTTGCGTATAATTCTTTTTTTTTCTTCACACCAAAATTACACAACAACAACTGTTGTGGAAATTTTAGACAATTTTTTATCGACTTTTTTTCTTTTATAAAAAAAAAGAATGAAAATAAAATTCCTATTACACTATGAAATTTTTTTTAAAAGTTATTCTCATAAGGTCAATTTTCATGAGATTTGCCAATGCGTAATTACAATCGAAAGAACAGTATCTTTTTTATTGTAATTATAGCCTGCGGTTATTTTGATCCATACTAAAATTCTCGCTTCTTGGGATTATTTTCTTCAGCTGGTTCTTCCTCGTCAATTGGAGGGCGATTCCCATAGGCCTGTCATAAAGAATAAGTATTAAAACACTTATAAAGAGATGTATTTACTGGGGAAAAAAACTTCGTACAATATATGGACTAGCTTCACTGTTGCGAAATCTTGTCCTTCTTCGCTTCTTTTCCTTTTTCAAGCAACGTCGATGTATTATTGAGCGATTCAGATGACCTGGATGCCTGTCTGTGTTTTGTAAAATAATAAAGGTGTATAAGTAATTTACAGGTTTAGGTCATTGTAAAGTGAAGACGGTAATCTTATTCCTCTTACTGCGTTTTGTGTTTTGTTCTTTTTTTCTTCTTTTTTTTCCTTTTGTTTTTGTTTTCGTTTTATTTCTCTTTTGTTTTATTGTTGTTTATGTTTTCCTTGTTGTTCAGGGATGTGGCAGGATGCTCAAATAATTATATTTGCCGTTTTAACGAATAAACATGCAAAAATAAAGAAAGTCGAAAATCTCGTGACGAGAAATCCAATATGGATGTTTTGGTTGTTTTTTTTTAATTCATCCGTTTTCTACAGCCCAGTACATGATACACTTAGCATTAGCCAAGTTCTGTCTAATTGTCAAATTCTATAACCAACTGTTGGTTTGTCTGAGTTTTAAATCTCCTTCCTTTTTAAGTAAACCATCAGTAACAAAAAAATTACCTACCTTTCATGAAAAAAATTAAGCGGATTAAAAGGTAGTTTGCATTTTTCATTTTTCTTTCATTTTTCTAAATTGCTCAGAACAAACCTATTCCACGACCCGCAGCCAAGAGACACTCTGGATATTGCCTCTTCCGAGCCACCATTTTTGCCCACTATTGACAATGGTAGATAACTCTGAGAGACTCCAGGTCGAGTCGATAGATGTGTTTGGAGCAGACCCTCTTGCAATGATTGCCGACTCCAGCGGGACAAACCCCGCTCAATAGTCTGCAGCAATTATTTACACAGCGGGGAAGCTAACACTGGGAAGTTATATTTTTCCCTTTTTTTTCTTTTTTTTCCTTTCTACTTTTCCCTTTACTGTTATAGTGAAAAATAAATTGCATTGGCTAAACGAAAATGTTTTTTGAAGTCTTGCATGAATTCCAAATAGTTCAAGGAATTATGTAGGAATTTTTCTTCGGCCTCTTTATAAATTACGAAAGTTGAAACATGGGTTCAAAGCTTAGCTTAGAAAAAAAATTTTTTTAACTTGAAACGTTCCAATATTTAAATGTTTTTTTTCGCCACTCCTGCAGCTTTTTAAATGTAAAAATTTTAAGCAAGATCCAGACACTCAACTGGTGATTATATCAACCGCAAAACTGAGACACTTGAAACCAACTTATTTCCTGTAAATGTCAAACATGAGAAAGAAAAAAAATGCTTGAAATCTCTCTCAACTGCCAATAAATACATCTATAAAAGAGTAACATTTGGCGAGAACGAGAGACATGGTGAGAGAGAGAGAGAGAGAGAGAGAGAGAGAGAGAGATAGTGAGAGAGAGAGAGAGAGAAAAAGAGAGAGAGAGTCGTACAGACCAGAGACGAAAAATTAGAGACAGAGGCAGAACATTACATAACACAACCGTGATGATAAACAATTGACTCCCTCTTTGTTGTTTTCGCAAACAAAAGTAATGAGAACCATCAAAACAGCGAAATGCCATTTTGGTTTTGGTTTATGTTTTGAGTTGCTGTTTTTTTTTTAGTTTTGTTTTTTGTGGATTTTTTTATTTTTGTTTATATGTTGTACCTTTATTTTTTTGCTCTTGTTTTTTACCTTTTAATATCATCATATCTTTATTATTATTATTATTATTGTTATTATTATTATTATTATTATTATTATTATTATTATTATTATTATTATTATTATTATTATTATTATTATTATTATTATTATTATTATTATTATTATTATTATTATTATTATTATTATTATTATTATTATTATTATTATTATTATTATTATTGACGGTTACATTTCTTTAACTATACAAATATTCGTGTCTCCCTTTCCAAGAGCATACACTCTCTCTCTATCTCTCTCTCTCTTTCTCTCTCTCTCTCTCTCTCTCTCTCTCTCTCTCTCTCTCACTCACTCACTCCAATCTTACTCAGGTCGTCATCTCATAGAGAGTTACTATAGATGCCTGTATCTGTGAACCTAGCGACTTTGCCTCGCTTAGTTCATCTGTATTTACAGGAGTGATGAAGGGAAGAAAGTTGAACATTTTCGATGCTGAAATTTTCCTGTTAACGTTTAGACTGCGCGTTCTTTGTCTACAGAATTTGCCAAAATTCTTTTTAAAAAATGTTCTTTGGTTAAACGTTCGAACTTAAGGTTCAGTTTTTTAATTTTTCGAAAAGTTCTAGATGTGAAACTCGCTTTAATATAAAACTCATTTTTGATTGGTGTTCAAAATTTTACTGATTCAGGTCTGTTTAGACCTGTCCAAGATGAAAGGAGAGATCGTGATACTACCTAACCTCCGGCGAATTAGCATCTCACTCTTTGTAGTTAGTCTAATAAGTAGTAGTAGTAGTAGTAGTAGTAGTAGTAGTAGTAGTAGTAGTAGTAGTAGTAGTAGTAGTAGTAGTAGTAGTAGTAGTAGAAGTAGTAGTAGTAGTAGTAGTAGTAGTAGTAGTAGTAGTAGTAGTAGTAGTAGTAGTAGTAGTAGTAGTAGTAGTAGTAGTAGTAGTAGTAGTAGTAGTAGTAGTAGTAGTAATTAGAAGCACACCTTGTGTACGGGTAGCAGTCGTAATCACTCATTTGGCAACAGCAGAAATTCTAATCGCAGGAGAAGTTGCAGAAGCAGCAGCGACAGTTTAAGTACCGCTACTGCGTGCTTTAAGTTCCCCAAGTCTTTACCCGGTGCCTAATGACGTTCGCACCGAACTACCCAGAACTACGCCACTTGAGAGCAAAGCGTGAAAGATTCAGTGTCATTTCCGAGGTGAAGAGAAGTATTAAGGGTTCGTCTGGTATATGGTGAAACCAGGCCAGGAGGTAATGAACCGTGAAGTATGACTACGCTCATCCAGCCTGTCATTAAGTCTTTTCAGAATTCAAAAGGAAGCCTAGTACTCACACTAATGACCATATTTTAAATCTCTATGTATCTCCTACTCCCAATATCCTTCTCCCATCCCACTTATCTATATATTTATTTATTTGTCTATACATCCGCGTATCTGTCAGCCAGTATCTGTCTCTTTTATTTTTACCTATCCGTCTGTCCATTAATCGTTGTATCTTTCTTTCCTTACATATTAAACTATTTGCATCTGCCTCTTACTCACCACTCCCACCCCCCATATAAAATCCTTTTCATTCTTTCTCTCTATATATCTATCTCTCTGTCTCTCTCTATCTCTCTGTCTAGTCTATATATCTATCTGTCTATCTCTATTTCTATCTCCTTGTACGATACAATATAATGCGCTTCAGATTCTTATCCAGGAGGATTTGTGATACAACTGTTCGAACTTGGGCTTTCTATTAATACATATCCCAATTCATCAATCTTAAACTAACAAGAGAGGCATTTATTATGGATAATTTTAAAAGTAATGTAGCTATTAATTTCTAGTAGATTCCTGTTTATTTTGTGTGGTAGATTAAAAGTCGAATTTAAATATTCCTTTTCTATTCAGTGCTTAAATGATTGGTATTTTGGCTCGAAAATCAAATGACAAATCTACCGCTTCAGCACTGAATCAGATTGGTGTTGAGATAAAAAATTGAGATTTTATTAGAGTTTGCAAGCTTGCCAGCAAATTAGACAAGAGGGACTTCAACTGGTAGAAATCCCAATACACCAGCAGCAGCTTTTATTTTCTTTATCTGAGCACAGCGACGATAATGGCCGCGAGGTTTCTGATATCATCCTGAAGATCAGAGTGGAGCCGCGGTCAGTTGCCAAATGTTTTCAGGTTTCATCTGCTTTGCTGACTTGGAAAGAGAATCGTTTGATACTGAAATACAAAGATATTTGCATATTAACCTATACCTGCGGTGTCTGGCCTGTGTCTCTTATATTAATTGAATTCATTTGTTTTTCTTTTTTCAGGTCGTTATCTTTATGCTTTGCTGGATGCCTCTGAATCTGACCAATTTGATGCGAGATGCCAACAACGACCTTGAGCTATGGTATTACTTCACGCTTATCTTCTTTTTCGCCCATGTAGCTGCGATGAGTAGTACTATCTACAACCCGTTTCTGTACGCCTGGATGAACGACAATTTTAAAAAGGAGTTCCGCCACGTCTTACCCTGCCTCTTCTTCAGCCGTGGTTCAAGCCAGTCCCCGACCAGCTATACACAGTACACAAATGTGGACACAAACCAGGCCTCGGTGGTGATCAACCGCTCACCCGTCAAGAATGGAGGCGGAGGTGGTGCTAACGACTGCACCGTAGATATGCCCCCGCCGAACAACAGCAGCGCTGGCGCTATGCTAATGAAGGACGTGAAAGCCTACTATGACACTGACTCAGAGAAGGTTTGTTTGAATGTTTTGAACAATACCAATAGCGCGAAACACCACCATCATCAACCACAGGCGAAGGACGCCAAAGACAAACAGCAGCAGCAGCCTCTCACTGGAAGACGATCGGGCCCTGTGGACATAGATTATGCCGAAAATGGTAGTCAGGAGCAAGAAACAGCTACGTGACCGAAACGAAAGAGAAGACCATCAGTCGATTTGACCTCACTGGCTTGACAGTGCTGCCCTTACCTTGTTCGGCGCGACAATGTCTCGACGTCGTCATCATAATTTTCTCAGTCCGCTTATGAGTTTGCCTGTGACTGTTGGACAATCATAAAGTTTGCCCTAAATCTTCTTCATAGGTTGCGAAGAACAGTGACAACCAGTATTGCTATCTGTACTGTGAATTATTAATTTCCCCAAACGAAATTCGTGAAAAGTGAAGCAGAGCTTCTCTTTGCTTGATGAAATATATTTTGTTCAACATAACTGTTTGAATGGAAAATTAATTCTGGAGTGCGCGACTGGTGGCTATAAGAAGGTTACGAGTTGGATTTTGTAGAGTGATACCCACATGCCAAAGAATCTGCAAAACGAAAGTTCCCTTATGACTGTGTAGAGCAGCTTTACTTGTTTACCATGCAAATTAGTTGCATGAGGCTACATGAAGACATTTGAAGAAAAGGCGACGAAGCCTTGGAATGATATCAATACGAAAGGGATTTGCTCTGAGACCAGCACGACATCAGTCACAGCACATGGAAGCCCAATCGTCTTCAGATTGCATGGAGATCACAGATATCGTCAACGTTTGTCTCTAGCCCAACGAGTTTCCAGCACGTTTGGTAATTTAACACTTCTAGATGTTTATGAATGGAAAGTTGTATTTAATTATGGTGTTACTGTTTTTGTTAATCGAATTTTCTTGTAGAATGTATAACTGATAAAGATAACTGGTGACTTCAACAGAATAATGTTTGATAACGTGTGAATGTTACGGTATTAGTTTCCTTTAATTCAAAATAAATGTATGTATGCGCACATATACCTCGATTACATTGATTTGTTTTACAGGGGAAATTGGTACCTTTGAATTACAAAAATAAGGAAAAGATGTGTTTATTTATGTGACCGTGTGAGCTCAATCTACATTTTAATCGATGATGGCTTTGCGAAATAAGACTCAGAACGCACACTTCCATTGTTTTCACAAAAGATGTATCTCAAAGAGGACAAGGAAAGTGGGAGGAAGAAAAAACGGGAGAAGGAAACAAGGGAAATTGAGAAGGATTCTGTGAGAGAGAGAGAGAGAGAGAGAGAGAGAGAGAGAGAGAGAGAGAGAGAGAGAGGGGGGGGGGGGAGGGGTGGCGGAGATTTTAAAAAAAGTCAGTGGTATTGGTGGTGATGGTGGATTTTGCTGCCAGCGGGGGTTCGTAAGCAGCTCATGTTGTCAATTTTTCTCTGTTGATATACAAATCAAATGTAGCTGTTTTTTTCTGTTGTTTTTTGTTGTTGTTTATTTTTTTATTTTTTTTTTTTTGCTGTTGTTGTTGTTCCCACTGTTGTCTTTTCTTTCCGACATGACTGAAGTCAAGCATTTAAAAATTTATTTTCTGTTGTCAGATTGTTTTAAATTGTATAATGCAGTTTACACTTTAAAAATCCTGAGTTCTTTAACAAACGGCTTGGAAATGGGAAACTACATTTTGCGTTCTTTAGAATCCACTAGTTTTGAAATGAATTATATTTTCTTTGAGTATATTTAGTTATATCAGAATCAGACGTAGTTTCATCAAACGTTGAAATTCTTTTTTTTTTTTTTTTGCTTTTTTGAGGGCTTCATAATTTTTCAGTTTATTCTGATTGCGGATTCCCCTTCAGTCGGTTATGTGTAGTTTTCTTTTTTTTTTTTTTTTTTTTTTTTTGGGGGGGGGGGGCCGAGCGTTTCAATTTACAGTAGAGCAAAATTGATTTTTCATATATATACAAGCTACCGTGAGACCTGCCTACGGTTTTCCGGCAATTATCAAGCTAAAGAATAGGTGATGATACATGTACCACTGTGGATCTCGTTTTCTAAAGCTTTGTTGTCTGGTACCTTTTTTCAGCATAATAGAGCTCAGGAAATTGAGAGTAGCTCTTCGAAAGATGTGAGCCACATATTTTTCAGCAGCGTATGTTGATATGTTCGGTTTAAGTTTTCGGGCTGGGCGAAATAGACATATCGTAGTCGAGTTTAAAAACTTTTGAGTAAAGCATAATGAAATCCGGGAATTTGTCATAAACAAATAGCTAATTTTGCTTGGTTATTGTTGTGTCATAATATGGCTTTTTCTATCCGAGATCGCATAAAAGTTTGTCTCTCATAATTATCTCCCCTACTTTTCTTAGCTTTGCAGCCAACACATTCGGGAGGTAATTTTCCTTAACACAGACAAAGATGTAGTAACTTCCTCTGGCACTTAAGAACTTACAATGCGCACTTTCTCTGAAGAGCAAAATATAAAAAGGCAGAAGATGAAAGGTAAAAAGAAGTTTTAAATTCTTTAAAGTATTAAATTACAACTGGAAGGCAGACAAAGTGATTGGTGTTAAACTTTGCTTCTTTCAGTAATTTGTGTAAAAAAAAAAAAACAGAAGTAATCAGCGTTGCTTATTGATTATTTTGTAATTTTCATTGACGAAGTTTGAATGATGAAAACACGTATTTTTTTTACATGCTGAAAGATAACAGCTTTAAGTTCATGAAGTATGAGCTGAGTAACCTTTGGACGGTGCATCTACCGCTAGAGAGGTGTAGTCTTCAAGTCGTTGAATAATTGTTTGCAAATCCACAAGGCCCAAAGCATGGTGCCTTTCTTTAAAAGCTCAAAAGCTCAAGTAAAATTGTTGCACAAACGAAAGTTTCTGATACAGTCTTTTATTTGAACCAGGAATCTAGAATTACACCAGTAAGTTGACCGATAGGTTCACATTTGCGAGATTTGTTCTTTCCACACGATTTGCACCAGGAACTCAAAAGAAATTTACTTTATAAACGTAATTTGAAAAAGTATTATTTCCAGTTCTGATCTATTTTATGTATTTGATAAGTTAAGGATCGGATACGTGAAACTA
The DNA here is from genome assembly GCA_033675545.1 of Elysia crispata. Classification (NCBI taxonomy): domain Eukaryota; kingdom Metazoa; phylum Mollusca; class Gastropoda; family Plakobranchidae; genus Elysia; species Elysia crispata. The sequence goes on from JAWDGP010005256.1 coordinate 701,541, forward strand.
CACATACGATGAAATAATTCAAAATGTACTCTTTATTTCTTTATTTTTCTTTTTGTTCATTTGCTGAGTTCTAGCTAAATTCAGACCACCTTACCAAATCTTCATGTTGGTACACCAAGGATGGTCGTGCAACTAGTTTTTCTATGAATTCTCTGTGTTCATTACTACGAAAGCTAAACTGTTAACAATGGAGTCGGAGGATGATATGTATTTTTCCTCCGACAAGAAAAGTGTTATAATTAGGTGTAACATGTGCAAACTTTTATTGATTTGTAATGGTCTGAGGAACTATCATTTTTTTGTTTTGTTTTGGTTGTTTTTTTTATTATTTTATGATGTTTTGATAACACTTAAATGACATTAAAATTAAAATGTATAGTGTTGAAGTAGTATTATTATAAATCATTCAAAAGCAGAAAACCCTTGTTAATGATTGAAGTGTGCATAATTTTTATTTTTTTTTTTTTTTTTTTTTTTTGGATTTGGATTGACTTGAAATGGTGAATATTATTGATTCATTTTCTTTTTTTATTCATATCTATAAGCATAATGAAGAAGCTAAGAGATTTCATGCTTGCTTGTAAATAATGTACGGTAGTTATTACGTTTCGAGGATTTAATCTCCTTGACGCTTTTTATTGTTGCTGTATTTGTACATTTAAAACTCTCGACACGAAATGTTTGTGTAAATAATCACGCTGCACATTCAGATATGTTTTTGTATAATATAAATTAATATCAATGACACATTTCGCTATGTAAATTCCTATCCTGCACAAGCGCACTCATGAATGTTAAAGATGAGTAATGTATTGTTATATTTTTTCTGTATCCATCTTGCGATGACGGAGTTTATAATATAGAAATAACAAATGTCAAAAACACACTTTATCCTAAAGAAAAATGTTCATTTTGTTTTTTATCATTGTCGTTTTATTTTTCTTTTGTATTTTTTAATTTTTTTGCTCGTTTTTCCTTTTATTGTTATCTTTATTTTTGGTTGCTTTTTTTATAGTGTATGTTCTTCTTGTTTCTTTGTCTCTATTATGTGTTGTTTTTTTTTTGTTTTTTTGCAACTAATTAAGTTTACAATAAATAGATTATTACAATATTTACGACGCGAAATAGCTTTTAACTTAAATCTCATTCAAAAGTTCAATTTGAATATTGACCATAGATTTAAATCATCCTATAAACAAACATTAGACAAAAGTCGGTATGTTTAAAGTCAAGGGGATGAGCAGAATGGTAAGAAATGATTTTCCTGTTAGTGAAAGAATTTTCATGAATGTACATGCAGAAAAGGTCTATATTGGAGACACGAGTAAGATAACTATTAATTTTTAATTGGTAAAAATATGCCGGCTTAGAAGACAACTCACATGATCAAAATATGAATACTTGTTGTTTTAGTTACCGTCTTGATGTACTATATTGACAGAGGGTAACAATGATGTGTAACATTTAATAATGTTTCTTGCTTCGTGATTCTGCTTGTATCTTATTTACACATTTTATGAGTTATACAATTTGTGCTGAAATTATCAACTGGAGAACTATAACTGGGTAATTTGAATATTGATCGCGATTGGTATAGGATATTTATCTTTGTTTCTGCCTCCCTCCTCATATTTAGTCTCTGTCTCTTTTCCTCTCCATCTCACTCATTTTTCTTTTCCCAATGGTCTTGTGTTGAATGATCTTTCAATCAATCTATTTCTTTCATTTTTATTTGTTTATGAAAGTATATTTCTTTATTTTATCTATAGCTATCTCTCTTAATATAAACACCTATTCTTATCTTCCCCTATTTAATTTTTTTTAATCCATCTATCTATCAATTTACTTCTATGTTATGTTGGCTTATCTGCTCTTCCCAGCATTTATATGATACGTTTGATGCTTTGTTTCACTTTACCTTATGTTAGAAATTCTCTGAAAATCCTATTATGATATCTCCATTATGCCAGAATTTATTCAATACTATAGAATTCTCATGAAATGGTTAATTTGTGCTTTTTATTTATTATATGAAAAAATACCCTTTGGAAAAGAAATATTTGGTGTTTTTCAACTTTCGATCGAAAGTTCCGTTTTTCAATGAAGATTCTCAAAATGAACAAGATTGGTTTTCGATGTACCTCTCACAGCAATGTTTTATGTAAAAATTTTCTTTTCTCGCGATCTTCAAACTATTTCATCCCAAAATATGAACCGAATTTGAAGGCTTTCGATCAAAATTTCATTCTAAAGTTTTTTAGCATTGATAATAATTTCTTTCTTTTTAAAAAAAAATCTACCCAGTAAAGCTTATGTGCGCTATTTTTTTTATTACTTTTTCAGAAATGTTACTTTAGTTATATATAATAAGGATTGACATATATATTAACACTTCTCAAAGGATTTGAATAGTTAGCTTTGTCTGTATCTTTTCATTCAAGTTGGAAGGTGCTTTTCCAAGCTCTGAGCGTCACGCTATGTGTGAGAAGTGAGACAAAGATTGAATGACGCTTGCAATAAACGGCTTAGAACGTCCATTCAGTAGTAGTGTCAATCAAAATTAAATCGAAACTAGGAAAAATCGTATTTCCTGCTCCGTCAACTGGGAAACAAGGCTGCAAAGTCAAAGGAGGGCGCTATGTGCATGGAAACTTCTTGTCAATGTTAAACTGCTAGTACTACTCGCCAGGCATCTAAAACTGGTCACTGGCCTTTAGTGATAGAGGGGATTAAGAGCTAGGTTTAATCAGAATTGAAAGAATGAACCGCACAAGAAAATGGCGTCATTTGATAGCCGCACAAGTTTCTATTTTATACATCGCTGCAAGGAGTAAGTAGGCCTTCTTATTTCCAATTATACTTTTTTTCTTAATTTTGACATTTTATGCTATAGTCTATAATTTGTACATACAAAGCGATGTTGGCTCTTAAACAAATTTCGTTCTCAATCGAAAATGATTCGAGTCTGGTTTTGAAAGCCTTGTCTGTAATTAATTTCAAAATCGACGACGTGGGATTTGGATAAATGCCAAATTTTCTCCCATAACACTCCGAGATATAATTTCTAAGACACCCAGCCCTCTGCCCTCGTGGTCATGGAATGTTACAATACAGTCTCTCTCTCTCTCTCTCTCTCTCTCTCTCTCTCTCTCTCTCTCTCTCTCTCTCTCTCTCTCTCTCTCTCTCTCTCTCTCTCTCTCTCTCTCTCTCTCTCTCTCTCTCTCTCTCTTTCTCTCTCTCTTTCGCCCTTTCCTCTCTATCTATTAATAAATATATACATACATATATTTTTTTCCACCTTCCAGTTTGCTCATATTTTTACGGCCGTTATTTTTCCCGCCTTTCTGTGACTATTATTTCATTTAACAATCATTTAATATGATATCATAAGCATAATGACTGAGGAAGAGATATAGGGGGAGATATCCATACAAATATGTGTATATATATATATATATATATATTGTATATATATGTGTGTGTATATATATATATGACTATATTTAATAGTATATGTATATATATATATGTTGAGAGAGAAGAGGAGGGAGAAAAAGAGAGGTGAGAAGATAGAGATGGTGATTATATATTATAATGTATGAGTGTGTCAAGAACAGATTTTATTTGATGTCAAATTTGTCGTCCCTTGTCTCAAGCTTCCATTTTGGGTTGTTTTTTCTGAATTGTGAATGTCTGTAGCAGGTTCATAATTCTTGTCTCAGGGCGTTTATTAAAAAATTTTTTTTTTCGTTTTCTTTATGGATTTTTAGGAAGAACTGGGAAGTGCGTGCGACCAATTTAGCCCTCATGCCATCATAAATTGATACCCTATTAGATAAAATTGATGTATTTTGAAATCCTAGAATAATGTTGCGATCATAAAGGAAAGATGAGACTCTGTTTTCCCTTTCTGATAGACCAAAAACATGTGAGCAAACAGTCTCGTCATAGATTATCCCGGAAAACGTAAAGGACGTCTGGCCCCATAGCATACTACTTTTTTTTCCAGTTCTCTTGTATCTTGTGAACACAGTTTTGTGTAAATCTGTCGTGTCAAACACTAAAGAACTTTCATAAAAATTCCCAGTTCTTTTTTATGTTTTCCATATAGTTCATCTTCCGAAAAAAAGACAATGTAAAAGGATTCTTTGATTCCAGCAAGCCAGACTCTAGACATTAACAGACAGAAAAGCCACCCTTATAGCATGGGGACACGTAAGACACATAAGCTCGTATCTGTCGCAAAAAGACAATTTTTTTTTAATCACTACAAAAAGATAACAAATGCTCTCTCTCTCTCTCTCTCTCTCTCTCTCTCTCTCTCTCTCTCTCTCTCTCCTCCCTCCCTCTCTCTCTCTTTCTCTCTCGCTCTCTCACTCTCTCTCTCCCTCTCTCTCTCTCTCTCTCTCTCTCTCTCTCTCTCTCTCTCTCTCTCTCTCTTTTAACATACGTGTATTAAGTCTTTGCACCTGAGGAACCCTTGAGATACTGAATTTTCACGAAATGCAGTTTCTGACTCTTCACCGTTGTCTCAAAAAGTTCCCATAAACAACATCTACTCTTGACCCTGGTCAGCTGCACGCACATACACATGTATCATAATCTTAGAACAGATTTGCATCTTCAAAGCTTTGTACTTATTGTCCGACACCTACCCACTTAAATCTCTTTTCACCCTTGTTTTCACCTGAGCTTCATCTGCACTTTTTTTTTTCATTTTGGCGTTTCAGTACAGATTAACTGCGAATGGGAAATATTTTTTTCACATGTCTTCAATTTTAGAGTTAACGTGAATTGAAATGTCAACTCTTTCAATATCCATTAAAGATGCTTTCTCTTATGCCCCAAAGCTTTGTTTCGGTTGCATAAAGACGTCTTTTTTGTCAATTAAAGCTGTGTAATAGATCTCATAAGCTTCCTTAAAGAATTGTTGAACCACTCAAAGTTAGCTTTCTTATACTAAAGAAGTATAAGGTAAGGGTATTGACAGTTGTTTGGCTGAAAAGAGTTAGTTTATTCGATATTACGGGGTTTATGATTATGCTCTTAATCTCTTTTGAGAGTTATTGAAACGAAGATTAGGTGCATGTGATACAAAGAAACAGAGAGAAAGAGAGAAAGAGAGAGAGAGAAAGAGACAGAGAGACAGAGAGAGGCAGAGAGACACAGAGAGAGAAAGGGTGCATAAAATAAGAATGTTCTAGCTTGATTTTCGCCCAACATCTGCATTCTTTTTAAATTGTTGATGCTTTATTTTTTAGAAGCAGAGATTGTGTTTGAAGAAAATAGAAAATGTCAGTTTTACTATTTTGGAATGTTTGATATTTTGTCTTGTAGTTTAATTTGGTTGATATAAAATAAAAGGACGAGTTTTCTAATTATAAGATCAAAGTTCGAGAAAGATAATCACTGTATTCTGCTACTCTTTTATGTACTGGGAATTGTTTGAATTTTGTTTCAATTTCGAAGTTATTTTTTTACCTGAGCTCAATACAGTGTTTTATATATTAGTTCTGTTAGAAACCGTGCAATGTTTTGCCAAGCTGTGATAAAATTGGCTAATGTAACAGAGAGAGTGAAGATTATATTGGAGCGATAAAATTTACGCATGCTTTCTAAGGTACATACGCACATATCTGTGGAATATTTAAGTCGGACTATAATATGGAAGTTTGCGGTTACACTGAAATGTTTACATTACGATAGCTCCTCAATAGGCATTTACTGCTTTGTCTATTAAAATCACTCTGCAATAAGAACCGTCAAAAACTGAGAAATGCATGAATGTTCAGGTAACTGCGATAGTTTCACGGTTAAAATATCTTTGTTACAGTCGATTCATCATCGCTTATTGCTTAGACGGTTCTTTAATGTCAAAAATTTACAATAGTACAGAATTAATAATTGAATAAATTTTTAGCGGATTATTATATATTGACTGAACCGACCTCATAACTTCATTTAATAATGTTTTTCTGTGTCATTGTCTGGCGCACCTGCCGGTAACCAGGCGCTCCACCATGATGGCAGTGAAGAGCCATATCTAGATTCTCGATCTTGTCGCAAAGTAGAAATGTTCTCAGAAAAAAAAAAGAGTTGAACTTATTGATGTCGATCCTTACAAAGTTTTTCAGAATATTGGCACATTGTTTTTTCTGTTGAAAAAGAATCAGATTCTGTGGTCTTTTGTTGAAATTGATTGTGAAATGTGAATGTGGAAGTTTTAGAGCCTACTGCTGGATTGCTTTCATCATGGATGCCTACTGACGGCATACTACGTCACACTGATTCAGTGGATAATGCATGCTTATCTTTACAGCCATGACAATTAGGAAAAAAGTAAAAGAAAAAGTAAGTCTGCAACCTGTAAAGGTATGGCAGTGGGAAAAAAGAACATATTGGTCAAAGGATATATGTTGGATCAATGCTCAGATCATTTTATAATATGCATGGCAGTAGTTTTTGGATCAGTGCGGTAATTGGTCTTTGAAATGCATAACAAGAGTTGTTGGATTCATTTACAGATAGCTGTATATCACCCATAATGATCACTGTTGAAGTGATACTCATATAGATAGATTTACTTTACTCTGACCGGACTTTATCAAGCAGATTATAAGTCAAGGTTTAAATATTTTTTTACAACTATATTCTATGTTTACTTCAAAAAAAAAACAAACTATGAAGTTAAGGGTAAAGTTGAGGTCAACCATTCCTCCCCGTCTCCCCCTCTCTCTCTCTCTTTCTCTCTCTCTCTCTCTCTCTCTCTCTCTCTCTCTCTCTCTTTCTCTCTCTCTCTCTCCCTCTCTCTCCTTTCTAAAAAAAAACATGATATTGATCAATGATTTGGAGCCAATAAATTAATGGGAAGATTATTCTTTTTTCCTTCTTTGAAATAGATGGCAAGTTTTAAAGGATTAAAAAATGGAAACTCAAATCCGCCCACGTAAACGCTGAGAATCTGATTCACTTCCTACTTATTTCTCTTGAGGCACCACAATTTATGTCATCCATTTACGAAGTTTTCTTATAAAAGTTCCATTACGAATTACTTCTGAATAGCAAGCACTCGTCTAAAATGAATTAAAATAATGGATATCCTTTTATCTATCTATCTCCTTTTCTTTAAATGGATGAATCAATTATTTTGTCAGTTGATTCATTTGTCTCCCTTACTCCAAAATCTCTTTCTTTTTCTTCAATATTCTTTTCATCTCTCGCTTGAAGAAATTTACAAAGGTTTTAACGGTCCATGTTTCTGATAGCCATTCCATTTACCACAATTGTTTTGTGTCTTCGTTTTTATTTGCTACATTCTGGGTATCTTCACTGTCCCTCTCTTATCTCTTACTTATTTCTTTTTAATAATCTATCTTTCTCTTCCCCACGGCTCTCTCTCTCTCTCTCTCTCACCTACACACTCTTGCTCTCTCTCGATAAAATCTCTTTCCATTTGCGTATGGGTTCCGTAAATTTGACTTTCTCTTAGGAACCATGGATGTGTACTTCTCCTGGTTTTCATTTCCTTCCTTTCCATTGACATGCTTTTTACATTATTGCTTAAAAGTCATTGATCTCAATACGACTACGAGTGTCTCTCACCAAAGCCCTCGGTTTACCGATTACTATATCTTTCTCTTTGTCTTTTTTTTGCTTTTTTTTTCATTCCATCCATACCACTCTTTTCTTCTCCTCCTCCCATTCTTCTCCCTCTCTGTCTCTCTCTTTCTCTCTCTCTCTCTCTCTCTCTCTCTCTCTCTCTCTCTCTCTGTCTCTCTCTCTCGTTATCTATCTATCTTTCCATCTATCTATTCTTTTATCTACCTGTTACTCTCCCTATTTCTTTTTCTGTTCTATTTTTTCTGCATTTTTCTTTTTACCTATCTATAAACCAATTTCCATCTCTCTCCATTGCCCTCTCTCTCTCTCTCTCTCTCTCTCTCTCTCTCTCTCTCTCTCTCTCTCTCTCTCTCTCTCTCTCTCTCTCTCTCTCTCTCTCTCTGTGTCTTTCTTATTTATTTTTTAACCCTTTTATTCAAGTCAGATAACCATTTTTTCGTGCCTCGAAACTGAAAGATGCAAAAATTGTGGTCAAAATTTTAGTCAGATAAGAAATCATTTTAAGATATATTTTTTGGGAATATGTGTTGAATTTTCTTTGTAATATCTCCCTAGCAAGTTCTTTCGTGCTGGCGGACACTAAGCTAATTTATACTTAAATGATACTCAACTTTTGATTCTTTACTCTTACCAATACCTTCAACACACTACCTACCCAACTAAGATATGCATGGTTATCATGCTCTGTAACGCTCGAATAAACCCTAATTACACACACATTTCTATTTATCCCTCTATCAACATCCATGTAACTCACACCCGTACTCAAACTCGTGTACTTCAAATAGCCAATCATCCAAGTACACTAAAAATCATATAAATGTCATATAAATAGATAATTTAACCTAACTTCCTTCCTTCCATGTTAAAGTACACAAGCCAATAAGCCAATCGTGTAAAGATTCAGATGTACAAACATGTGCACTAATAAGGCGTAATTCGCAATTAAAAGGAAAAGCTATATTCACTTTTCTTCACAGCCGCTGACAGTTTGCTTCAAAAGTTATCTTGTAAGCAAGGCGTAGTCCGTGTTCATACCGACATGCAACTCTTTAGAGATCGATTTTAATAGACATACATTTAAATCAGATATTATCAACGCAAGATCTGTACCAAAACTTCGGGTGATTTTGAATTAAGCTTATGAGAAAGGTGTCCTTGCTTGTAGTTAGATGCTACAGAAAGGTTTAATTTGGAATAAAAGATCGCTCCACGTTTAATTCGACAGCCGTTTTTACTCATCACCCAGCCTTTTAAGGCAACGTATCACTTCTAAAAGTAAATAAATAGTTTGAGCCAGCTCATATTTTTTCTTGTGTTTCTTATCTTTTTACATTTTTATCGAGAATAGCCTTGATTTTTAGAGAAAAAAAAAGTCCGTCATGCCATCGCATGAAATGCCAGGAATTGTTGCTTATTTTGAAGGTCACTTCGTGATAGCTGGAAAGATATTTTTGCTTTGCTGTGGTTTTCGATTAAATTTTATCCATTGTTTCGTGTTACAATATTTTACTGTGTTTTCGCTCTTTGTCGTTTCTATGACTATTTTGTCATCGTAACATTGTTGTGGTTTTTTTTTTTTTTTTGTTTGTTTGTTTGTTGTTGTTTTTTTAAAACTGGTATTTTTAGATATTTTGTGTTTATCGGGAGAACTCTGCTTGAACATTTTGCCTTTTTAACATGATTACAGACTGGGAACTAGAAGTGTAAGAGAAAAAGTATTTCAATTTTTTTGTGCTTTTCTATTCATCGTAATATTTTATTTTTCAGTTTACAATTACCATTTTGTTTTAATTGTGTTGGTTATTTTATTTGTACACGTTTTGGTCACTGTAAAACTGTTCATGTGTTTTTTTTTATAAACAGTCGTACTTGGCTGAAGCCTGAATGCCTTTGGTGAGGCTGCTGCCTGCTGGTCTCAAGCAAATGTGTGATAACTATAGACTTCTATTCATGGCATGGCATCCAACGGTTTTACTCTTTTCACAATGAACACTGGCTGTAGTTCGTATTCCATCGACTGTTCTTTACATATAGATCTAGGTTTATATGAGCAGCCTTCGAAACTAATTGAAAGGATCTGAGAGCAAACTTTCTGGTTTGTGTTCGGCCTCAAAATTCGACAAGCACCTTTGCCGTTTCATTTAGAAAGTGTAACACAGTCGGACGCCATCTTGGGCAGCCTTTTTGCAACGCCGTCAGTAACCATATCCATGTTGTCGCGCGATCGTGTATCATACAAAATAAGATGGTTTTCCCGTGAAATAGACTCATTAATCTATGGCTCATCCTGCTTAGTTTTTTTTTATCTTTCAGAGTTAGCATTAATTTATTATTGTCAATGCTTACTAGAATTTCAATTTTTGTGGGTGTTGTGATACTTAAGTGGATAATATAATTTTGTTATGTGATGGTGATAAAATGATAAAACTAAGATGGTCAATGTCGCTGATGTCTTCTAAGGTCATTGATCTCTAGATGCGGAAGCTGTAATCATGTAATGGTCAATCCTTTTTTTTTTGCTTCTAGATGACTGTATATATATTTATCTCGACATAATTTTATTCATTTTTGTTGGTGTTCCTATCGCTGTTATTTTTGATGTTAGATTTTTTGTATAAAGCTTTCTTTGGAAAAAATAATGTATTAAATGATTCTTTCATTTCAGTACTTTCCCATTGTTTTGTTATATTTTTTGGGGTTTTGCGATATGTCTGAACGTTACCATTAAATAATAATTTTACAATTGTATACTTTAACCCTTGTCAAATCTTATAGCGTTCCCAATTTTCTTAATCTCATTCATGCACTCAGCTTTCCTCTTTATCATAATCATCATCGCCATAATAATATTGTATGTTGACCTGAGATCATTTCAATAAATATCTCAATCTCTGTTACTCTTTGTTACCGTTGATGTATGCGAAGCGCTGGCTTCCCTAACTGGACCAATCGACTGCCAATAAGCAGACGATAGAGACACCGGTATATGATGGTATTTTTTAACAATCTATAGTATTTATTATATTCTATCCAAAGACTTCAGGTTATGCGATAACAGTTACCCTAGTCTTGTATTTCCAGTATTCATGAGTAACACAAGTTTTTAACTGCCTTTTTATTTAAATTGCCTGGCAAATTGTTAGCGCTTTTATTTATTCTTTATACACATTTTTTTTCCAGGTAAGTGAACTAAAAGTGCAGATACGAGTCATTTCAACCTTAGATTTGGAAAGACATTATTGTTGTTATTATAATTATCATTATTATTATTATTATTATTATTATTATTATTATTATTATTATTATTATTATTATTATTATTATTATTATTATTGTAATCAGGAGTAGTAGTAGTAGTAGTAGTAGTAGTAGTAGTAGTAGTAGTAGTAGTAGTAGTAGTAGTAGTAGTAGTAGTAGTAGTAGTAGTAGCGGTGGTAGTAGAAGCAGTAATAGTAGTCGTAGTAGTAGTAGTCGTAGTAGTAGTAGTAGTAGTCGTAGTAGTAGTAGTCGTAGTAGTCGTAGTAGTAGTAGTAGTAGTAGTAGTAGTAGTAGTAGTAGTAGTAGTAGTAGTAGTAGTAGTAGTAGTAGTAGTAGTAGTAGTAGTAGTAGTAGTAGTAGTAGTAGTAGTAGTAGTAGTTTATTACTATTATTATTTTGTTTGTTTGTTTATTTTTCTTCAATTCGACTTTTCTTATTTATTTAAGAAAGATATAAGAAAATATTTAAAAAACTGAAGATGAGAGTATTGAAACATAGAAATGAAAGAAAATGAGTGCTTAGGTTATGTATTAAATCATGTATATTTCTGAAATTTACTTCAAGAAAAACTGCTACTGGTATTTTTTATTATTATTTAGACTCTAGTCTGATTTTATTGGAATCCATTGGTTATTATATACTAAAACGAACGGGTTGCAGTAGATTGGTATGACTGAGTGTTCTGTTAGATATTTTTCATTCGTTTCTTTCTTTAAACTTGCACTAACTTATTCAAATACGCTCAATGTTTAACAATCCATGGATGATTTCTACTAAAAATTCATTGAAATGATATCAGATTTATTTGTTTCGATTTCATTACACTTGAGTTTAATTCTACAAAATTTTTCACCTTTTCAGAGTCTAATATTGTCATTTTCCATTTCTTCAAATACCGTGTGGTCCGGTATAGTATATGCTTAAAGACATGGCGAAAGTATAATTTGGGCAGCTAGCAACTGTTTTGTACGATAGAGAGCTCTCTTATTAGATCGTCTATGGCATGGTGGATCAACAGTCCTGTTAAGTTTATCTTTGAACCCCTTTTTTAATGTTTTTCATCGGCAACAGAAAATTGAGCGCCCGTCCGGCCTCGCAAGCGGCGCCCAATAGCGCAGCCCGCATCGCGTTTGGCTGACCTTACAAACATCCCTGGCTCGATCTCGTTATTTTATGGCAGAGTCGCATCCCTTCTGGCAGCCATATCCTTGGTTTGACGGACGTCCTCCTTCTCCGTTCTAGACTCCTCGGGAACGTAAAGCAGTGTAAAAACCACACAACCCCTGCACAAATCAAACGTGAGGCTGAATGACGCAGGGAAAAAAATCAATTTTTTTTTTCATTGCGATGTTGGTTTCCTTCTATAAAAACTTTTTTTTTGTACATGTGGAAGGTCAAAGATAGTCATACAACTTACAACATCATAATTTTTTTACTGTTTCCGATTCTTTTTTTTTTTTTTTTTTTTTTTTGCTTACTTTTTTTTTTTTCAATAATTTTTGGAGGCAACCTTAAGCTTTACAAATCTGAACTTGTTACGATAGTAAAACTTTCGAGAAGGCACTTCAATAAGAAAAGATAAGCATCTGCCTCTGAAGCATCCGAAAAGCTTTATTAGTGCGCTTTCTATTCTTGGTCGATAAAGGAGATTTTTCTTGTCAAAACGCCAGTTACTGGGGCTCATTGATCTCAAATACCAAGGAGTGTTTCAATTGAACGGAAAATTTAATTTTTGTTTCAGCAAGAGGAATAATATTCTGATTTTTAATTATTTATCTTTTTACCAATAGTACTGGCAAGTTTTAAATCTCAAGTGGAATAACACAAAGGTATTGGAAAGTGTGCAATTACTGCCATTGGTAGTTCTCAGATTATAAAGAATGAGTTTCGGAGTTTATATGGTCACAGTGATTTCTCTATTGTTTGCATTTTTTATAATCTTATTAAGAAAGGAATCCGTTGGTAAATTCGTTATAAATGAATTTGAATGATAGTTGGAGATCGACCTTAACCATTTCTATGTACAAATCACTCCTATGTGACCTAAACTAAAATTGATATTCTTTGGGACAGCATCATTCTTATAATTTTTAAGTTTTCTATGAATCTGGATGAAAGCTTTTCTTACCATCTTAAAAATCTAGGGATTTTCAAAAATGATTCCACATCCAGATTTAAGTAAATAAAATTTTCGATAAACGAAAAAGAACCTTTAACATGTTTAGTTCTGGCACATGCTGAGAGTGAACATCGTAACAAGAATTATCTGACAAAAAGAAACTTAAAACCACATGTGTTAGAAACAAAATATTTGAACGAATCAAATCATTTTTTTTTTTTTTTTGGGGGGGGGGGGTGTGGGTGGGTTGCCATCTTTTATATTATTTTACTCCATGTTAAAATCTATATAGGAAGGGCATTGTATCAAGAATGGCAGTAAAAAAAAATCAGAGTAAAAATGTCTCATTTATGTCTTTATTATTCATATTACCCACATTGTGAAACTTTTGATCCTCCTTTTCATCTTCGTTATTTAGTTTATAACATTTGTGTAGCTTTCTTAGTAAAAAAAAAAAAAAAACAAGGACACGTATAAAACAATGAATTGTCATATTTTGTTAAATTCGTTTAAACGCGGGCGGATCATAAGGCGCTGGTCTGCTATTGAGATGTTTACTGTACGTACCACCGTATCATAAGGTTTATTACCGACCTTGTGTTATGTAGGACTTATGGCTTTGGGTGATTCTGATTTGATGTGTATGTCTTTATATGCTTAATGTTAATCACACACATGGATGTTGTATTTTTTTCTTCTGTATTTACGCTCATTGTTCAATTAATTACTCTCAATGTAGTTGTGTTTATACTGTTGTTGCGAGAGTTGTTAAAATAATTTTTCATTGCTTCTGTTAATAAATGATTTTTTTTCCCTCTTAATTTTTTTCTTTACTTTTCTTGTCCATTTTAATGGGTCCCTGAATAAATTTTACTCTTTTCAGTCATGAAATGAATGTCGAAATGATAAAAGTGGATGGATTGCATTGTGTAAAGACTTTATTAAAGTTTTATGTAGAAAATTTAGTCTGTCTGTGACCTCACTGCCAAAAAAAAAAGAGAAAAATAAACGCTAAAAGTTCAACAGCTGTATTCGATTTCATGAGCCGTATGAATTGTGACATGTGTAAAACAGTGGTTTATTGTTTCACTGGTGAAAAAATAAACCACAAGTGTTACTAAAAATTGGAGAAATTTGTGAATTAATTTGATATTTCCTTTAACGGTGGTACAGAATTTGTTTTCATTTTTGCTTTTTTTTCTTTAAAATATACATATGTAAGGGCTAATTAATGAATTCATTTAGACTTTAATATTCTATATAAAAGATACTCATGGTTTGAGAGGTAAATAAGTTCGTGGGAATGAGTGTAGTTCGCCTTCATTCTGTCTATCACGCTGGCTGTCTATACCTATTTTCTAGGCATCTGTCTGCCTATCAATATCTCATTATCATGGTTGTTAATTAGTTAATTTGTATATCTTTCCTATTTAATTCTTTATTCCACTCTGCCTTTACATCTATAACCCAAAATAGTCTCTTTTAATCAGTAATCTTCTGTTATCTATCTAGATTTCTCTCTCTCTCTTTCTCTCTCTCTCTCTCTCTCTCTCTCTCTCTCTCTCTCTCTCTCTCTCTCTCTCTCTCTCTCTCTCTCTCTCTCTCTCTCTCTCTCTCTCGCTCTCGCTCTCTCTCTCTCTCCATCTTTTTATTAAGCTATTTATGTATCTGTTATCATAATAACCAACTTTTACGTCTCTTTCTTTGCCTTGTTATTTCTCTACCTAAATATGTGTCTATATATCTGTCTTTATATATATATATATATATATATATATATATATATTATTAAGCTGTTATTTCATCTTTCAGTCTGGTATTTCATCCTTCCAACTTTACATCCTCGAGTTATCTATTCAGTTCTAATGTTAGCTATACAACATCTATCATCTACTTATCTGTCTTTTTTATTCCTATTATTTTATTCTCTTTTCCATCTAACAACTTTCTGTTATTTATTTATCCGTCCATTATTTTTTCTTGTATACTTATGTATCAATATGCCCCTCTATTTTTCTATCAATGCAGTATATTTTTCTATCTTTCTTTCTAACTATATCTATACTTATATTTATATATCAGTCTGTCTATCTATCTATCTGCCTATTTATCCTTCTCTCTTTCTATTTACTCACGTATCTACCTATCATTATATTTATCTGTCTATCTATGTTAAAATTTCGTAAACTTACGTGACTTTCAAATATTAGGAGTTCCTATGAAGTAGAAGTACATTTTGCAGTGATTAATTTTTAAAAAGTATCCATATCATTAGGGAAGAACTGCTGAACAACCTATTCATAATATCAAAATGCAGCTATAGAGAATGGAATAAAGAGGGAAAGGTCGTTGAGAGGAAACAAAGGACAAAGGAGAAGAAGAAGAAGAAGAAGAAGAAGAAGAAGAAGAAGAAGAAGAAGAAGAAGAAGAAGAAGAAGAAGAAGAAGAGGAGGAGGAGAAGGAGGAGGAGGAGAAGTAAAAAAAACAGAAGGACAAGGGGGAAGAGATAAGATGGGGGGGGGGAAAGGAGGGCAGAGGAATGAAGCGGAGGGTAAGGAAAAAAATGAGATAGTGAAGAGGATGGAAAAGAGATGGTGGTTGTGGTGGTAGTAGTGAAGTAGTGAAGTAGTAAGAAAAGAGAAGAGATCAGGAAGACTGACAAAAGATGAACAGCAGTAATAGTAGCAGCAATCATAATTTACATCGTCAAAAAAGAAAAGATGCATCAACAGTAAATTTGATAAATTATTTACCAGCTTCTTATCTGCGGCATCGCTGTTTAAACATTTTATTTCCAGAAAAAGCTGAAGCCCAAATATGCAAACATGATGCTTTGAATAGTCTTTACCTATAGTTTTCTCTTGCTATAGATCTATATGCTAGAATATTTTTTAAATTCTTTTTATACGTCAAAATTATTACCCTCAAAACAGAATGTAAAGATTTCCCTCAAAGAATTCTATCATGAATTATGTACATGAATTATTTTAGTCTCTTGAGAGGTGGTATGCATAGAACTAAATCTAAATTTTGGTACGAATTCTTTTACTTTAAAAAATTACATTAAACTTCTATTGGGTTTTCTACGTAAAAGATGCTTCGGCAAACTTCTCGAAGAGCCAAACAATTTTTTTTTATACACATTGCACTTGCCTTTATTGATATTTGCATAAGTATGAGAGTTCATCGGTCCATTAGTGAACCAGGTCGGATAGTGAGAGGGGAAAATGTTGAAGAAAGAATAACGTTAGTTGCATGCGGAGTTTGAAAACGAAAGTGCAAAGTGTGATTTAAGTGTCCAAGACAGAAGATTGATGTTGCAAGTAAAACATGAGGAGCAAAAAGGGTTCTTGGACCTTGCATATTGCATGAGACTTGATTTATGCTATTCTCTTTGTCATTCAAAGTTAGATGAAGTCATGTCGTGCAAATATTCTATCGGGATTTTCATGATTCAATTAAGGTGATCCCTGCGTTGCAGGTTTTACCATATATCGATTACTCTCTCTCTCTCTCTCTCTCTCTCTCTCTCTCTCTCTCTCTCTCTCTCTCTCTCTCTCTCTCTCTCTCTCTCTCTCTCTCTCTCTCTCTCTCTCTCTCTCTCTCTTTCTCTCTCTTTCTCTCTCTCTCTCGCTCTTAAACACACACACACACAGTCTCTTTCGCCCACCCTCCCTCTCTCTCTCTCTCTCTCTCTCTCTCTCTCTCTCTCTCTCTCTCTCTCTCTCTCTCTCTCTCTCTCTCTCTCTCTCTCTCTCTCTCTCTCTCTCTCTCTCTCTCTCCATCTATCTCTCTGAGAAAACCACTTCGAAACTGGAAAGGAAGTCTAAAGAAAAGGGCAAAAGAATCAAGCCGTAAAGAACGAACTATAATGAACTGACTTCACATTCGTCATATATTATAACTAACAGACAATCAAAAGATCAGCTACACTAAGAGAACGGAACTGCCCTTTTTCCACGCATATAAAAGCATTCGCACTTTTCAACATGAATGTTTTAATTTCCAGGTGTTTTTTTTAATTACCAATGATCAATAAAATTTTTCGTAGAGGTAAAGTCGGAGAGAACTCGAAGTATACATCAAAATCTCAGGGGTGGTTTGACGTACTTTTTGCAAAATAAAATGATGGTGATGGTTTTGGTGCTAGTTGCAGATGTAATAGTCTACCACATAGAATGAATGTTTTTCCCTTTAAGATAAAAGATCATTATAAACTTGATACGACTGTTTCTAGTGATTTTTTAGAACAAATAAATTACAAACTTTATTTATAAACAATAGGTTTTAGATTACCATGTTTGTGAGACACGCGTGCCTCAATTGGCGTGGATGCTTTTCATTTAAATTTGAAGGCTGATGGTTAGTATTAACACTTTTTTAACGAAGCAGATATTTAATATGATTAAAACCATTTTATTCCCAGCTATTTCGTTTTGCAAAACAGTTTGATTGGCAGGCTCTTTCTTCTTTATAATTCTTGTTGCGATTTAGGCACAAGTGTTTACACTCTTGGTCGAATGATCAAAAGTTTTACTATGGCTGTCACAATATTTTTCAGAGATTCAAAAGGCTAAGAGAAATCTTTTTCAAGAACTCTCCCCATGAAATATTTCGACATCATATTATTTTAAAGTGAACAATAATTATAAACTCCATTTTACCCTCTGGATTTTACGGATAAAAGCCCTGTTCATGGTTTTAAGCATTTGCCCATCCTAAGACTTTAGTGATCTATTCATATTTCAATTTTTTTTATCCTTTGAATTCACAGAGTTGCCATTACCTGGCTCACTATCAATGCCTCCTTCAAACACCAATAGTATTTTGTATTTTGTTTGGTTGGTAGCCTATTGGTTATTTTATGCTTTTGTTTTATTTTAACCCTATTTTCATAGAGTTCTCATTTATCTGGCAAGAGAGCCTCTATAAATTTTAGAAATTTTACGCCTCTTTGAAACATTACCTCTTACAAGTGAGAGGAAAAATGTGAAACCAGAATGGTGCTTTTGGTTTCCTATTGCCTTCTATCCATAGGTTTCGAAAATATTAAGTTCAAAAGTTTGCCATTTTTTTTCAAACATCTTTTAGAGCCTTCGTAGATAGCGATAGGCATTCGATCAAAGTATATAGGCAGATTTTTTATATGCCGTCCATAACGGTACTAAATAAATATTTAGTATGAAATACATTCAAGTTTCACAGAAGATTTGCCTCTAAATTTTTGCTTGATATTACAGCAAAATGAAGTTTAAGCCAACTTCTGTTTGTTGTATTTCAAATTTCTTACAGGATTCTCTACATGTGTTGCTTGAACGTGCTAATGCATGACTCTAGCAAAAGAATACACTTCCAGATAAACTTTGTATATTTAACAATGGATTTACCACATGACTTTTGCCTTCCCATAATTATCGCGACTTAATTCTTATACTAACACCTTTCTTCTCATCCGTCCTATTCTCTCTCTCTCTCTCTCTCTCTCTCTCTCTCTCTCTCTCTCTCTCTCTCTCTCTCTCTCTCTCTCTCTCTCTCTCTCTCCCTCTCCCTCTCTCTCTTTCTTTCTTTCTTCTATCCCTCTATCTCTCTTTCTCTCTCTCTGTCTCTCTCTATTTCTCTCTCTCTATTGCTCTTTCTTTCTATGTGTGTGTTTAAAAATCTTTCTCTTTCCCTCTCTCTTTCCCTGCTTTATTTCTCTCTTTCAGTCTACCTTTTTTTCATTTTCTATTCTCAATTCTCTCTCTTTGTCTAACTCACACTCCTCACCCCATCCATTTCTGTCTCTAACACTGGTGAATCCTTCGAACCTTGTCTCTTCAAAAGCCTTGCTTGCTTTACGTGACAGTTGATCAAGAACTGCATGATGAGAAAGGGAAGGCAGTGAGAATAGTGTTTATTCGTCATAGGGAGAAAAATGATTAACTCAGTAAAAGTGAATTTGATTTTTTTTCCTCTCCTTCTGCCGATTCATATGTCTCTATCTAATCATATATCTGTCTATCCATCTCTGCATCTATTTTTCTCTCTCATTTTTCTTCCTTTCTCCCTTGTCTCTCACTCTCTCACTCTCCCTCTAAACTTTTTCTCCCACTCACTATGTTACTCACTCCCTCACTCACTCACCTATTTACTCTCACACACCCCCAGTCTTTCTGTAGTCTTTTTCTCACCTTTTTAGTGAGAGATTGGTAAATAATCAAGGTTCAAAATGATTCGCCTATCACACCACCTGCAACATCTTCTTTGAATATGTTGATAAATAGGCACCATTTAAAGTGACAGGATTTTGTTTTGTTTTTTCATTCTTAATTATTTAAAAACCTTAACTGCGAGCCACATGTTTTGACATTTCATCTGGTTTTGATTCAAATGTCAGGCTGGATAAAAATTAAAGTGACCACAACGTTTTTATCATTAATGGTACACAAAGTTTTCAGCTAATTTGTATAATTAATCAATTTTTATAAAACTTCAATCTTTTGATAGATCCTTCATTATCATTTGGGATGAAAAAATGGGTAGCTATTGATTTTTTGCCTTTAGGCTCTTTTCGCTTGCACCAACATAGGCTTATCATGAGCGTTTGCAAAGATCTTTATATAGATTGGGAAGTAGAGAATTAGGTATTTTCCCCCACAAGGCATTGGTCTATTCAAAGATTTTGTTTGGAGAAACGTAGCTGTAACTATTCTTTCTATTTTTCAAAGGTTCAAGCAAGTAGGCCTTATGCTTTTTATGAATGCAAAAAAAATGTCAACAGTATGACTCATGGTTCTAGTTAGCAGGTTTTATTTCATACTCCCATAATTTTATCAGGCTTATGATGTCTTACCTTGAATTGTCATGCCGCAGCCATCATTATTATTATGGACATTGTATCAAATAATCAAAAAAAATTTTGGAAAGTAATAATATGAATGCTCGCTCATAATTTTCCTTCATAAGAATTTTTGTTGTTTGCTTATTTGTTTTGTTTTGAGAGCATGCGAAATCATGTCATGTGGGTTCCAACAATGCTGAGGCAAATTCTCTAGCGAGTCTCACGATTCGAAGCCCCTTCAGATCGAAAACAGTTAGATTACCTGCAACTACAACGCAGGCTATTTTCTCTCTTGCGCAAAACGTACTTTCTCTCTCTCTCTCTCTCTCTCTCTCTCTCTCTCTCTCTCTCTCTCTCTCTCTCTCTCTCTCTCTCTCTCTCTCTCTCTCTCTCTCTCTCTCTCTCATTTTTTCTTTGTATTTCTGACTCTCTTGTCTCTTTGTTTTTGTGCTTATTTTTCCATATCACTACCTCTGTCTCTTGCGTCTCTCTCTCTCTCTCTCTCTCTCTCTCTCTCTCTCTCTCTCTCTCTCTCTCTCTCTCTCTCTCTCTCTCTCTCTCTCTCTCTCTCTCTCTCTCTCTCTCTCTCTCTCTCTCTCTCTCTCTCTCTCTCTCTCTCTCTCTCTCTCTCTCTCTCTCTCTCTCTTTCTCTCTCTTTTTCTTTCTCTTTATCTCTCTTTCTCTCTCTATCAATAAATCTAACTCTGTCTATCTATCTACCTGCCTATCTATATCTCTCTTACCTTTTTCTCTTTTATTCTTTCTCTCTCACTCGCTCTCTTTTTTCTCTCTCTCTCTCAACCTCGATCACATATTTCTTCTTTCTCTCATATTTATCTACGTCTCTGAAAATATATCTATCTATATCTCTATCTATAGCTACACAAACATGATGTCAAATTTTTATCACAATACAATGGCAATTAAATTTGACGATATACCTAAACAAAACAGAGCATAAAAACTGTTATTAGCAAACAATTGCTATGGGTTTTGATTTATGATAAACCTATTCAATGAATTTTAATGACATAGACACTTCCATCGAAAAGACTGCGCTAATCTTTACTATGCTTTCCCCTTAACATTGAAGATAAAGATCATGACGGCGATGATGATGATGAAGATGATGACGGCGATGATGATGAAGATGATGACGGTGATGATGATCATGATGATGATCATGATAATGACGGTGATGATGAATAAATTTTTTTTTTATCTTTTTTATCTTTTTTTCCAAGCTTTTTTGTTGAATGAAAATAAGCGGCAAGGTGAAACTGACACAAAAGAACTCCACACCTACGCATGGATGCCGAAGAATTATAAAAACCAGAGTGATAACATACTATATATCTCTGAATAAACATTAAAAGGATCCATCAAAGGCAAGAGGCTGAAGATAGAATGGCAAAACAAATAAGGAATGAATTATTTTGGTACCGGTTTCCGAAGAAATTCAATTACCGTGTACAAAGATTGAGCGTACTATACAAAAACAATACAAAACCGTCATGAGAAAAGCTCGTGGGGTGTGGATCAAGGATAGATCACCGGAGACATGGAATGTGCTGAAGATGAGATCGGGGTGCAATTGGAGTGAAGATAGAAAGCGTGAGCAGGGAAAGAAATGAATTGCATTTACTTGTCTTGACAAGACCGAGAGGAATCCATGATTGATGAAAATAAATTCATGGGTGCTAAGCAAAGGTTTGCTGAGAGACTATTGTTCGTTGTCGAAGATTTTCACCACAACATTGGCCAGGCTTATAATTTATCGAAATTTTTATTTCAAACGAAGCGAGGTGAGAAAATGCGTAAAAGATGATCTCTAGGTGTCTAAGCGTCTCCTCTTCAGGATTCTTTGTCGAGATCTCAAGCTCTGTCGGTGGTACGCTATCATTTTGTATCAGACTTTATCTATTGACATAAAAAAGAATGTTTTCTCTGCTTCTGTCGGGGGCGTGATTAGGCAAATTTTAAAATTTCGGACGTAATTGTTAAGAATAATAGATTATAATCTTGTTCTTAGATTTCGATTAAAATCCATTTCAAGGTTTTTATTTCCTACCAGACTGAACATATGGTTTGCTGTTATTGTTATTTTCGTTGTTGATGATACTGTATTACTGTTTTGTTGTTCTGTTTTTGTTTTGTTTTGTTTTTTTTTTGTTGTTGTTGTTGTTGTTTTTGTTTTTGTTTTGTTTTGTTTTTTTTGGGGGGTGTTGGGTTGTTGTGTTTTTGTATCGCTGTTTGTTTGGTTTTTTGTTTTGTTTTGTTTGTTTTTTTAAATGTTGTTTTTGTTGTTTTTTTTGGTTTTTTTTTGGTTATGTTTTTGTTTTTGTTTTGTTTTTTTATGCGATTTTGTTTTTTGGGTTGTTTTTTTTCGGCACCGTATGCCTATGCTTGTTATTGTTGTTGTTGTTGTTGTTGTTGTTGTTGTTGTTGTTGTTGTTGTTGTTGTTGTTGTTGTTGTTGTTGTTGTCGTCGTCGTTTTTGTAGTTATTTTTCGTTATTGTATTTAATCATGTATTATTGTTATCGCTGTTGATCTTGCAGTCGAAATATTTCTCCTGATGCAGCTTTCTCCGTTTACTTTCTGCAAACTTATGAATCGTATGAAAACCCACAATTTTTTATTTTAATTCTTCGATATAAGTTCCATTTCTCATTTCATACATACTTACATACAAAGCGTCGGGTGAGATGAAAAGAAATGCGTGGGATGCCTGTCAAACGAGCTGAATTCAATAATTTGCATTTTAATATGAAATAAAACCGCATTGATATCAATAGAATAAAGTTTATAATTAATGATTTTGGTTAGTTTATAAATATATATATATATATATATAAACTATACTTCTATAGTATTTGAAATATTTTTCAATGTTTGTTACAAGGGTTCAAATATATAATTAGAGAGTCTTTGTCGAAGTTAGCTACATCTATTCTGTCAATCATAATACCGGCTAGTTTGAATCAACGTTTCCTTGGTTTGTAGTTCTTTTACCTAAGAGTCAGCATAATGTTCCCCGGAAACATCAAGTGGACGTTGGCTGGACTGCATCGAAAGTAACGAAAGTACGCTACTACGCTGGAGAATTACTAAATTCAGCAAGCAAATCTTGATCTGAGCATCCAACTTTTTATTGTAATGTAAGAAAAGCTCTTATATATTACACATCTTTTTTAAGACATTCCAGATCTATATCTAGTCTAGAGTGTATTTTCCTCTATAGATTCTAGTATCAACAAAGATCCTAGATCTAGAACACTTAAAAAAAAAAAAAACGATTGAAGCAGGCTGTCAAAACGAAATGCCCTCGCGCTGTTTAGTTTGTTTCCTTAGGCTTGTTCACCTTAGTTTGCTATCTTGATATCGATTACAATTTTGTATGAGTTATAGCATAGTTGAAATCAACTGTCTCAACTATACAGCATTTTAAAATGTATAATAATTTATAGAATTTCAGGGTATAAATAGAGAGACATCAGACCTGACAGGATCCAAAATTACAGAATAAAGTTTTATTCGATTCCAAGATAGCAGGCTAAGGTGAACGAGCCTGGGGTAACAAACAAAAAAGTGCCTGCGTCTGTTTTTTCTGTGTATTTACTACAAGTCTAGCTTTGTCGTACTCTTAGTAACTCTATCATCTTTTGACTACTTTCTCTGATTATAGTAACTCATTGGCAACAGTGTCAGTTAATTGGTACGGGATTGTTTCAATTGCAGCCATCATGGATTCTAATTGGGATGTAAACTTACCAAATACTCATTCATGAGGCATTATCCCCTACCATAGATCTAATTTAGATCTAGATGTCTGAATGAGTGAAAAATTTAAATTTGGTTTTAGTCTTAAAATCATTCATCCAATCACTAAACACTGTAAGTGTAACTGTAGAATCCATGATGACTGCGATGAAACAATCCAGTCTCAAAAAACTGTAAGAGTCTTAGAGTGTGATTTGATCTACGCTTGATCTAAAAATGCATATTATGACCATTCAGCTTAGTCTCAAAAATTGGTTATTCCCATGTAAATGTGATCATATGCGTCCCCATAAATGAAGGAATAATCAGTTGATCTCTTCAAGCTTTCCTTTCAATTCACCTAATGCAGATCCAATAACATTAGATTTGGAATAGTTGTCAATAATATGTTCTATACATCCTATCATGTTCATTTCTAAAAACAATTTGTTTGAACTGAGCTAAGGGAGGCATCATTTTGTAAGCAATTTAGACAATTGCTGTCTATACAAACAATAGTTGTTGATCAGCCTTCATTACTGAACATGTATAGATCAAGAATTAAACTGTCTCAACATTTGTTGCTGTATGAGTTTATGATTTATTGATTCAGGTCCTGATTAGTTTTTATTTCATTCTTAAAGGGCCTTTCATACTAGGACTGTTAAGCTCAGTAATGTTCCTAATATAAAACCCAGCCTCTGCTTACAATGGATAAAAGGAAGTCTCTATCACATGATTTGTCTTGCACAGATATGGATCCACATTTTATTCCCTTAAATCTCAATTTAATCGGTCTAGACCTAGATTAGAGTTAGACTTCTATTTAAGCATAAATATTTGAGTCTAGGCTAAATATCATTAATATGATGTAAATCCAGCCAATCTAGACGTGTGTAGACAAGACAATTTAAAAAAATGTATAAATGGAACGTTGACTGTGTGAAATGCTAAACTAGTGTTGCAATGAACAAATTACATACACCATGAATCTCTAAATACCTAAATGCTGGAGACATTTATGCTCCTGTTCTTGTTTTGCGCAATGTTCCAAAGCCAGTTTGTACACAGGAATTAAAATCAAATGATCAGAAATTTCATAATGTATTTGTTCAGCTTATGTTGGAAACTATAGTGAACTATATTTAAAAGCTTTTTAATATTTTTTTTTAACAACTAGTTGGTCTGTGAGCTTTTAAATAGGGCCAATTTTTCTAAATACACTATTACTTTCCAATTTTTTTTATTTGACATTATATCTCAAATTTCCTCAGAGTATTAAGAGCTACTCATTAACTTATAAATATATTACTGAACAGATTAGTTTAGAATGTATTCCTCACTTATATACCATATTCAATTAACACAGACCCTATACATGGACATTTTTATCCAGAGCAAACTGACGCTCTGAGAAATGGCTGGAAGTAAACGTGACAAGAAAGATAAGGGTTTGTTTCATTTAATGTTTTACTGACACCATTGATCTCAATCATATTTTATTCTGTATTAGTAAGCAAAGTCTTTTGACTTATAAATGGCTATGGAATTTTAAAAGCTGGTTTGATTGCAAATACTGTGTTCACTGTGGTGTACCTCTTTTAAATCAAATAGCCTGACTTTTGTATTTAATTACAAATTAAAACATTACGTTCAATAGTTTACCTGAGAACTGATGAGATTTATACGTGCATATACATATTGTACTTTTGTACTCTAAAAATAAACACAAATCTTTAAAATAACATTAAGTCCAGAGTCATATTAATTTTGTAGCCCACATGGTAGATGAAGCTTATTTTATTTTTTGATTTAACTGCTGCATACTCTTTTGATTTACCTGTTAGTCAATCCTTGTAACATAATATGAAAATGCTCCGGATTTTTGTCAATTCAAGCTTGAAATATATTAAACTATCACATAACCAATCTTGTATGTACATTTACTTTTTTTTTCTACTAGAGGACAAAAAATCGAAAAAGGCGAAGTATGAACCTGAAGTAATAGAAGAAGATGAAGCAGACGATGCTTCTGATGCAAAAGGTAGTTTAATTTACTCTTAGTTTTATGACAATATAAACAGTTATGTCATGTATTGTTTTATATTAAAAGAAAACAAATTGAGTCTTTATTTTTTAGAGAAAGAGAGAGAGATAGGCGGAGAGTTTCTGGTGTCTCAAAAGATTTCAAGGAATATTGAATTCAGAATGTATATTATTGTATTTCATGTGCCAAGGTGGCAACATATATAGAGTATTTGCTTTGACGGTGGGCTGAAGGTGAGAAAAAAAAATTTGTTGGCTGCATGTGATAAATTTTGTAAATTTCATTGCAATGTACACAAGTTAGGGTTTCCCTCAAATACACTAAAACCCATTTATTTGTAGAAACTCAAATAGGTAAAGAGACTTGATGAAGCTGTTGCTCATCATTATTTCAAAGAATTTTTTCACATTTTGTTTTACTATTGTCACTTTTAGAATTGCCAGCCTCAGCAACACGTGAAGTTGCAGAAGCAGCCCCAGAGGATGAGTTTGGTGCTCAAGATTATAGAAAAACCTTAGAACTGAAGGGAGATCATACATCCAGACCTTTGTGGGTGGTGAGTGCTCTCTCATGTATATTATTAGACTATGTGGACATCTTATTTGAGCATTAATTTCTTCACCTGACTAGGCATTTCACTGTAAGACCTCTATAAACTAATATGGTGCATTGTAAGACACATGTATGGTAAATCTTGTGTCAAAATAAAAGGTTTGTATGTGTGAGAACTTTAAAAGGTTAATTTTTTACAATTATTATTGATATAAGGTTTATATAAGAAAATTTATGTTGTGCGGATGAAAACATTATGTACAGTGATAAGAATTGTAAGTATTGGATCCATAACTTTTTAATATCATTCTCCACCAGTTGCATGTAGAAAAAGGTAATTTATAATGATTTCTTATATCTCATGGATTTGTTGTTGTAAAGGTATGCTTCATCATTTTCACAGGCACCAAATGGACACATATTCTTGGAATCATTTTCACCTGTATACAGACATGCTCATGACTTTCTAATCGCTATTTCAGAGGTTTGTTATATCCATCAGCTTTTTAAGATTTTAACTTTACACTGTACATTTTATCTTTAACATGTTAAAAAGCTAAGTGAAATATGAGGTCTCGAGATAAGATCTTTAAATTTATATATTTATGAGGTAGTCATGGTGAATCAGTTTATGATTTTGATACATTGACTTATTGGCCGCGGCGAAAATTAAATTCTATGCTTGAAAAGGGTAAACAATTATTAACATAGAAGTTGTATGGCTAGAGATCTTTTGTTTTAAATGTTTTGAAAAACAAAAAGTATTATCAAATAAGAAATATCTATTATCAATGGACATCAAAGCAATAAGCTCTATCTTGTTGTTGGTTTTTTTTTTCATAAACAGCCAGTTTGCAGGCCTATCAACATTCATGAGTACAAGTTGACAGCTTATTCACTGTATGCTGCTGTGTCTGTTGGACTTCAGACTAATGATATCATAGAGTATTTGCGAAGACTGAGCAAAACATCTTTGCCATCAGGAATTGTTGATTTCATAAAGGTTATCTTCATTCTTATAAGGCTACTAACTTTTTCTAATTTCAACACTTTAAAACTAAAGTACTGTAGAAGACTTAATATACTGAAATGACTTGTGTTTAAAAGAACATTTGCATGGAATAAACTCCTGAAGTCTACTGTTGGATTTTTTTAAAAAAAAGGTTCACTTTTAGATAAAAATCTGCCATTATAATTTGTATCAGAAAGGTTAAAGACATGCCCTGAGAAGACTGTTTATTCCTATACATGATTTATGAGTACAAAAAGCCAATCATCTGCCTAATGTGTTAAAAATAATTTTTTACTGTTGCCTAGTTTTCATCAGCAATATATATGGTGCTATGTTTCATATTTATAAATGGTATAACACCTCAGAAGCATAGATTAGGCAGTTTTTCTCAGTATGCAGCTAAAATTGTGCAGGATATTATCACAGTACACAAGCTTTAAGAAGCTTATGTTGATACTCGTCATATGCTGCATGAATCAGAAGAGATAATTGTGTAACATGTAGTTCAGAGTAACTTCATCTTTTTATGAGCAGTAACATATTTTTTAACTTTTTGTATTATACTATAACATTAGGCATCTAGACACATCATGATTTTTTTTTATTATTATTATTATCTGCTCTTTTTCTGCTCTCAGCTCTGCACACTCAGTTATGGCAAAGTAAAACTTGTCTTGAAACACAATAGATACTTTGTGGAGAGTCAGTACCCTGTAAGTATATATATCTTTTACTGACCTGTAGCTTAGAGGATTTATGCTCTATGCATAAGAAATGATTTCAAATTATAAAAAAAAATATTTGAAAAGTGTAGTGTATTGTGATTTGTATTTTTTTAAATCATCACCCTTTAGTTGTTGGTTTTTTTTTGTTTGAACCTCACTCCAAATAGGCCTTTTCAGGTTTGAACACAAAAGATTTATCATTTAGAGAAAAGGGTTAAATAAGGTTGCAGAGTCAGATCAATGGATTGGTCACCTTGGCCAATTTTTGTTTTGTAACTGCATCATCTTTGAGCAATTTATGATCCAATGATGAAATGTAATCAAACTTAAATCCTAAATTGCCAATATTCAAAGTATTCTTGTGCTATAAATTGACTAAATAATCATGCAAAAAAAAAATTAAAACAAAGTAATCCATGCAGTTTTATCATATCAATAGGATGTTCTACAAAAACTACTCAAGGACCCTTACATCCAGCAAGCTCGAAAAAGAGAGTTGGATGAAGGAGCTGGAAATGACACATTAATTGCAGGCGAATTATCAAATAAATCTGCTCTGCAGGTATGTGAATAGTTGCTTTTGTTAAAATTGTTAGATCTATTTGGTTGATAATGTTTAGAATTTTAGTGGAACAGTGATATGGCAATCTCAATTTTTTTCTTACATTTCAGGCCTAGGTTACCTACAAAATGCATACAGCTTCATAGTTTGGTTCCATTTTTATTTTTAAGTTTTATAACAATATATCACCTTCAGACACATTTTTACAAATTATGTATTTTTTTACTTTTTCTGTGTCTCCTTAAAACAGTAGAAATGAACCTAATTACTGTAAAATACTATTATCAATATGTCCCAACAGCTGAACAAGCCTTCAAATACAGCAGCTGATCAACAAGCAGGTACCTCAGCAGCAGCAGAGAGTGCTGATAATGGAGAAGTTAAAGAGGATGTCCCAGATGATATATTTGAGCTTTATGACAAGATTGATAAAGAGGACGATGATGATGAAGAAGCTCAGCTAAAGACTGTCTCCTTTGAAGTCAATCAAGACAGTATTGAAGTTTTACAGAAAAGGTTTGCTGTATTCAGAAACATTTTAGTCATTTCCCTTTTTCTTTTTAGTTCAAATGCATACCAAATACCAAAAACTATGAGGGATAATCAAGAAATTGAGGTTACCTGGTAAACTCTTGCTACCTATGCACAGTTTGAGGATTAATATAGTGAGAGCTATTCATGTAGATGCTGCAAAACTCATTAAGATTTAATAGTGATAAGCTTTTTGCAAGTGATATTGAAAATACAGCCTAAAATTGATGGTTAGAGAGTTAGTACAGTAGAAAAGCTTTGTTGGTCAAGCAAAGAAGACTTAAAAGTAATTGTGTGAATCTTTTTTTTACTATGGGTGCAAAGTCTTTTCTTGTTTATAGTTTCTTGAAAAAAAAAGAATTTCATATTTTAATTTTAGTGACAGAAGATATTGAATTGAATTATGTGTTAAATTTCTTTTTTCCAGGTGCATTGAGCTGGAACATCCCTTATTGGCTGAATACGACTTCAGGAATGATACAGTTAATCCTGATGTGAAGTAAGCTCATGCATAATTTTTTTTTTTAGATATGTGGATGTGGGGGATGGTTGTGAGAGCACAATAAGCCACAGTAAGTTAGTTTTTACCTTAGGTTATGTTTGAAATTGTTTACCCTTATTTTTCGTTTTTAATATTCTGAATTTACTTTTATTTTTTTTCCTAGTCTTGATCTGAAACCGTCCACAGTGTTAAGGCCTTATCAGGAGAAGAGTTTGCGAAAAATGTTTGGTAATGGAAGAGCAAGATCTGGAGTGATTGTTTTGCCTTGCGGTAAGTCAGTTTCTTTAATTGTGCTTTTAAGTCCATTATCAATATAAAACATAATCATTCAATTTTCTTAGCATATTTTATTAGTGCATGCTTAGGTTAAGAAAAAGTGAAGTGTTGGTACAATTTACTCATAGTCTCTTTTTTTCCCCATCATTAGAGATTGGGATGGAGGTGAATCATGAATTGCTATCCTTCAGTCATAATTTCATGCAGATTCAAATTTATAAATGTGTCAAAACATCATATTTACAAGAAATGAATGATATCTAGTAGAACCACTTAAGATTCATTTCAGCAGTTTAGTCCACTTTCAACTTTCTTTTCCAAATTATTTTGCACAAAAGGTTTGGAAAATAAAATCAGAGGAAAATATAGGTATTTATGTTCTATAGAAGCATGGTTCTGGAATTATTCACGCCCACCTATTTCTCAATCTATCTGCCTCAAAATGTTTGTGGGGTCTAGCTAGCACATGTTACAGGTTAATTCAAAATTTTGGCTCAGAAATCACAGATACAAATCTAATATGTGTAGCAATGCCACAAAATGAGACTTTTGTGGCAGATGACTACTTGAGAAAATCCCTTTTTCCTGAAGAAGGCTTAAAACCCTCGCTATTTAAAGTTCTTTTACTTCTGAAATAATATGAAAGTTAGAAATTAGAGCGGTATAAAAAGCTGAAATTTCAAGCTTTTTTTAGGGAAATGGCATTTACCCAAAATTTCTATGCCGCAAAAACATCTCATTTCGTGGCGTCGCCACATATATTTAAAAAGATTTGATTTTTTTTAAATAAATGTAAAGCTTGTATCTGTGGCATATTTAATTTTTTTAGAGAAATCTAAAGCTTGTATCTGTGGTTACACAATCAAATTCAAGGGGGGTGAAGAAAATTTCTTTCAAGCGTTAGGGCTATTGAAGCTAAAATGCAAAGTTTGCAAAAAAAACGTAAATTATTAAGAATTTTGGTTTGTAAAGTAAAGAAGTTTTTATGGTTTTAGAGAGTACTGATAGAAATTCTTTTATTTTATTTTTTCATCAAGGTGCTGGCAAGACATTGGTTGGTGTGACTGCAGCCTGCACTGTAAGAAAGCGATGTATCTGCCTTGCAACTTCAGGAGTGGCGGTGGAGCAGTGGAGGTCACAGTTCAAGATGTGGTCCACTGTGGATGACAGTCTGATCTGCAGATTTACTTCAGATGCAAAGGATAAACCCATGGGTAGAGTCTGAACACAAACAAACTCTCTTAAATATACCCCTTTCCCCCACCTCCCTCCCTCTCTCTCTTCTTTCTTCCTTTCTCTCTCTCTCTCTCTCTCTCTCTCTCTCTCTCTCTCTCTCTCTCTCTCTCTCTCTCTCTCTCTCTCTCTCTCTCTCTCTCTCTCTCTCTCTCTCTCTCTCTCTCTCTCTCTCTCTCTCTCTCTCTCTCTCTCTCTCTCTCTCTCTCTCTCTCTCTCTCTCTCTCTCTCTCTCTCTCTCTCTCTCTCTCTAACTCACTCTTTCCCTTTCACACACTCACAGGCACACGTAAAATATGACAGAATTTGAAACAATTGAATTATATTAAGTGTACATAGCTGTACATCCACAACTATTTACATGCTTTCAGTGAGTAGCAATTACTTTGTATTGCAGGCTGCGCCATCTGTATCAGCACCTACTCAATGCTTGCACATTCCACCAAGCGATCTTGGGAAGCAGAGAGGATGATGGAGTGGTTGCAGAATCAAGAGTGGGGATTGATGGTATTAGATGGTAAGTATGTGTTAGGTATTATTTTTAAGTATTGATTATGATGTAAAAGTGCATAATTGTGTGCCATCTTACCTTATTAGCAAAAAATGTATGCCGTGTCCACACATTTTCAAACTCATACAATTTAATGAAAATAAAGCTCTTCAGGAACTTTGAAAGTTCTAGGGAATGTTATGATTTTTGGTCTTGCTGCATAATTCCTGTAGCTAGCGCCTATAATATTAAATTTGTACCTTTTGTACATCAATAGAATTTTTCTTCCACAATTTATAGTCAGTATGTAAAATGGCTCCTCTTGAAGAAATTGATCTTCAGTTTTGTAGTGGAAGTTGTGCTTTTCTTTCTACAATTATACACAATTTCAAAATGAGTGATTTCCCCATTTTTTTTTAAATGTGATGAATGGTATTGTTATCTTAAATTCTACATCTTCCATAAATATTGTTGATTACTAGCATTTCTTTTCTTTCCCTTCCTCTTTATCCTTTTTTTTTTGTTGTTGTTGTTATATATAGTGAGCAAAGATTGATGGGCTTTTATTTCATCTATTTTTATACCCAGAATCACCCTTTAATCATGCAGTCAATCAGTCAGTTGCATTTTCTCTTGTCTTTAGAGGTACAAACAATCCCAGCCAAGATGTTCCGACGTGTGCTTACCACAGTGAATGCCCATTGCAAGCTCGGCTTGACAGCAACACTAGTAAGAGAGGATGATAAGATTGCAGATCTTAACTTCCTGATAGGGCCAAAATTGTATGAGGCAAACTGGATGGAGCTTCAGAATTTAGGATACATTGCTCGTGTGCAATGTGCTGAGGTGAGAGAAAGCTAAGTCTGTGTAGTGATTGCTAAAATTTGTTTTCTGTTGCTCTTTTTCAATTAAAATTATTGCCAATATTTAATATCATAGTTCAATATGCTGTGGTGCAAAACTGATTTGCAGTTTATTTTCTTATTTGATATTTTAATCAAATGAGAATATAAAAATTTCACATGAAAATCAAATCAATGTGTGATGCTTTCAGTTTATAAAATGGTTTGTTTTGTTGGTTTTCTATTTTTTTTTTAACTTTTATCAATGTCTTTGAGTTGAAATAATGAAGATAATTATGTCCTGCTATGATTGCTCTTTAAAATTTTATGTAATGATTTTAATTTTGGCTTATGTATGATTATTTTCATACTAATGATTAAAATTGGTTTAATTTTAGGTGTGGTGTCCCATGACTCCAGAGTTTTACAGCGAATACCTTGTAATGAAATCTCAAAGAAAATTGGTAAGCTTCCATTAAGTGCCCAAATTTCTTTGATGCGCCCATTAAAATAAATGATTTTCTTGTATTTAGAATAGATAGCAGCTGGTTTTTGTTGTTGTTTTTTTTCCACATCTTTTTAAATTTTGTCATAGCCATTTTTTATTTAGGGTCTCTATTAAAAAAATTTTTTTTTTATACGTTGTGTTTGATATAATTTTACAATAAAGTTATGTTTTTCAGAATTTTTTTAGTTTTTTAGCAATCTCTTATAATGCTTTGCTAGCCAACCAGCAGCCGATAGGAAGTTGTTTTATGACTTAAATTTTATTATTCATTTTTAGCTCATACTATTTCCTTCCTCAGCTTTTGTCCACTATGAATCCTAACAAGTTTAGAGCTTGTCAGTTCCTTATACGGTATCATGAGAGAAGAAATGATAAGGTTATTGTTTTCTCTGACAATGTTTTTGCCTTGAAACATTATGCTGTCAAGCTTAACAAGTAAGTATAAGTATTATTATTATTATTATTATTATTATTATTCTAAAATAATTTACCTTAGTTCAGCTCAGCATTAATGCTTGTTTTTTCCATCGTCTTCCATCTGCAATCTGGTTCTAATCTGACTTAAACAATCATGGAAGATTTCACATAGAATTTTTTTTCATTGGTATCATATCTTATGTCTCTTCTGAAAGTATTATTTCAGTCGTGATTTATTTTTAATTGAAATAGAGACTTCTTGTCACTACCTTGAAATAATACAGCTGTACCTATAAGTCTCAGATTTATGGTCCCATGACTGTATTAATCCATTGAGGTGATTTTATAGCCTGTGACCTAATTCATGTTTTTTTGTTGTCCTTTCCCCTTTTTACTCTTTAAGGCCATACTTATATGGACCTACAAGTCAAGGGGAACGACTTCAGATTCTGCAAAACTTTCAACATAATCCCAAAGTCAACACAATATTCGTCTCGAAGGTACACTCTTGCTTCTCATTTTTACTTTATGTGATGTGCATGTTTTGGTGAGGGTTTTCACTGCTTTAGTTTTATGCACATGAAAACTCTTAGAAAGATTAGTTTGGGTGGCACAGTACTATTATTTGTCCTCTGGCATAATCAACGAATTTTCTTGAAATACCAACCTTTGTTTAAACACTCTAGGAAATATACTGGAGATCAAACTAATCAAACCAAATAATTGTATTAGTATCAAATAAATCTGATTTTTTTATTTTTCTTCAGGTGGCAGATACCTCCTTTGATTTGCCAGAGGCTAATGTTCTCATTCAAATCTCAGCACATGGTGGCTCACGTCGGCAAGAAGCTCAGAGACTTGGAAGAATCCTTCGTGCAAAAAAAGGTGTATATTTTTTTAAGGTAGAGAGAGGTGAAAAGGAAACTGGTATTAATTTTAATTTTGTTTGTGACAATAATTTTGGATTTTTGATAGAATATTGGATGATGCATGATTTTGCTGCAGGTTTTGACATAAGTTAGCATTCGCAGGAAAAGAAAACATTAAACTCTCCTCTTGTTTTTAAAGAATTTTTTTATCCCATCATTTATTTATTCTAATGCCCTCCCATTTCCTTGGTTTTTTTTTATTGCTTTTCACTTCCAGGTTCAGCGGCAGAGGAATACAATGCCTACTTCTACTCATTGGTGAGCCAAGATACCAATGAAATGGCATTCTCCTTGAAAAGACAACGTTTCCTGGTGAATCAAGGATACAGTTACAAGGTTATCACAAAACTAGACGGCATGGAGAAGGTAATAGAAAAGGGTTTTATTTTCTAAGTTTAAAAGAAGGTGTTTGGGTCCATGTGATTGTCTTTTAAATGTTCATGTACAACTGTTCTGTGTACTTCGTAACACTCCACTGTTAATGTGTGTCATTCTTACTGGAAAAAATTATGACATGACTGATATTTTTACATGTCCAGTACTTTTTCTAAGTTACCTAAAACTAAAAGTTAATTTTGTTTTATCTTTGTCCATGTCGAGGTTGTTGCATATTTTTTGTGTGTCTGGTTTATTCCTCCCCAAATAAGGGCCAAAAGACATAAATCACATGATTATGTTTCCATTTCTTTTGAATTATTCCATTTCTTTTGAATTATAAAGGATTCATATCTCTTTGGACCAAATTGAAAATCACTTTATTCCACTAAATATCTTTTTAATGAAAAACCAAGTACCTAAATATTAATTTGTGTAAGATAGCTGCCCTTTCATTGAATTTCCTGGAGCTTTCTTTTAAAACATGGTATTAAAAAAAGGTCATGTGATTATCTTCCATACTTTCTGTTTGAACTCTTCAGCATAATAAACATAAAGAGAAGTCTGTACTTGTGCTAGGTGTTTTTTTTTATTATTTATTACCTGCTTCTGTGGGCCTTAAAAACTGATTTGAATATGGCTAGCACTACTACCTATTTGGTAATGTTGGATTGGCTCTTTCATTCAGCTTTCTCATTGAACATTATGATAGTGCTTTCAATCATGGAAATGAACAAGTTATTCTAAAGTTTAAAGAGGGGAGAAATGGTAAATGGAATCTTTTTAAATTAAGCAAATATTCACAATGTAATGTTACCAAAATAAAGGTTATTTACTTCATTTTGTAAGAAGTGGTTAAAAACTCAACAATAAAAATGAAGTACCAATTGAACAGTTATTTTTGTTTTACTTATCAAATTTTGACAAACGTTGTCATCAAACCATAATACCAAATAATTATTATCGAAATCAGGTGTGGCCAACATAGTAGGAAAAGCAGATGAAAAAATTTCGCCTGTTGATTTTGAAGACAGCAATGAAGCTTTTTCACTTCTATCAGTCCCACTCTAGCTTTCAAACCCTATGAAAAATCCATAGCCTAAACTACATTCTTTTTTTTTTTCTTCAAAAAAAATTCCCTAGCTAAAACAAACTAGGTCATTTTCTAAGTGATTTTTTGATTGATCGCATTTTCTCATGACAGGGTTGACAAACTTCTTGTTTTGAAGGCTGTGTTTGACAATTGTTTTTTTTAATCTGATTTAAAGGAAGATCTCTATTATCGCAGTAGAGAGGAGCAGATGACCCTGCTTCATAAAGTGTTGGCAGCTTCAGATGAGGATGCAGAAGAGGAGAGGCTTATGGGAGAGATGCCAGGAAAGTTTTTGGTAATTCTGCTGTATATAAATGTTCTTTTTTTTTCTTTGATGTTATGACTAAACTCACTCCAGACATGCGAGATCAAACTTTGAATCACAAAAGGGTAAACATAAGGGAAAAAATGCTTTTTATATATAGTCAATTGGGTCTTTTCGGTGTCTAGAGAGGAAGGGACAAGATACATCAAGTAAAAAAAGATTTCAGTTTTTAAAATTTGGATATGAGTAAAGATGTGACTTAGAGAGATTTTAAATTTGAAACTTAGAAGGATTCAAGGGCATTAGATTTTTATTTTTGTCTTGTCTCCAAGTTGATTGCGAACTTATCTGTGTATTTTATTTTTTCTCTTTCTCTTATTGCCACCAGTCCAACCGAAGAGTGGGAAACATGCAGTCATTGTCTGGGGCAGACGATGCCATCTACATGGAGTACTCCAAGAACAAGAAACGAACAGACCATGTCCATCCTTTGTTCAAAAAATTCAAGAAAATGTAATAATTATAAAATCGTGTTTAGTGTTTGTGCACAAGGAAACAATGTGTTAGATCATAGAATGGAGGAAAAGATACTTTTTCACCCTATTAACTTTTTGCATAATAGCATAGTTGGCAAGTTAAGGTTACATTTCTGCAATGAAATAATAATTGTTTATGCCATAAGTGACAGAGTACTTCAAAATTCTAAAATAATTATAAGCAAAAAAATGTATAGATGAAAAAGTTTTTCTTTTTTTGAAAGCACAGTTAATAATTTTATTGAATAAAGTTTTAGCTGTATGTTTCAAGGTGTTTTGTTTGATTTAACACCTTAACTCATGGCAAACCTTTTTTTTTTTAATATAACTACTTATTGGCATCATTTGTCTCAACTATCCTTTTGGATCAAATTCTTGTAATTTCATATGTTGAATGACATAATTTGAAGTTTGGAAAAAAATTAATGTGAAAGTAGATACATTTTATTTTGACTTTCAAAAGGGTAAAAAAAAAATAATATCTATTGTATATTTATAATGTATTGTTGCAAAAATGTTGAATAAAACAGTAATTTCTAAAAATTTATCGTCAAAGAAAATTTTTCTCGAATTTTCTAGTTTTCTGGACTTTATTTTTAAATTAATCTAAATTAAGGTTAGAAATGACCATATTTCACATTTTGAAGGAAAAGGCAATGCTTTTAAGGTGCAACAGACATTCAATAGGAGGCCTTAAATAAATATAATTGAACTTCGAAATTTCTCCAAAGTTTGATTCTCATTATTTGATCCAGTTACTGTACTGCTGGCACTGAATATGTGCTCCTAAGAAAGAGACTGGGCAAAGCTCACAAAGCCAAAATCCAAAATTCGCTGCTCATCTAGTCTTTTATAGAGAGAGAAAATCATTTGGGAATAAGATGCCAACCACCTTGATTACATCCACATGTATACTGTTATATTATCCAATCATTAATTTGTGTTCAGTGTTAGTTTCTTCAGAGGTGAGAAACAAGCAAAGTCATAGAATAACAGTAACAGCCTGAGTCTAGGTGTAAACCTCCTCCCTAGCTTCTGAAAAAGGAGACAGAATATAAGAATCATAACTTATTTAAACAGGGGAAAGATTTTATTACATATCTAGAGGAAGAAGAGGAAGGGTGTTATCAACACAGTGAAATCAATCACCTTGATTGAAAGGTATCCTTTATTTTGTCAAGGACACGGTCTCATTTGGATGTTTATATTCTCCAGTCATTGTACCTCGGATTACTGCAGTCACACTGGCTCTAAAGTTCTTTTCTATTTTGAATTTTAAATTTTCCTTGAAATTTCAAAGCCACTGATTTTTCAGTCTCAAAAGAAAAAAGCTTTACGTGCAAAAGTATTTAAGGTAAAATGGAAAATACAATTTATTATATGTACATTTAAACAAAGCTCATCTTGCTAGTATGTGATCAAATGAAAGGTATTTTGTCAAGGAATCATCCGTCACAAATAATCAGTTTCTCTTCACATGTAAAGCCCCTGGTTTTTGCTTATTTAATCTTGGTAATGGTATTGAATTTATAGTCCCAGGATTATCCTCCTTTCTTAAGTCAGCATCTAGCGTTTAAGTCAGGTTTTTTTCAGGTAGGCCCAAATTTACATTTTTTTCACGAAAAATAAATAGACAAATAAATGAAAAAATGATTCAACTTTCATGTAAGTAAAAACTGTTTTCTGTATTTTAAGTTTCAGTAGGTTTCTGAAACTAAAACTTAGTAAAAAGCACAAAAAAAAATTTCACAAAGGACAAGGTAGTTGTCTTTAAAACCTGCCGTAAAAGAATTCTCACTTGGCCAGATTTAAAATCCCCAGCACTAAGCATCTTTAAGTAAATGTGTAGAACAACCAATAAGAGTAAAGCTGAGATACAAAATAGCCCAAGAGATATATTTTGTAAAACTAAAACATAATTTTTAAGCTTCTTTTGAACAACCTTAGGTTGAAATTACTCATTGTGTGAGATTTTCATAATATATGTAAGCAGATCATAACAATAATATTTCCTTTCACAAGTAAAACACACTTATTATTTTGTTACCTATCTTTCAATAGACACAAACCACAAAAAGAATGATATCATATGATTTTGTTTTTAATAAGTTTCAAGTATTAACTTTCATAGTACATTAACTTTGCTGATTAAAAAATAATAGGAAGTGACACCCTGTTATAAGCCAATGAAAAGATTATTTTCGTAAAGTGCTGACTTCTATGACTTGAAATAAAAATTGCTATGACTTTTGAATCTTTACCAGACATATTTTGAGAGTGCCTTAATTTATATTTCTATCACATTTCACGACCATATCATAGTTCTTCAATAATGATCACATTTTTAGAATAATAAGAGTTTGAAATTGAAGTTTATATGTGATTTCATATCAGAAAGGTCAAATTTTATCACAGAGATCATATATTAGTTTGTATAATTCTTTATAACTTTTTCCAAGCAGCATCAATAATATGAAACAAGGGTATAAAAGTATAAAAGTTCAACTTACAACAAGATTAAAATAACTTGCATACTGAAGTATACATAACCAGATGTACCCTTTTTAAAGTCACTGATTATTTTGTGCGTGATCATTTAAGCTATACTGGTAAGTGTCTTTACATTATAAATGTGCGATTCGCATTTCATCTACCTCATATCTATATTAATACTGTAAAGCTGCACCTGTGATAGTCTCCTTAAGTTAACCAAGCTAATTTACTTTCCTTTCATAGTAGATTGAGCGCTTCTGAGCACTCTTGCTCAGTGAATCTGACTTTGCTGGGCAGTCCTAGAAAGTAAAGAACTTCTTCAGAAATAAAATAAAATTTCCTGTTCCATTATTTCTATGCTTTTGAATTATTTTTGCAACAAAATTGCTGTTTTCTAAAGATTTAGCATGCCTGAGTGGGGTTCATTAAAAAGATTTTTCACAAACACTTTCAGGCTTAAACACACTTTTCTGGACAAAAAAAAAAAATAGATGTTTTCCATGAGTTTTGTCACAGTTTGATTCAATTAAACTAAACCAGAGGAAGCATAAATGAAAAAAATCATGCAAATATTTTGTATACCCTACAAAATACTGGTAAACAGGAAATGATTTTGCTCCAGAACAACTGATAATTGAAAAAACTATCAGGAATTTCAGTTTATCACATTGGCTATCAAAACAAGTAAAATAAACATTGCAAATGCCCATTTTACAAAGCACTCTGACTATAGCTGTGCCTTTGGTTGAATTTTTTTATTTTTAAGTTTTTATGCTGCTTTGGTGTCACTGTGCAGGTACATGTTTAACGTTTTGGATCTTTTTGAATAAGGGACAATCATGTTTTCAGATCTCAAGTATTTCCTCTTTCTTTTTTAGAGAATAAAATATGGATATCAAAACCAATATTCTACACATGTTATGGACTTTAAATGTACTTTGACATTAATTTCTTTATTGCTAGCATTATCTTTTAAAAACTAAAAAAAAAAAAAGATCACTTTAAAGATATACAACAGCATTGTGTGTGTTCTAACATACTATAATTTACCTTGAGAAATGGAATAATTATTTAAATCAAATTGCTGTGCATTTAAGTCATAAATACAAATCCTCTTATCTTGAAAAAAAAATTATAACAAAAGACTGAAAATCGTGTCTGCTTATAATTTAGTTATTTTGAGAGATATCACTTTGGAAATAATGCGAATAATGCTAGCTTTGATACATTTAATCTTAATCTCATAAATGAGATGAGCTACTTGCAAGCCATGACTTAATTAGTTGATGAGCTATAGCCTGCTTCGGGGGAACAAAAAGGCCATCTGGATGCTTTCCTGCCATCATCTGGGCTACATCTGCACGAGGAAACCAGCGGGCCTCTTCCAGCTCTTCTTTATCGACCTGTAACATAAACAAAGAGGGATTTAAGATGAAGAAAAAAGAACTTTTCACTTGCATCATAAAGAATTTCATTTTATACTTCAGTTTTTTATTTAAAAATAAAATGAAATTAGTATCATTAACAGAGCAAAATAATTTTTACTCCAGAACAATTTTGCATATATGAATGATGATGTCAATTAAAATAAAGGGATGCTTTTGAAAATGTTACAACTTAAAAGTCGGTGCCTACAGAATGACAACACTGTAAGCTAAGATCAAGACTATAATGTTTGATATCACTTTTATGGTTTCTGTGCGGGCATATGCAACACAACCCAACATCAAGGTGGCAGGAAACGGCCAGGGCTGGCTTGAATGATAGTCTACTTTTCCAACTTTCACTCCACTTTCTTCCTCCACTTCTCTCCTGCATGTGTCTTCTATGCATTCACCTGAGGCACAGACAATTCAAATTGTCAAGTCACTGAATGAAGAAAGTCTATCATGAATCAAAATGTTCATTTTATATTTGTCCCTTTTACTCTATCCCAAATGTCTTGCAATTAGTCCTTACCAGCCAGGTGTTGAATTATGAAAATGCATTTTTTGAAAGTAAGTTGTTTTTTTTTCCTTCCCATTTTCATTTTATTTTTAAATCTGGTTTTCCTTCAGTAAATTATAATTTTAATCACTGAGAAGCTCTATTAAAACTTTTTCTTTTTGTAAGTCAATATCTTTGAATATATAAAAATTGTTGCATTCAACTTGTGTCGACTAAATGCAAGATATAAATTGCACATAGATTACATAATTAAAATGAAGGGAAAAAACAAAAAACAAATTTTATTTCATTTGTCAAATTAAGACATGAAAAATTCCTAGCACTAGAAACAGTAATGCAAGGATAATTATATACAGTTTATAAATATCATTTTCAATCTTAACTCTTGCAAATAAATATGATTTTCTTATGCATGTTAAAACTTAACTATAATTACTATATATAAAGTGCATATTCCTTGCTATTCATGTACCAATTTTTTTTTTTTTTTGAATTCGTATGAATTGTTCATCTACATGGTTATGGGGATTGTAAGGAGTGTAGATCTCCCTCTATTAAGATTAATCTTTTACTGAAGTTTTAATTTTATAGATTTAAGATTATAAATTCATTGATGTGCTCACATTTTTTATCATATTCACATTTGATTTTATATTATTACATAAAATAGGTTTATAAACCTATTTTGTTTTTATACTGAATTTTTCTTTTCTTTTTTTTCTTTTTTTTTTTTTGGGAGGGGGGTGTGGGAGAGGGGGTAAAGCACTTTTGAGCTCATAATAGGGAAAAAGCTCAATAAATAAGCTTATTGTCATTTTTATATCTCATCTAGAATAGATCAAATCGTTTGCACATCAATTTTAATAAATCTGATAATGAAGATCACTAAGGTTATCCATTTAGTCCGGTAAAACAGGGATATTAACCTGGTTCCATAAATCCAGCCAAACAAGAGAACATTTTTGGTGGAAACCTTTTCTGCCTTCCAAGCAGACACATCTTCTTATCTGGTGAGATAACTAGCATGATGAGAGATGGATCCACTCTTGGATAACATGTGTTGTGGACACCTACAAAAGAGAGTAAATGGAACCAGAGTAAGATAAAAATTTAAAAGACTGATGGAAATTCTTGGGCATGACTAAGTGACCATAAAAATTGAACTAGACTCTGTGGTTCCTTTCTATCAGTTATCATCACAAAATTAAATTTGTTTTCAAATTCACATGAGAAATGGCAAGAGAAAGCCCTGTAGATAAATAAATCAACAATATTTCCACTACTCTTTCATACTTTTTCTTGTTCACCACACTTAAATCAGTCTTATAAAAAATAATATAATCAATGGCATTTGAATCGGAGTTGGTAGATATATACCACTTTCAAAGTGGTCGTAAAAAATTAAAACTATCAAAATTTTTGCCATTAAGCAATGTCTTAAGTATTTTAACCTTTTCAAAATATAGCAAGATATTCAATTATCATTACGGTGATCATTATGTAGGAATGAAGAAAAAAAATTAAGTGATGTTAGCTTTCATATTATTTTTGAACAAACTTCTTCAAGAAAAACTTACCTTTATGACTAGAGCAGTCTATATTTATGCAGATCTGTTTATAGCCTCCTTCAACAGTTTTCTGGCGAGATCCACAAGTGGGACAAAACCTTCAGAGAAAATGAAACGGAAGGTAGATATTGTGAACAGAGCTAGTAATTGGTACTCACTTTTTCAATACCAACAATGAAAAACAAGGTTTCTTCCCATATTAGAGTATATTTAAAACCTTTCCTTGATAAGATTTACAGCACTTTTGGCTCTAATATGCCCTAGAATTTTTAAGGACTTTTGTACGAAGGCTCTAGCCATGTACCTAACTTTTCCAGTTCTTTCTTGCTTGTCAAAGACTATTTTGATATGCTATAGAAGGTTTGAGATCATGATAATACAATCATGAATTACCTATTTTCCTTTCAGGAATCACTTCATCTTTCTCATAAAGGCTTACTTAAGGTATGAAAAGCAGCCATTTTCTCTTAAATATTCGATCAATTACTGACTTCTTTGTTTCTTTTACATTTCATGAGTTGATTGACCTTTTACTTTATCCTTA
This sequence comes from Elysia crispata, assembly GCA_033675545.1. NCBI lineage: Eukaryota > Metazoa > Mollusca > Gastropoda > Plakobranchidae > Elysia > Elysia crispata. The sequence goes on from JAWDGP010005256.1 coordinate 744,568, forward strand.
ACAATATCCTACCACAATTTTTTAATCTTGTTCTTTATTTTGCTTGCAAATAATCAAATCCACCAGATGATATATATATATATATATATATATATATATATATATCTCGTTATTTTTTTAGCTGCATATATATATATATACAGCTAAAAAAAATAATGATTTTCATCTGAGCAGTAATTTAAAACCACCCAAAGGCATTAATCTTCAAAGAGAGTTCACTCAACTTGATACCTTATGAAAAGGGCTTCTAATAATTTCATGAGCTTCAAACTAATGCCTCTTTGCTTTGAAATTCATTTCATTAGAGGGCTTTAAAAGATAATTTATAAATACCTGTAACGCTCAAGCCAACACAAAATAGAATGAGCCTCAGCAAATATTCCTGCATGAGTTTCCTCCATCTGCATTGTTGCAGGGAAAGGGGTCACAAACAAGCCATTTGGGTGTAGCTGGTTTCAAAAACATAATGGAATTATTTGAAAAAAGAGAGCAAAATAGAAAGAAAAGAAGGAAACGAGAACTTTTAAACATATATATATATATATTGACAGTTTTGTGAAGATGTATTCAATTATTTTCATTTTTCTTTTTAGATATTTTCATCTTGCAATTTGAAAAAACAGATTCATCTTGTTCCTTGCTCACTATATTCCTAAGTTCTTTTTCATTTATTGTTACCCCAGACTGAAGAAACCATAAAGTTGTTCCAGTAAATTTTAAACACATATATGAGAAGATAGTGTGAAAAGTCTTGTATTAAAAGAATTACACCTGGCAATCAAAAATAATCAAAAACAGAGAGATAAATGGCATTTGATAAGAAACTATAGTTTGGTTCCAACTATATGAAATGTCAACGCTATTTTGTAGAAAATGTAAAAACAATTTTAAAAAACACTATCTTTTTTAAATATATTTCACTGACAGGAGGGATTGTAGTCTTGCCCACATGTTTGTTTTACAAAGTTTGTTGGTTTTTTTTCAATCACTTTATCAGATTTTACCTGTGTCGTCATTTCTGCTGCATTTTTTTTCACATCCAAAGCAAACCAGGCACTAGAGGTAGGGTCCCATGTTTCTAATCCAAGAAAAATCACTGTACCTTGATCTAACAGAGTTGATGGAAGTTGATCGCAAGAGAACACAGCAAATCTGGGAAAAGAAGAAAATGAATTTTTAAATACAGTTTTTTGCTTTTTAATCAATATCCTCTAAACATATATCCTGATCACACATTCTAAGTAAGTCTCCCAAGCACTGTGTATCTTCATGTTAAAAATGTTAAAAGTGAATAAGCTTTGCTTATCTTATAGCTAACTAAAACTTTGAATCAGGAGAAGTTTGCACCAAATACTCCTGTCTCAGAACAAATGCATAATTTACAAAAGCAATTAGTTCCTCCAAGTTAGTCAGAAGAAATAATGAGCCACTGAGATTTTAGAAGCTGTTCTCCAGCTTATTTCCCAGTCACTAACACTTAAAGGATTCTTCTCAAATAAATTTGACAAAGAGTATTATCATGTGTATAGAATTTGACAAATTACAGTAAACTCATGGTGCAATCATATTCATGTAGCACAGTACATCTTGTTAATAGTGTTGTGTTTGGGGGTTGGATTGGGGTTTTATTTTATACTTACTTGTATCTTCTTCTGTCACCTTCAGGTGGCAGTAAAAAAGGCTTCTGTTGTTCAAATAAAATGAACTTCGATGTCGCATTTTTCTTAAGAGTCTGCAAAGCAGATTCCTCCTTGCGTAGATCAGAAGCCCTATACAAAGGGTTCAAAGAGTAATAGTTGTGGGTTTGATCAAACAGAACATTCTCTTTGTGTTGACTGAGGATGGATGCTGCCTCTTTATGATTCCAAAACTGAGCTATGTCAAGAGCTGTCTGGCCAGAAGCATTCATGTTTTGGATGTCGCACCTGTTTCATAAAGTTTGATAGAATAAAACACTATGGCTGTGAAACATATCATCTAAATGTTTTGGATTGATACTGTGAGAAATGTTAATGATTTACAGATATAGAGTTTGACCGAGTTTCAGGAAGAAAGAGTTCATCACAGTTATGGACTCAGTTCAAGGAAAATCAACATAAGAAGGATTCACCAGAATGACTCATTAACCTCACAAAGGTACTGTGAATAAGTTGACTTCATGTGAAGTTCATGACCTTTAAGAGATATTATGAAAATGTTTAAATTGCTGCATCGGCTGTAAGTAATGTACACCTGACAGGTTAAGAAAAAAATTACTCCAGTCTGCCTTGTTTCTTTACCTTTTCGTTAAAAATAAATATGAAATTTTTAATTTATATTTTTTTTCTAACACTGCAGCATAGGAGTTTTAAAATAGATATGCATTGTTATATCAAATTTTGGTAGAGATTTTCAATTTCTACATGTTGTATGAAACTAATGAATGCAGACTTTTCCAATTTGATTTTTCTTAATGTGGGTAGACCTTTTTTGTTTCAAATTTATCACATTTTTGCCCATGTCAGAGTGAGTTGAAAATAGTGGAACATGAACTACATGTACTCAAAATTTAATGCAAGTTATACTCACCCTTTTTCTATGAGAAGTGAAATAATTGGCACATGACCATTGCGAGCAGCAAACATAAGGGCTGTCCATCCTCGATCATTTGTCACATCAATATCAACTGATCCTGCAAAGATTTTTTCAAGTATCATGTCTGACATAAAACTTTTTATGTTAGACTTACAAACTTTTTTTCTTATAAACTAAAAAAAGTTTTATTGAAGCATGTATAAATGTCAGTTTTATAACTGCACTGCTATTAAAGCATAATATTTTCAGGGGCTAAATTCATTATGTTTATTAAGTTTTATTTTAACATCTTTCAACTTACCAAAGAATGCTTTCAGGTCCTCCAAGTTACCATGTGCTGCAGCATCAAGGAACTTCTGATTAAACTGCTTTATATTAGTTTCATTCATTTTTCTGCAGCAATGTTATACAATAAGAAAAAATCAATTTCAATAGCATGATTCACACTAACATTTTTCAGTGAAATTTTAATGGCGTAATTCACAACATTTTTCAGAGGCAAAGACAATCATGTATAAAATTAAACATCTAAGATTGCCAATGCACCATATCAGATTTTTAAGCTTTGCAAAAAATAAAAAATATGTATCCAAGCATTTTAACTAAAATTTTATCTTAATTGCTTTATAAAAAGAAAATTAAAAAAAAGGAAAAAAGAAATTCTTAAAATTGTTTTATTATATTTTTTTTTTAACAAAAAGCCATTCTTTGTGTTGATCATGTTCATACTAATTGCCATATTGTGCAATTGCACTCTTACTCAAATCATCTGTTGTAAACAGAAAACCTTGTTTGTAGCTTTTGGCCTGGTTGGACTCCTCTTCTTTGCCATTTTCTTGACGGACATCGAGCTACAATATTTGCTCACGGTAGATTTAAATAATTATACATTATACATTATTAAGTAGGTATCTATAATTCCAGTGCAACATTTTTCTCACTGAGAGCTCTTGTACCTTCTAATTGCCTCAGATAAGTTGTATTCTTCATAATGTTAAAGATTAAATCCGCTGGTTACCTTGTCGAATATCTCCTTGTCCAATCAAGACGGCACCAGTTCCAGAATTTAAGTTCAGGCTGTGGTAGTTGAGCTTGTCCTAGCGAGTAAGATGCTCTGGATCCTGAACTAGGTCTAAATGTCAAAAAGAAAAACCGACTATATCTGCTTATAACTTTGCTATAAAAAGAATTGTGTGATCCTTTGGAAGAAAGCGATGTGCGGGGATTTACTTTGCTCTTATGTGAGATAATAATTCTCGGGCATTGTAACAGCTTTGATACGCTTAAGCAGCTTCTGAAGCTGGGCTTCGGAAAATTCATTAGACGGAACCGCTAATGTTATGGTCAATTTGGATCGAGCTCTGATCTGGAAATATGGACAGTTATGTTATGCTTTGTACCACACAGTTGAAAGGTTTAAGGTTTCGACATCATTTCGTTGTAACGACCAGCTGTGTTGTTTAGGATTTCAGGGCAAAGGTTAAAAACGTGTTAACTTACACAAGAAGCTGCGCAAGTGGTTATTTTTAAATAGGTTGCGTGTTTTTTTTTCCTAGTTCTGTAGTTGAACATCTCACTTATTATGCATGTCAAGGCAGTGTTCGGCTGTGGTTAGAATAATCATTTGAGTGAAAAAGATCGAACCCCTGCTTAACATTATTGTTGCGTCGGTACTCACAGAGTATGCTTGAGTAACCGAGGATTCCCCCGAATTCTCACGTGTTACAGAGTTAAGGTTCCGGCTTTATATTCCCTTAATTAAAGAACCACGAGGCTTATTTTTCGTTAAGGCGAGTAGAAAGCAGCTGTAATTATGTTATATCTTCATACAAAAGGGTTTTTATGGAGAAATGGCTGTAAATAAAAGAAAATTTGTCAGAGTCCGGAAATTTTTCCTCAAAAATTGAAAAGAGAACAATTTCTTAATATACATGTATTTTAGTATCTCATCCAACAGCGGTTACTCCTAGTGTTCAGTCCTAGCGTTAAATTTTATTCAGCATCCCCAGCAAAAAAAAAAAAAAAAACACTTTTGACCATAAAAAGATAACCATGCTTCCGGTTACAAGATAACCAATATTAAAGCAAATATGTTCAAGATGCAAGAGCGGTTGAGTTTCGACAATTTTTACATTGGAAAAGAATTATATTCGCGCTATAGATAGGAAATGAATTATAAAGCAAAGTTACTATCTCACATACTCATTATCTTCAATTGTTATTCAAGATTCGCTGTTAGAGCACCTACTCCATGGAAAGCTGTAAAAGCAATAGCTGACAACATCCTCACCTGATCCATCTTAAGGCCCACACAATAATCATTCAAAGTCTCTCTGAAGTAAACGTTCTCGCGCAAGTGGTGGCTTATGTTTTTCTTAGTTTCCAGGAAGGATATCTAGGCTTTACTGATCCCATTCACATTCGAAGGTCTTTTGATCGTTTAAACATAATTATTATTCAAAGCTTTTTATTTTTTAAAGATAACTATCAATTGGAGCAATATAAAAAAAAACTGCTTAACACCTTTAAATAATTATCGTCCACATTTGAACTTTCCCCCCTTTGCTCTTGCCTTATTTTATTCTTATTTCATTATTTGACCCAAATTTTCCTCATGGTGGTTGAAATGGTAACTTCAGTTAAAAAGAAATACCAAATTATGTACTCTGGTCCATTAGATGTTGATATAGAGAGGATGGTATCAATAACCCTTTTCATCAGAATAATTTTCAGTTCATGCATGACGAAACTGCAACCACAGTGGGCGATGGTCGGTGCTTCTCTGATGAGCCGATGTCAATTTGTGCAGCGCAATTAATAATATCGCAGTTTTGCCTCGCATCTTTTAATAGACTTCGAATAACCTTAAGAACAAAATAATTGCAAGCACTACGGCTATCTTTCAACCTTAAGGTTTACTGGAAATGTTATTCCAAACCCAGCACTGATTACAGGTGTCAGCCTAGAGTTAAATTCATGCAAAGAAGGATATTGTCCTGGGATCACATCAGTTTCTAAATGGGACGATTGCCACAACAGACCAATAGTTGTTATTTCATAAGCCTATGCCTAATTTGGAGAAAGACACATAAATTTAAGCTGATTTTTATGGGTGTATTAACATTTGATGGTGGAAGAAAAATTAGTTTCATCATGCATCAGTTTCCTTAGAGTGGCTTTAGGTCCTTTCTGTTCAAGTTTATTTTTTTACACATTTCTTGTCAAGTGTCAACTACACGTCTGAATTTGCCCTTGGAAACTAACTGCGGGAAGCTTTTAAAAAGCTCTATTGCAGCCTCTCCATAAATGTTTCTATATACTGCAAAAAAGAAATACTTCTCTGCTCAGCTAGTGTACAGGTGTGAATGTACCCTGTTGCGAGGACTAGCTTCCCCCAAAGCTCTATGTAGGTCAGGCGGAAGTAGGTCACTAATTGTAAGGTTGTCAGGGGGCCTAGTGTTTACAAAACTTGAGCGTGGCACAGCAGTTTTGCACCTTGATTGCATGGCTTTGAAAACATGTGTTTCTTTTGTTTGCTAATAATGTAGCACCTGTAAACCCATATACTTTCTTAAAGCTTACGAACTGGGCTTTAAAATTAAAATCAATTCCAATCATTTTCCCCAAATAAGAACTATGTTATGAAAGACTGAGAGAGAAAGAGAGAGAAGTGTTGTTGAGAATTGAAATGGTTGTGGTATGCCTACATGAGAGGAGAGATGATAACATTGTAGCGAGGTCTAAATCAGACTGAGGATCAGGCACGCATTGCTCTCATGGTACCAATACTGCCCATGGCACCAATCCACTTATGCGACAAAAGTTAACAGTAAAATATTTCATGACTCATTCCTATCAAACACACACACACTCATGTATCCAAACCTTCAAACATCCAGACAGTGACTACAGGCCTACATAATACATGTCCTATCAACAACATCAGTGCTCAAGCATAGCCAGAGCCAGAAGCCTGGTTTTCATACAAGGTACCAACAACTGTTCCCCACCCAAGAGACAACAGGCTTAGGAGACTATAAAACTGATACATCAAGAGAAGGCCCTGTCGACGTAAGAAAAAACACATACACACTTCAACAACCACACCAGTAGAAACTTCAAGATGCTAGCCTAGCCCCCCCTCATCTCATAGTCATACTAACGGTTATAAAGAGGGATCCCCCACTGTTCAAGCAGGCCTAGCCTGGTCCCAAGCAAGTCCGTCAACACAGTACACGGGACCACCTGCTATATCACGTGATAACTTCTCACCGCATTGTCCGCGAGATATAAAATAAAAAGGAATTTCATTGGTTACTATTTCTGGACCATGACCAATAATGTTAGAGATTGTAAACCATTCATAAAACAGTGGAAATTTCCATTGAGTGAGTGCACTATAACAGGTCGTACATATACGACGCTGGCGTAAGCCGGATTAGGAAAAGGCTGGTCGTACATATACTGCGATCACGTGTCTCAGGTAGACAGTGGCGCGCTGTATTTATACTGCAATCAAGTGTCTAGAGTTAATTAATTAATATTAAGACTGGTACAATCACCTCTAAGGTTGTGGGAATATTATTCGAACTCTCCCATTTTAAAGAAATCTGTAGTTCCCTTGATCACCGTGATTGTTGAAATATGGCGGCATTCGTTCACTTGCCCATTCATGTTGTTGTGTAGAAGCATAGAATGCACGTACATTGTCTAGTGATAACAGGTAAAGGTCCATACTCTTTGATGCAGGCTGCAGAATAAAGCCATAGCTAATTTAAGAATTCTATGGTACCTGTAAAGATATAGATTCAGCCATAGAAGTTAGATTTAACATGAGTACCAGCGGAGATGAATGAACGAGAAGATAGGAAACTAGTCTAGTCGATAGCGCTCCGTGACGCCCCTGCTATCAGGGTTTAATCGACTGCCTGCTCGGGTTTCTTATACAGGGTCGATTAATATAAAATTTATGTATCATAGTGAATTAGTTGAAAATATATTCTCTCTCTCTCTCTCTCTCTCTCTCTCTCTCTCTCTCTCTCTCTCTCTCTCTCTCTCTCTCTCTCTCTCTCTCTCATATTCTCTTTTGTCCATGTATGTATCTGTCTATTTTTCTTTCTCTGTTTCATCTCTCAATTCTTTTTCTGCATGTTTATTGCTCTGCTCTGCATCCCCCTTTTACTCTCTTTCTTTCTCACTATCTCTCACCACATGGATCTAGTTTCTAGAGATAGATCTAAATCTAGATACTTCCATCAGAGTCTGATACATTACAAGAGGTTTATTTTCTTCTCAGTTCTCTACATTATTTAAAAATTTTGATGTATGGAGACTAGTCCCAAAAAATCTAGACGTAGGTTTTGATTTTAAAAGTTTTTTTTTCAGTTTTAAGGCTTTTAAAGTTCAGCACATTTAGCCATCTGGTCTTCAAGTCAGGTAATATAGACTCATAGAGGATGTGCTGTGCTTGTAAGACAAACACTGGTTTTCATTTTAACACAAGTCACATGGCCTGTATGTGAATGGAAATTGTATTTTAATTTTTTTAGACTCGTATTCTTTTCTGAGCCACCCAGAATAGTGAAAGAGCAGCAGACTGTTTTTCACAGTCACATTCTGTGTTCACCATTAATAATACAGTAGAACTTGGTATGACTTTCAGAGCTATCAATAGGTATTTTACTGTTGGGTTATGAACATTATTATACACTGAATAAACCTTTGTTGCAGAAATATATCAGCCAATCCATTACATTGTTACTGCATACAGAGCTTAAGGGGCAAAGTGCTGCCACAAGAAGATTAATTTGTATACTCAACAGTTCTCTTTAATTTATGAACTTCTAAAGCTCTCAAAATAGTTTAATCTGCCCTTCCAACTATCTGTATCAACAATTACTTACCATGGTTTTCTTGCATTTTTCCTCTATTTTGATATTCTTCAACTTGACTCCTAGTCAAATATGATCTTAGGCAGCTCATTTGCAAATGAAACATCAGCTTAAAACCCCTATACTCTGATCGGTCTCAATTCAGAAAACTAATTAGTGGGTAGCCAATTAGGCGGTCAGGCTCCTACCTGCTGTCTAACCTTGCATATTCTATAACTTAAGATGTGATAGTTATGTGTAAATTTATTCTTTAAAATGCACAATGGATACAGACCAAGTTGACCATCTATGTAGTTGGATCACATTATGCTAAAAAAATTTGATGGTCACTTTGAACAGCCTCCACTATTTTTAGGCCTAGTTGGATCAAAATGATCTCTTTTCCAATCTAAATAAGCCTACATTTAGACCAGGTGTCATTTGTTTTTTTCAAATCAGGCAGTGGCTAAGAATAATTGAATTACAGTTAGTTTCATTTAATGGATAGAGATGGAAGCTTTTGTGCTTCTAAACCTTTTAAAATCCTCTATAGAATCCAGAAGATCTGATAAAACGGAGTCTAAATTTAGAGGGGTGTGCCAAATAAAATGCCATAAAAATAAATCTTTGAGCCATCGGAATCAATGGAAAAGCACGTGAGTTTGTTGATTTAGTAGCTAATTCACTTCTGACTGTTACTGTTAAAATGTCTTGACTGAAAGGCTTACAGCTTCTTTCTAAAAAAAAAAAAAAAAAAAAAAAGGAAAAAAAGTTGATCTGTTTACACTTATTTAAATTTAGTCATACTTTGATTCACAATAGATTCAATTTATTATGCTGGCTTCCTAATTGTGACTTACCTATATTAAATGATTAATGTTTGTTATGCTTTTATGTTGATTCATTTTTAATAATAATATACTGGTATTTAATGATTTATCTTTTCTCATTGTATAAGTTTTGATTTACAGCAGGTATTTTCCATATTTGTCATCTTTCTTTTGTATAGGTGATTAGAAATTGTGACCTTAAAAGTTGCTTTAAGCTATGCATCAGTCATGAATTCAGAGAAGGCAGATAATCATTTAGCTTCTCCAAGGAGGAAAGGGCAGCAGGAATTACTGTCAGAGCTCAATGATGTCCTGTCCATTAGAGCTGAAAAAATTCGACAAAGACTGGTTAGCGAGAGAAAAGAAGAGACAGATGATATTCTAACAAGTACTGAGTGCATCAAGACTTTTGAGGAGGAGCATCTAAAAGCATTGAGGTGATTATTAAATACTGATGTTCTAATGGCATCTTTTTACTTTATGATCCATGCAAAATTATTCATGCTTTAAATATTTCATTTCTGTTACTGTTTGTTTGTTACACTTAAATGACACAACTGATTTTTATGCTACAATTCCGGATTATAAATTTAACATGAACTGCCACTTTTTTTTTCTTTCAATTTCTTATATTTTTAAACATACCATAGAAACTTAAACTGTTGTTAAATGTGTTTTTAACTTGTTTTACAGAATTTGTTATTCTCTAAATTTGATTTTAACTTTTTCTTGTCTTATTCATTTTGTTTCATTAATTAAATTTCCTGTATTTTTAAATTAGAGAGGAGGTAGTTGCGAACCCAGCAACAAGAAATACAAGTCTTATCCCAGTTTCTAAGGCACGATTAGGAAGACAGCAAAGGGCTGGATATAAACCAATAATATCAAAAGAAGAAAAGGTATTAATTTTTTTCTTCTACAATTTCAGGCATGAAATATACAATTAAACAAAAAGAGGGAAAGAATGCGATGGGTAAATGAAACTTTTTAAAAATGTGCTATGACCAAATGTTCAACTATAAAAATCTAATCAAAAGAGAAAGTGAGCAATATTAAAGATGGAATATTTGTTTTAAAAGTCGCAACATGTTTTCTCATGAAGCTGTGGGTTATCCCATTGTAATTTCAATGTTTAACAAGTTTATGATAGTTATGAAATAGATTTCAAAAATTTTTAACATAACTTTTTCATATTCAGCCACTATTTTCTTGAGGAGACCAAAGGGAACAAATTAAAAGCAGTTTTGTGAATTTTATGCTCATAAATATCTTACTTAACTCTTCTTTATAATACCTACAGAGTTTCTTTTTTAAATTTTGTCTAAAATATAGCACTTGCACCGTTTTTCATAAATGTCTAGTACTTGCAAGGGTAAGGATAGCTCAGAATTTGAAGCAGGAACAGGTACAACTTAAAGATACACCTGCATACATGACTAACATATTTTTCAATTACATCTATTGTTTTTTTCCAAGGTATCTGCAAAAGCCAGGAAAGATTCTCAAAACCTTGACAGGACGAATTCCAAAGGCAGCAATGTTAATATTAAAAATTACAGGCCTGGCTATACTTGGAACAAGGGAGGCAGAGTCAAAGAGCTTAGGATCAGGTATTGAGAAAAAAAGATCTCTTCTCATATTAACTCACTGAGAATGTGTTAACAACGTTTTAAAATATTTTTAAAGCATATATATATATTCACTCTTTTTGCTTGTCCTTGTATGTTATAAAAAATATAAGGTGTCAAAATTCATTTTAATCTGAGAAAAAGATCTTAATATTTCCCTTAGCAGAACATTGGTCTTTTGCAGTTTGTTTATCCAAATAATTTGCCAGTGAGTGTAAACCAAAAAAGAAAAATGTTTTTTGTGCTCTTCAGAGGAATGATCATAAATTTAATTTTTTTTTTATTATTGTTATTATTATTTCATGGGTAAAGATTTCAGGTAAGCAACAGGATCTACATATGCTTTGTTTTCAGTAAATGTTTGTAGTTCAGGGTTTTCCCATAATCAGATGTAATCTAAATGAAACCATAGAAAACAAAATTGTAATTTTTTCATTTCTCCTTTATCTTAACCAGATGCATTGCTAGGAAATTTTTGTTTCTGTGGCGTCTCAAAATATTTGGCCGTGTTCCTTTATCCGTAGCCAGGTAAGTAATAATTTTTAGAAAACTTGTAGTATGTGATAAATGGATAATATTCTTAGATTTTTATCTTTCTTCATCTATACTTATATCTTTTTTTAAGTATCAATATTTTTCTGATATCCTATGAACTGATTTAGCTATCATGTAATTTCTGTGGAAAAAGTGTCCAACAAAAGTATTGTTTCAATCTGACAAATATATATTTATGATTCACTGTCTAGCTTCAGGCCTGAACTTAAAGGAACAAGTTAAGACAACTTGGGAATAATACATGTCTATAAATTGTTTTAAATTTTTCTGTAGCAGATTGCGGTTCAATTTTTTTTTGGAGATACTTCTTTTATATCACAAATGTATTTTTCTTTCAATACCTTTCAGTAAATGAAGGAAGGAAGAAAAAAGTTAAAATATGTATCAGTTAAATCATTATTTTGAAAATCATTACTTTTGCAGATTATCAATACTTTTGCATGTTAGATATCATTGTGATAATGATCCATGGTGATGGAAATGTAGATTCCTTTTATTTCCTTTTTTTATTACTTGTGATAAATTCAAGATGATTTTGTAGTTGAATACTTTGATAAGCTTTATGAAGAACGAACAAAAAAGCCTATGATTGGTTCTGTTCACATTTGTTTATTTTTTATGTTGTTGTTGTTGTTATTGTTTCAAAAAAGATGGCTGATTTTGCATCATTATTAGTTTTTAACCTTTTTCCGCCAATCGAAAACATTATTTTGATCCAATAGAAAACACTATAAGGACCCTTTGCTACAAAAAGCCTTTGAATCATGGGTTTTTGTTGTTGTTGTTGTTGTCATTTAAAAAAAGATGGTTGGTTTTGCATCATTATTAGTTTTTAACCTTTTTGCGTCAATGGAAAACATTATTTTGATCCAATAGAAAACACTATGAGGACACTTTGCTACAAAAAGCCTTTGCATCATGGTATGACTTTTGGTGGGAAATTGTCAAGGAATGGCGATTGGAAATTAGAGCAGAATACCACTGCAGGTAAAAAAAAATTGATTATTGTAACTAAAACAAGGAAAATGTGTGTGTGTGTGCATGCATGTGGAGCGAGAGGAGGAGGGGGGGGGAGGGGACTTTTCCTTTTCCTTCTTATGTTAATATAAATTAGATAATATTACTCAGTAAATCAAGATCTAAGTTGTCTTGTGACTTCTATTGTAAACTCTAGTGTTCTTATAATAAGACTGAAATTTGAATTTCAATGAACATTTTTTACAAAATTTATTTGGTTTCAATAGAAACCCAACCATTCTTTTTACACCTCTGTGTGACAAGAACAAAATTTGAGGTGAAAGTTTTTATTGCCTACCAAGATTTGCTGTGAGATATTCATAAATGTTCAGGTATGAGCAAATCTTGATTAAACCACAGTGAAAATAGCATAGATATCTATGAAGCTTATATATGTTTTATTTGTACAGATTCCAACTTGGCCTTCGCATGTTTCTCCAATGGAAATCATATATTATCAAGAGGAGGGAGTCAAATGCTAAAGTGACAAAAGCAGAAAAGTTTTGTAAGGAAAAACAATTTTTTTTTCATCTCAAAGTGTTTTACTCTTTCTTAAAATCTGAAATTTACAATGAAACTATTTATACATTGAGCCACTTTTAGACTAACTTTTACTCTAAGGACTACAAAAATTGTTTTGGTTTAAACATACACTAGTTCAGTCAGGAGAGCTTGTAAAAGGAAGAAGAATTAATGTTTAGAAACAATTTTGGTTGAAATATATTTGTTTAAGAATGTTTTAATCTATCTATTTAGTCACTATATTCCGTGCAACATGTTCATCAGTTCTATAAAGTCCTGATCAAGTCATGTAAATCTTTATATTTAGTTAGATATACACTGATAAAAAGGAATCAAATGCAAAAAAAATTGAAACAAATTTGTAAAGGAGGCTTTAAAAGTTTTATTTTTTAGATATTAATTTATTTCTTAACTGCTGTGTGGCAAAAAAATTCTGCAAAAACTCAACAATGACCTAGCATTGATATTATTTAAAAGTAGTAAGATATAGATTTTAGCAGGATTTTGGAAATAAAAAACTTAGGCTGTGTACTTACAATTTTTTTTCAGATCAACAGCATGCAAAAACTAAAGCATACAAGGCTTGGCTATTGTACCATAAAATTTCTCTCAACAAAAAAGTAGAGGGTGAAAGGGCTACGAAAATTTTCAACTTTTCTTTACTCAGGTGTGTGATAATACTGATAATATTATAATAAGTCATTGAACCATATCTGACTAGCATGTCTAGAACTTCATGTTTTTTTTATTTCATACACCTGTATCATTTGTTTGAGTTGAAGCATTTGAAAATTTATATTCCAACGACCCATTTATATTTCCACAAGTTTGCCCAAGTGGATTTTCTTGTTGCCTTAATCTTTGACAACTCTTTGTATCAAATCTTTAAAAAAAAATTTTAGCACTGATTAAATTTCTTACCAAAGATATACTAAAAGGAACTTTAGCACAAGGAGTCATAATTGCAAAATTTATATTTTTTTAAATTAAGTTTTCCATTCTCAACAGATGGGCATGGAGAAAATGGCAAAGTAGACAAGAAATTGCTGAGTCCATGAGGAATAATGACACATTGGCCTTGCAGTTTTGGTCGTACCGAGTTCAAGCACAGGTAATTTTGTTTAGCATAGGGAAATTTTAACTAGGAATAACACATCTCTATTTAGAATTAGATGTTCTTTTGAATAGAATTGAAATTAAAACAATGATTATGACATATATTCCTTTTGTTCATCTTTGATTGAGTTAGTAGTCTCTCTACACTCACAATATTTTTTATACCTTGTTTGAGGTGGGTTTTTTTTTTAATAGTTATGATATTAACATAATATATTAAACTCTTATTCTGTGGTCAGAAATATAAAGAAAAAGGGAACCAAAGGAAGAAGAAGAAAACATTGCTGCATGGTGTTCTGGAAAGATTTATCAAAGTCATTTGCTTAGCTAAATTCTTTTCCCAAAAATGTTTCTGCTCAACAGCGCAATGAAACTTCCCTATAGAATTTAGTATCCCTAAAGATAGATCAAGAGGCACATGGAAGAGTTACTGATTATAAATATCTGCATTGCCTGATTTTTCTATTTTCAAGCATTTGCTAGCCAGCCTTGAGATTTTCTCCGATGCTGTTCATTCTTGAGCATTTTATATCATGATAATCTGTTTTGAATTGAATGGCTTTACTTCACAAAATTATTAACAAATCTTTTGTAAAGATTTTGTACAAATTTTTGTCGATAACTAATAATTTATCTTAGGGCATCTTGAGTTACTCAGAATGCTGTGGAAAATTGAAAGTCATAGAACTTATAACATACTCTTTTTTATGTCTACTCTTCTAGCCCTAAAGTAATTTGTCTTTTGGATGCAGTAGCATAAAAGTTTCACATGAGAGAAGGAACTTTTAGCATATTAAAACTGCTCTGTATGGTGTATTATATATATATATATATATATTTATATATTTATTTATATGGGATCTGCCACTGAATTTTAGTAGAAAAAAAAAATATCTATTTAAGGAAAAATTTAAGTCTGTGAAAAAGAATTTTTACTTGATATCAATACAGCATTGGTTGTTGTGGAAATCTGCTTGGCATGAGAGACAACGACAGACTCAGAGATTGGCAGATGCTGCAATATATCATAATACTGTGCTTGTCTCCAATTGCTTGAGAGGCTGGACTTTATATGTCAGAAACAGAAAGATTAAACATGCCCATGGTGGTCAGTAACTTTCAAATATCAATAATAGTAATAATATTTGTTTTGTATTGTGTAGATGTACAATAAATTAAACTGTAGCTTATATTAAATTAAATTTCTCAATTAAATATTATTAATATTTACTCTAAAAGAGTTAAATGAGAAATATCTATCTTTGCTATTATGAACAATATAGGGGAGAGTAATTTTTATTATTATCAAATGTTAGTGGCTTTATTCTGTTTATTTCTTTTGTATTCTTTTTCATACAAGACAGTTTCACAGAAAGAAAGATCATGATCTTGTTTTAAGTCCACTTTTTAATGATTTTGGACCATTTTTCCCATTTCTATCTCACTTAAAGAAATCAAATTTTTTTGTGGGTCTCAAAGTTTTATATTCAATATTTTTGCATTCTGTGGTAAATAAGGTTACCTTAAAAAAGTAAAGTTTCATGACTTTCAAAGTATGATGCCTATTCTTTCTGTCTGCTCAGAATTTGCCACTCGCATTTGGCATGTCAACTTGAAACTACAAAGCTTCAACCACTGGTTCCAGCGATGGCATCTACGCCGGTCTTTGCAGCAACATCACTTAATGATTGAGACTCATTCCAAGCTTTTTAGGAAACGCTGGGTTCTTTGGAGATGGAGACAGTGTATCCTTAATCCATTAAACTAGAGGTCCAGATTCTCTTAATCTAGTTATTAATTGCATTAAGATATTAGCTCCGTTAGTATATTTTTATTTTACCCAAGAAGGAAAAAAAATAACACTCAATCTGAAAGAAATGATAGGTTCTGATTTGCTTAGATAAAAGCTATGTTCAGGAATAGTAGAAAATTGTTGTTATACAGTGCAGATGAATATTTGATCACAATCTTTGACATATTGTTAAATGTTTTCAAGGAAAAATATTTCTTAACTAAATAAGTTTTTGATAGCATGAGAGAGGAAAAGGCACTTTGTCAGCATGCTGTTGACCATTATAACACTAAACTCTTGGTAAGCTTTATGTCGTTTTGTGTAAAAACTTACTGTTCTTTTTTTTTTCACTTTTGTGCCTGAGGAAGCACAATTTTTTCATTATGACTTTGTTATCACATTTTTGGTATACAATTGTAAATATGTTATAAATTTTTCCTTCTTCATTTCCTTTTTGTTTCTCCTAATTCATTTCTTTTAACCTTGGCAGCAGGGTCCATCAAATGGTGTGTTTGGAATCGAAAGGATTCTGTATGGTTAGAGTTGCCTATCCTTGTTATTGTTATCTTATACGATCAAAACACTTTATTCCAATGGTGAAAAATCTAGTAATAAATCACAGCTTTAAGGTTTTTGTATGATCCTGAAAAATAGAAATTACTCTTGAAAATTCACAAAAATAAAGATATTTCATGGAAAAACAATGAACTTGTTGTGAGAATGGATAAATTATGATAATTTATGTTTCTCAAAATTGATCCCTCACATAATTTCTTCTCTCATATTTGAACTTATATATGGTTGGCATAAGGTCTACATTTCTTAGCTAATTCTATATTTTTTTGTTTCGCTCTCTCTTCTTTTTTCACCAAAACTAATTAATGAATGTCCAGTTAGTTACAATCAGAAAGTAAAATGTTTATCAGCATAAAATAAAATTAAAATATGAAAATCTTAGGTCAGATCAGCTATTTTGTCTCAACTCACATAATTATAGACCTATGCCTGATCAGCATATTTTAAAATGTAGAGTAGGGGAAGCAGTGCTCCTATGTACATTTTTTGAATGTGTTAGTTTCTGTTGTCCATAAGAATCGTTATAAATATGCAAAGAGAAATTAAGGTTTCAATTAGGCACCAGATGGCTAAGCTATAACTTTTAATACAATGTACATTGAACTGACAATAAGGGGTTTTGCATTATATCCTTGAGTTGGCCAAGAGGCGTCTGGCGTTGGGATTAGATCTTTGTATCTAATCAATCCTATTCTTGGCTGCATGATGCAAGCTCTATATCAGATTCTATGGAGAAATTTGGGGAAAGTAAAGTAAACAGAAAAATAAAGGTCTCCGTCGTTAACATGGGCATTAAAATAGGTAAATTATTTTCAGTTCTATGATTACTATTAGAAGAGCAATTTATTGTGAGCAACTGAGAAAATGATTTAACTGCCAGTGAGAAAGTTATGGTTAAAACAAAATATATTTATTTATTGAAGAACTTTAATAGTACCACAAATTTTTACATTTCAGAGGGTTGGTGTTGACTCATTTCGTCTGAATGTTGTACACTCTCACATTAAAGTTATGAGGATTCGATTGGCACATCAATTACGTGCTGCTCAGGTAATGTTTCAAAGAGCAATGATAAATATTTTATGCACTCTTTTGTTAGGGAAAAAAATTTAATGTTTCAGAAACGTGCTATAGCTATTTTCAAGTAAAATTGTTACTATTACTTCATTTTCAGTGATGAAAAA
Source organism: Elysia crispata (assembly GCA_033675545.1). NCBI lineage: Eukaryota > Metazoa > Mollusca > Gastropoda > Plakobranchidae > Elysia > Elysia crispata. Next base: position 762,232 of record JAWDGP010005256.1, read on the forward strand.
ATGTCATATTAAAAACTAATGTTTTTTGGAAATGATAAACTAAGCTAATTCCTGTCTCAGACTTTCTCATTTTTCTCTTGTGTTTTTAAAAAAAGCTTTTTCTATTTACATCTCTTTGATGCTTTGTTTCAAATATTTTTATGCTCTTTTTCTTGAATTTCTGTCCATGATACTTTCGTAATACAACATTGGTAAATTGGTAAGAGTAAAAATATAAAGTTACTGACTGTTTACCAAACATATAGGACTTAGTAGTTTCTGAGCACCATTTTTTTCCTCTATGGGCTCCTATAATCTGATGTCGTATCAGCCTATGCAAAACGTAAGAAAATGAGTTTAAAAAAGTTTAAAGAGAAAAATTTTAAAAAGTCAAGTTAACTTACATCAAGACAAAAGATTTGAATTCAAGTGATTTGCTTCATAAGTTTTATAGTTTGTGTTCAACCATTTGTTATGTAATGTGAAAAATTGTATGATTGTTCAACCTTTGCAGTTGCAAAGGCATGCTTGGCATAAATGGACTTCTGCTTTGGAGGACAGAGAGGATCAGGAGCTGGCAGATCAATTTGCAGTTGCCAAGAAGCATTATGAGTATGAATTTTTTTTTCTTTGAAATATTTACCTTTACTAAACTGATCCCTTTCTTTTTACTTTTCATTATGTGTTTATAAAACTCAGATAGATCTCCTTTTTTTGTTGTTATTAGTATCATCAGGTCATAAGAGAAATTTACTGAGCTTTCAACTTTGTATTTTCCACGGTATTTTATACAATCGTTTACCCTGCCCTCATTAGGAAGGTGCTTGTAGTTTGGAAAAAAAAAAGAAAAACAAAATTTTACCCACTGAAAGAAACTGTTTCACTTTATATGATATTGAAGAATAACTTAAGGCTATCATCATCACAACATTGAGTTTTTCTTCAAAGCAGTTTGGCAATTAGGGAAAAATGACTTTATATATGTAAATTTATATAAGTGCTCAAATGCTCGAGCTTTTCAATAGTTGCAAACGATCTTACCTTAAAAGTCTTTTCAAATAACACTTGTGTTGCATGCAGAGGACAAGGGTGTTGTTTGTCCTTCACTCTATTCAGGCATGACTGAGGGGTGCTCTGTTCCCATCCTAACCTGATATGCTGGATGTTTTTCGTTTTAATTTCATCACTTCAAGTTTTGTAATAAATATTTTTTTCTGTGGAGGCTTGTTGAAAATATTTGCCTTCTTTTGTTTAGGCTTGATTTTTCTTTTGAGGATACAAAAGAAGGGAAATCTTCTCATCACTCTCCATAGAAAAAAAATATTTACTACTAAACTTCAAGCGCCAAATTAAAAAAAAAGAACAGCACAGAAGGTTGGGACAGCAACAAAACATCCCTAAGTCTCAGCTTTAGATAGAAGTTTCATATAAAGAGACTTTTAAGGTAAGATTATTTACATGTACATTGTGTATATCTTAATACTTTTGTGACCCAATTGTCATTCAAAGATTTTTGCAATGGGTCTTTCATCTTTCAGTGAAAGATTAATACGACTGTGTTTCATGTCCCTATTGGATTATGCCACTATGCGTCAACAAAGAAAGGTTTGTTTTTAATTGCCTCACTATAGGACAGATATTGTAATAGATAGAATGTTTGTTTAAGGATTAGAAATATTTGAATGTTTTCATTGCAAATTGTTTAGGAACCATACTGTTTAAATTTCATAGAAGTGCAATTTAATCATATTTTAGACAATTTGAATGAGTTTGGAAATAGATTCTGATGATTGCGAATTTAAATTCAATGAATTTCTTTTCTCTAACCATGCATTCATAAATTTCTTATATTTAATGACTTAATAAATGCGCTTGAGATTTTGTTTATATTTTTACAAACAAAAATGTCCCAACAATTTTTTATTTAATTCTTCTTCACAGCAATCATATGCAGTTGCAGATGCTCATTTCTATCTCAGATGTATGCCAGTTTATCTTTTCCATATGAAAATATATGTTCACACAGAGAAAAATTGCAGGCAAATTGCTAACACTGCTGCCAATTTTAGAAGGTAATCTTCTTGTTTACAAATCAAAAGAACCATGAGATAGAACAAAAGGTATTTTCATACTGCAACCAAAAAAAAGGAGGAGGACTATTAAATTTCAAGAAGGTTGAACAAAATAATCAATTTTATTCTCCATTAGATACTTTGAATAGTTATAGCCTTTATCCTGCATAGTTCTCTAAATTAAATAAAGCAAGAATGGAAATAAAATATGTTTGTCACTTACTATGAGTTGAAGCAGTAACTGAATGTCAATGTAAAATTAAGGTATTGGACATAAGTCTATTTCCAGAATTCACATTGTTTGAACAATAAGCTAACTTCTTTAGAGATAATGGTCAGTGTCACTATCAGCCATCAAACCTTTGTGTTATATCAAAAGTTGTTTGTGATTAATATTATGAAATAAAAAAGTAGATCACATTGTTGGTTGGTAAATTAGCAAAGGAAAACTTGTCTAAAATATCAATTTTACTTAGTTAATAACAAATATTGTTTTGATTTTGATTTTTCCAGAACCAGTGTTTTTAATCAAGTGTTTCATCAGTGGCATGTTGCAGCTGAACAGAAAAGAGATGGGCGGATGATGGAGAGGATGGTGTGTTTTAGTGTTGAAATATTTTAACATTTTTAAAGAACTTATATTATACATGCTTACACTTATTTTTACTATTAATGCTTTAATTTCATGAGGTTTCCTTAATGTTCAACTCACATTTTATATTGCATGGGCAATAAATCTGGGGAATATGTTGTAGAAACCAGATATACATAGCCTTGAATCAGCTAAAATTGTACTCAAATAGGATTGCATTTTGCCTTTCTTCAGCTCAGAAATATATATGCACTGAAGCCAGTTTGAAATTTTTAAAGGAAAAATATCTTAATTTAAATAGACGTATCAGCAGTTTTGTTATGCAAATAATGGCCTAAGAATTAAGAGGAACTTGAAGTCAAAGAAGTAGAGTGAAAAAAACTGTAAGGTGAACTAGAACTTAAAAGCATTCGTAAATTTGATATTTTGACATTAAAAAGACAGTTAATGCATATTCTACTCTTACTGCCAGCATTTATGTGGTGGTTTAGATGAATTATGACTATTAGTAGTAGCTTGTGTTGTGCCTTTTGTGTTTTAATACAGTCAGTGACTAAAAATTCCACTAGTCTTAGCATTACAATGATAGTACTAAATTAACGTATTTGTGTTATGGACCTGTCAGGAAGTATCTCTCAAAAAGAGATTTTAAATTCTTTGCTATTTGCCTCATTAAAGCGGCTATAGATCTTGAGAAAAACTCTTCACTTTTAGTCCTGACCCAAGCAGATTTGTATGAGCCCTGCCTTTTTTTTTTTTTTTTACATAAAATGTCTAAGTTTTCAAATGCTTAAATTCAAGTTCACCTCACTCAGAGGTTCCTTGCCACTTTCCATCTTTGATGTTACATGCCTCTCTTAATTCTTTGAGCCATTATTTTGCATATCATAGATGCTCAATATTTAAACAGTTTCAAAATTAAACTGAGTAAGACAATAAACTAAAACAAAACTATAAATAGCAATGAAAGGTTTTTCTTTTATTACTGGATTCTTGACTTTAAGAATATTTTACATTACTGAAATTGAAAGGCAGGTAAGAAATATGAGAATGCCTTTGTACTTTTCAAACCTCTTCCTGTGTTGTTGACCAGAATTTTCAAGTCACATATATTTCATTGGTCATTTAAATTATGTATTTTTCAGGCATTGCTTCACAGAGAATCTGTGGTAGTTCAGTCAGCTTTTTTGTTTTGGAGGGACAGAACTCAAGAGCTGCTCCTTGTTGCTGTAAAAATGAGTGAAGCTGAGAGGCACTACCTTTGGTCACTCTGTTCTAAAGCCTTGAAAGCGTTGCAGCAGTATGTGATTGAGCAGAGAACACAGTGAGTTGAAATGGACCATGTCAAATAAACATAATTTTGGTGTGAAGGAACAGTTTTCATAATACATTTACTACAAGTTTTCATAAATGTATATATATATGTATATATTAGTACTTTATTTTTTTTTCTGGTGCTTTTTCTTTGATGTCAGGTTCACTTAATTTTTCCTTTTTTTTTCCCCATGACATTCGTAACGTGAAATGAAAAAAATGAAGAAACATTTTGTTTTGAGAGGAATTTGAAGCAGTTTTGTCAAAATGATAGAAATGATGCAGCTAGTTTGTAATATGCATTGACTTGAGGTAAACATTCTCATCTTTGATATATAGTCCTTCTGAGAATAAAATGGTATTTTTTTTCACTTTGGTAATTTACATATCACAAGGAAGAATAATTTGACAAAGCTAATCTTTTCTCTCTCTTCTCCAGAGCTTTGAATAGAACTAAAGCACTTTGTCATCATGTTCATTCAAAACTCCATAAAAGCTTTTGTATGTGGAAACAGGTATTTATTCATTTCACCAAAATGAAATGAGAATAAGCTTATGTTGTCATAATCTGATTTTTTTTTTCGTAGAAATGATCTGCATGTACGCACTTGATAGTTGAAGCATGATTTGTGAAACAAGATACTAGTAGCCCTCAACAGTCCAGAGTTAGATCCCATGCTTTTAGGCTGCTCTTCTGACTCAGATGTTTATTACAGCTTTTTTTTTTTTAATTGTTTTAGAAATGTTTGCCGCGAAGAAAAAATATTGAAAGTGTAATTGTAAAAAAAAAAATTAAGAAATTATTTTTTTCCTTGCTTTCATATTTATTTGGAGATTCTTCTTAGTGAGAGTTTCTTTTTTTACTTTTTGCATGTACATTTTAGGTAGTACAAGAACAGAAACTCCAGGCACAACAGTTTGAGAAAGCAAAGCACCATCACAGCCTAAAAGTCTTGCAAATGTGTATAGCAGAATGGAAGAGTTTGGTTTTACAAAGAAGACACTTTGCATCTGTTGCAGATGCAAGTTGGAAAATTTGCTCTGAAAGGCTTTCTAGGTATATATTTTATTATACTTTGTGCCTCTTAACAGTACAATTTTTTCAATATGTAATGAAATTGCTATTACATAAGTATTTTCGGATTATAAAGATATTATGGATAATGAGATGTAAGGGATGGCTAAACGATGAATTATATGAAATCTTTACAACACCCGTTGTAAGCTTCATAAAACAGTTTGAAATAAGTAAGAGATTTCAAATTGAAATTTCAGCTGTGGATCCTCACAATCTTATCCCAATGAAAAATAGACGTGATTATACTTTCACACATGCTTTTGTAGTTTAGCAAGGCTGTTTGCTATGCAAATACAGGTTAAAAAAAAAAGAGAAAGAAAAAGTGCTTAAAATAGTGCCAGATTTAACTCAAAATAATCTGTTAGTACGTTTCAAGACAGAACAAGTCTTAGAGCAGAACTTACCCATGGCAATCATCAAGATCATAGACATATGTGTTTGCAATAGAAAGGTGGTCGTCTTGGGCAGCAGATGTCCACCTGTGGTTTTTGATTTCCTGTCCGATTAGAAACCCATTTATGGTCGGTTATTGTTCATTAAATAATGTGGAGTTATGAAAGGCTACCCACTAAATTGCACTCAAAGCTGATTGAAAATGATTGGTTTGGGAAGGGTTTTTGACATTTTGTAAAGCAAATAAGTTGCTTGCAGTTTGGTGGACAGATGGCCTCGTTCAGTGTAATCAATACAAACAAAAAAGTCAAGAGCTAAAGAAAACTGGTAGGCTAAGAAAGTTGGACTGTTTCCCAAAATAAAGATATGCACTACGTCATTTGGACTGAACCTTAGCTACCTACACCTCAACTATGAGAAGGTTAAAAATGCATTTACAATTTCTATTGAAAAATTCGATGAAATAGAAAAAGAACATTTATTATTGAATTTCTTTTGGTGTCTTTAATGTCTCCACTGGTTGTTAATTTTAAAAATTTGATGTTATGAAATGTTTTTTTTTAAATATTTCTATAAAAAAAATTCTCATTATCTGTACATTATGTTTGATCAAGTTCATTTTCTTATGAGTATTGATTTTTGAACAACAATTTTTTTTTTCTTGTTGAACTATTTAGTTTGAATGTTCAAGTTTAAAGTTTTTGAGACATTTAAAATATAGCTACCTTTTCTTCTGGGTACAAAATTTCGGCTTTAATAGTCTGGCCAAATAAGATCAAAAAAGGCTCCAAATGATGGTATTGATAGAAATTAAATCACCTACAAAAATGTGAGCAGTCACCCATTGTGAGACTAAAGACTTTACATTCAACAAGATTAGTTGTTTTTCAATCAGAGCAATCAAGCTTAAACAGTGATTATATTGGTATGAGGAATATATTATAAGTTTTGTTAGATTCAAAAGATTCACGACAAATCACTTGCAGGGAATTATTTTACTCTCACAGTGAATTGGTAAAAAAGATGAAGGGTTGAATGGAAATTAACATATTATCTTAGCTTTTCATCTTTAACAGGTGTTTACCATAAAATATAAATTTACTGCTTACATAAAACTATATCATTAATTTGTCTTATCCAATAGTATTACTTGACAATTCAGATTTGAAACTTAAGACACACTTTTAATGATATCTTAAAAGTTACTTATCAAGAAGATATAGAGGCCATGAAAAGCAGCTCAAGGATATAAACCTTTCATTGAAACTTGCGGGTTAGTTTGTCGCTCAGATTTCTTTTAGTAAAGGCTGGTCATAATAATGTTCTGTTTACAACTTTCTAATTGAGAGTTTTTGCCTATAATTTTGAGCTCTCCTCTTTATGTCCCACACTTGTGATTTATCAGGCAAGTTCTGGTAGCTTGGCATCAAGCAGCTTTAATGTTGGCTGCTGACAGGAGAAGGGAAATGGCTGCCAGTGTTCATCACAACAGATCTCTTTTGCAAAAGGTGAGAGAAGATTATTTATCAAATAAATATCGAGAGTTCAACGTCTCTCTTTTTTTTCTTATATTTGTTCCATCTCAGCTAGTGTAGGTTTTATGATGGTAAATAAGTTTGTAAAGAATATTTCAATTTTATCTCAAAATTCCCAAGTCTTGCTTATGCCTTTGTCAATGCTTTGTCATTGGCTGAAAAAAATCATTCATCACATTCCCTGCTTCTATGCACAATATACTTAAGATCTCTCTCATAATATCGAGTGTCTATGACATCCTGAGAATAGTGATAAGGTCTTGATTTTATTAACATCATGGGTTGTTAAATGGAAAATTTCGCTGCTGGCAGTCCTCAAAATTTGAATTTGAATCTGTAATTATAAGTTAAACTATGATTCAAATGAAGCTAAGATATTTTTTGTTTGGCAATTTTACTCTGCCTCTCAGGTGATCCAAGAGTGGCACCGCTTTGCAGCTATCAAAGCATATAGGCGGATACAGACTCAGCAGTTGTTAGATGATGCTGTGCAGCAATTGCATCAAGGTCTGTGCACTCAATTTTCATCCACTATTTACATTTAAGGTCATTTTTAATAAATGCATTGCCTAAAATCTTGTGGGGGGTTTTTGTTATTAATAAACAAACATATCAAAGATTTTTTTTTTATTAAATTTATCTTTCTGCTAATTTTCTTACCTGATAAAAACTTTGAAAAAAAAAAAGGGAATCTTGTCCGTGGGTCTGACATGATATAAGATATGGTTCTAGATATCCTTGACACAGTCATCTAGCAGTAGGGTTTTGCACTTTATGGTTTACTTTTTTCTAATTATCAAAAAAATAAAGGCCTAAAAATCTTATTCTTTGATATGTTTGTTTATTAATAATATATGTCAACATTCTGGGAAGTTCTTGTAAGGATTAACACCAATAACATCAACTTTTTAAGGCTATTTCGATTTGGGACAAGATCCAGAATCTTGATATAGATATAAACCTGAGTGCTGGATAAGACTTCGCTTTCATCATGATGGAGCCTCTAGATCCGAGCAGGTTTGCAGAGAATTAAATAGAAACAAATATTATTGGATGAAGTTGAGAAGTTTGATTGGCCAATAGTGTTTATTTCACTAATGCCACCCAATTTTAATTCAAATTAAATTGTAACCTAATTCATTTTCTTTGGTCAGTTAGTGATCTCTTACAGTCTTAGTCACTTTGAAACTACATCCAACTCACTTAGAGGTATTTTTACCATCCCTCTACCTTTCCTAATTTTTTAAATTTTTCTGTTGCTTCACCATAACATTTAATGATTAGGAATGCTAGATCTTATACATTGTTAAAAATTTATTGAACAAATCCAATCTTATTAACAAGATTATATTATAATAGAAAGAGGGACTGGGACAGAAAGTGTATGAGGAAAAATAACAAAAATGGCTCAGAGTGTCACATTTGTAGATATTGCATATATAAGCTTTTCTTTGCAATGTAAATCATTGATATATTTGTTTTCAAGATCTTATTTTGTAATCCTAAGGCAACCAAACTGAATGCATTTATCAAAGATAAGACTTATTAGTTGGATGTGGGTATTTTTTTAGTCTCAATATAATATTAATCTTCCCTTCTTCAAAAGACACATGTTCTTTTTCATTTGGAAGAGGAAAGAGTTATCCACTCAATTTGAAACTCAATTTTTTTTCAAAATTCTTTATATAAAAATTTTTATCTTCTGATTTACATTTTAGTCAAATTAAAATTGTATTGGCAAAAATGGCAAGAGATGAAGGGACTCAGCATGAAAAATCATCAATTCCTGAAGCAGGCCGAGGAACATCATGGCAGACTTCAACTGAAGAAAACTGTTCAGGCTTGGAAGATGTATGCAAGCATATGTCTCAAAAAAAGGGTGAGATAGGCTATTATCTGACCTTTAAAAAGCTTATTTTTCAATTAACAATTTGTTTACTTAAAAATGTATACCAATCCATTTCTGTCATTGCTTATTTGTATTTATTTTCCATTTATCAATCCGCAAAATATATATTATTTGGAATGATTAATAGTTATCTGGTATTTTTACACAAGATAAACCCAGTTAAGTGTTGATCAAATCTTTTAAAAAAGATCTCTATGATGCTGCAAATTTTTTCTTTACTTATTTTCATCCCCCTGACAATATTTGCAGACAATGTTATTTTTAGAGCTGCACTAAAAGTTCAGACTTAAATGACAACTTAATGTCCCCTGTTTTCATATGTACTGATCAAGCTCCTAGCGCGGCAGAGTAAATGGTTCCATGATGTGCGATTAAGTGCCAAATTCTACCTGATATGGAAGGATGAACTTGCACAGGCTGTACAGGAGCAGGAGAAAACAGATCTGGCACTTTGGCAGTGGAGTCTTGTGCTTCAGAAAAAGGTAGCCTTCTTTAACGTATGATTTATGTACTCTCTATATCTTTGCCATTCTTTTGATATTTTACAGGTCTCACACTAGAGGTCAATTTTTTTTTTATCTAAAACTAAAGTTGAGGAGGGGGCTTAGTCGTTTTTTTGTTTTTTTTAATTCCTTTAGAGGGGAAGCAGCTTGCATTTCTTTACATCAAGTTTCATATTTCAATATGCATTATCATCCTAAGAAATATCAATAACATCGACGGGCTATGTGGAAAGATATGTTTTGAATAAATGCATATAAAAGGACAGTTGACCAGAAAAATTATTTTCGTCATTTATATAATTGCCTCTAAACTTGAGATATTTTTCAGGCTCCGATTTTAGATTGAGACAGGATCAGAAAAAGATAGGATATCTCATTCCAACTCCACACTTGCTTTTTCCAGCTCTTCTAATGTTAAGAAATGTTATAGTTTGGTCAATGTGTTCAATTCTAATTTACCTGATCACATTAACTGATTTACTGTTTCAAATAAGGTTGGGACAAAATACATACTAATGAAACTTTAAAACTTGTCTTGCAAACAGTCCATTTGAATCAGATATCAGAAATTTAGAAAGCTCCAGCATTTGAAAAATTTTGTTTTCTTTTCTTTGTCTTTTTATCACCATCATTTTTAGAAATTTAAAACATCATCTCAGAGAATTATATTTTTTTAACTTTTGAGAGGCTAATTGTGTCAAAATATCTGGTAAAGTAACTGAAATAATTGATACCCAGAATAGCAATGGAGAAATGTTTTTCTCTGATGCACCTGACTTTGTCTAGTGTAGTTATGGGAATGCGCAAAATTAAATACATCTAAGATTATGTAAGTATATATCAGATAAAAAAGAGAAAAACTTTTTATTTGCTTTAGGTACTGCTTGCTTGGCAAGCCTATGCAGAGTTTCGCAAGCATAAAAAGGAACGAATGGTTGAAGCTGCTTCAGCATACAGAGCTCAACTTGTACGAAATGCCTGCAGTCAATGGTTGGCCACTGCTGACAGCATGTCTCACTTTCGGTCCCGCATGGCATCACAGTACCAGGCCAAAGCAGTAGTAGACAGTTTTAACCGGGTCCAGCGCATTGCCTTACACTGGAAGGTATGGGCTAAAGCCAGGACTGCAGCTCAAAGAAAGCAAAAGATGACCCAAGGAGGAGGTATTGACTTTAGCCATGGCAAAACAGCAGCTTCAATCAGCTATGCATACCCACCTTTAGTATCATCACAAAGAATAACTGGTGCTCTTCCATCATCACAGCTACCCATTGCTAGTCAAGTCTATCCAAAAATATCACAAATGCAGGAAAGAAATGTCTTGAGAAAGGTTTCTGAGGGAGGCGACAGTCCTCTGCCTCCACAATATTTTCTACCAAGGCCTGAGCGTTTAACTGTTTCACCAGCTCAATCAAGAGGGATGCACACTGGCAGGTTTGTTGTTTTTTTGCTTGTTTGTTTTTTTTTTCATCAATAGTGATCTCATAACTGGTAATTTTCATATCATGATTTGAATGCAGAAAAAATGGGGGATATTGAAACATGGTTTATAGCATTTTGAACAGTTTGATATTTTCTTGCCATGCAATGGCAGCTGTCATGGACTTAAGGCTTGAAGTTTTGCTTCATTTTAACAGAACCTTTTCATCATTTATAGGGAAATGAAAACACCCAAAGATATGTGAAGGAAATATACATTTTTTTTTCTTTAAAGAAATAATGAAGATATAGAAACGAAATACATCTATAAATTTAAAATTTTACCGCCTGTTGTGAGCTGAAAAATGTTCAGAAGCAAAAAGAATTTATTTTTCGCAGTAGAATTATTATCTGGCTTTAGGGAAAAAAATCACATATAAGTAACCAAGTCTGATACTGAAATGTAAATATTACCCTGAAAGATATATATATATATATATATGTACGTGTGTGTATGTGTGTGTTAATTCACGATTTTGTTTTGTTGGGCCATTGTTGTGAACCAATAAGGTTTATTATTCTATATCACACAAATTTTGAGAGGTCTCTCAAGGAATTCCTTCATGTCCATGGTTTGTTTCTCTCAGTCTTAATGTATTTTTAAAATCCATACATTCAAGCGATAGGTGATTTTGATTTTTGTTTTAAATATATAAGTTATTGTCACAAGAGGAATTTTTAGACCTACAAAAATCTTAAAAAAGGTATATTAGTTCTTTACTTGAGCCAATGTGAAATTCATCAGCTCACAGTATAAAATACCTCACACAAACAGCTATTGGTGTTGCTTGCAATTTGTGGAAACCAGCTTAAAATTGAAAGATTTGCTACTTCCTAAAGCACAAGCAATATGAATTGCTGCCTCTGAAGTCAGAGCAGTTTGTGTTATGCTGTTGCTAGCTACAAAATGCTTTATGTAAAACTACCTTTACCAATCCAGAAAAATGATTCTGCTTCATAAATTTTAGACCAATATCACATTTTTATCGCATTTTTATTCATCAAAATTGACAGCCATGCACCTGTGGATTTCAAGCAGCGTCCACCTCCAAAACGGCCGGCATTTCTAGCAGAATCCCTTAAAAGAGCTGGGCTTTTTGCAGAGTCACTAGAGGAAAGGTAGCTATTTTGACAGATACTTTTTCTAGCAAAATGATTTTTTCCTTAGCTTACAGACTGTAAAAAAAAATTGGAATGTTTTATTTCTTTGTTAAAAATTGTTTTAGAGATGCTTTAAAATTTTCTGCAGACAGTGCTTTTATATAGAATTGTTAGAATTTGAATATTTGTATTGTTTCATAAAAAATGTGTTTTATATTCTCTTTAAATAGTTCAAGGGAAGTCAGTCAGCCTGATACAGCTGTCAGTGAAAGAGGCAGCTCACCTGCTTTAAGTGACCTAAACATGCAAGAATACCCACCTACTGGCAGGTTCCAAGCTCATGAAGTCAGAGATGAGTCCCTCTCTGCTGAGGTAAATTTGAGCACCCCTTGTATTAAAAGATAAAACTTTTAATCTGCAAAAAAAAAATTAAGATATTTTGGGAATTGCATTTACTCCTCATCCCTTGTCCACAAAGTAAGGCTAAGTTTTTAAATCAAATCTTGCCCATGCTTACTGTGTGGAATTTTTTGCTTATGAGGACCATTGAATATTTTTTGGCTGTGAAACATAGGTTAATTTGCCAGAAATGATAACTTCAGCATAACATCACAAAATTCTAACAGCTCAGTGATTCATCATTGAAATGGAGTTGGTAATTAACGTGGTTGAACGTTCTAAACCTTGTAATTTTTCCTTTACTTTGAGTTTGGCTGAATCTATCTGTTAACTATGACGGAAAAATGAGGGAAAAGAAGAACTTAAAGAGAATTTTGTACCTATAGTTCCTTTCTCTCCTATCCATTTACAGATAGTCAGTGGTTCTGTATCCAGTGCTGCAGAGAGCACTGTAAAGCCACTGCATCTCCACAATTCTGAGGATACTGATCAAAGTGGGGCACCCACAGCTACAGGCTCCAGTAGCACATCCCACTCACCTCATGCCTTCACACCCAGCACTCAGCGGTCTCAGTTCTCAGGAAATCCTCTATTGTACTCGTCTCCAGTTTCTGATAGTAACACAGCCCGAGAGACATGGAGGTCAGGTATCGGGTCCAGGCCTGTTCCGCCAGGGCAAGGTAAAAGCAGTGAGAGGGAAGCAGGGGAGGGAGGTTTCAGCGGGAGAAAAACCAACACCAATGTGAAATTGGATTATGAGGAGGGAAATTTACCCACTGTGTTGGAAGGGGAAACTGGTGTTTTGTTAAGGGGAAATCTTGATGGCGATGGACTTGGGGAGTATAAACAGGGCAAACAGAAGCAGCAACAGCATCAGTATGGTAGTTATACTGACATTGAACAGGCAGAGACGGTTGCAGGTTCAGACCCTTTTGTTCTTCTCAAGCCAGACTATTTCATGAAGAGACCTGTTGCATCTTCAGAGCTTCAGCCAAAAGGACAAGAGGAAAAAGATTCTGGTGGTAGAGAGAGTTTTAAAAAAAGTTCTTTGAAGCACACACCTCGCAACTTTGCGAGCCAAGTCACAGACCCTACATCTGGGCTTCCACCAATGGCAGAGTGGAAGTCTTTCAACACAGCCGAGTCATCTTCTAATACTGACCATCTTAGAGAAGGTGTAGGTCCCCTCAGACGCACTCCAAGAGAGCATGCACTACATGGGAGCCCACGCCGTCAAGGAATCCTTCACAATAAGGTATCAGACAGTGATGGAGATGCTTCACCTCTCAATACTGCACGAAGCAGAGGCACAGTTACCTTTGCTAACCCGAAATCTCCAACACCAGAGGAAGAGCTTACAAACATCAGAGATCGTTTGAAACATTTCCACAACCAAAAACAAAAGCTAAGGTATACAAGAATTTTTCTGTCACTTTCATATGTACTTTTTTCATGGCTTGTTTGTTGATAGAAGATTTTGAAACTTTGTACTGATGTGACTTTTACAATTAAGAGCAGTTCAAGTCATGCAGATAAGCATGACATTAACCCAGAAAATAGTCATTGCAGCAGTAATTCATCTTCATTTCCTCCCACAAGCAATTAAAATCATATACTATTTTTTTGTTTCTGAATCTGCTTTACATTCCCACCAACACTTATTAAGAAATTTATTTCTAGTTTTACCAGAAATTATTTGAAGCAATGAGCATGAGGTACCAATTGGTTTATACGTTTCATTTTAATATCAGTTTGTCTTGTATTACATGAAAAGGTCTTGAATTTGTTTAAACCTGTCATTATGAGATTATGCCCCAAGAGAAGGCAGTCAGATATATATATATAAACAATTCAGTTTATAGAAGAAAAACATTCATCCTACTGAATAAGTTTAAAAAAGAACAAGAGGAAGGTGTTTATTTTTTTATTGCTTTTATCAGGACAAACGATGCAAATGTTTTTTTAACATTAAATTTTAACAATTTATAGATCCCTGAGGAAACAATACCGACAGCTTTCTGACTGGCTATTGGAGCAGCAATCATCTCAACATCAAGATGAAGATAATGACAGCCAGAATGCTACTGAAGAGTTGAACATGGTGTGTTTTGTTGTTTTCTCAGTTGCTTAAAATCTTAAAAGGAGAAAGAAGGTCAAAATCCTGTCTTTCCAAGCTCCTTTTTAGGCTATGGATCAAGAGATTTTTTATAGGTGCATGGTATAGTGCCGTAGATATGCTTATCTGCGGCACTATAAAGTCCTGTCTTTCCAAGCTCCTTTTTAGGCTATGGGTCAAGAGCTTTTTTATAGGTGCATGGTATAGTGCCGTAGATATTATGCTTATCTGCTTAAACTTTAAAGCTTTATTCTTTATCTAGGATGGGATGCTTTAATGCAGGGCTGCCAAATTTTGAGACACTAGTTTCAGTACTCATGAAAGTTATATTTCAGTTATTTACAATCCATTCAATTGCCATCCAAACTGATTGATTTTTAAATGTTTAGAGCAAACACTTGTGATATTACAGTGCTGATGAAAGCCAATCAAATTAATTAAATTTTACCAGTTTACATTCTGTCAAGCTTCAATCATACCAATCATTTTAATGGCTTTAACTCATTACTCAGTTAATTATATTTTTTTTTTGTAAAATCACATCCGCGCTAAGGGCTGAATAATTTCATGTATCTTAACGAAAAATAAATTCATGTTCTGGCCATTTTTTTTTTGTCGTCAGTGCCTCATTATTTTGAATATTCAGTACTAAAATGTTGAAATCAATACTGGTATGCACACTGTTAATGGGGTAAATGAAGAAGTATGAGATAATGCACTACTTTTTGAAAGTGTTATTGTTAGACAAATCTTGTATTATATAATGCCAGATCTCATATCTTATAATTGTATGATTGTTCAAGGCATATGTACAGTGGAAGCCTCAGAAACCAAAGTCTGATTGTGCAAATTTCTCATCAACGGAATTTTGCAAAAGGATAGGTTATTTTTTTCTCTCTGGCTCTGTTAGATTCGGACTCATATTTCAAACTCTTTGTGGTTCAGTTATCTTAATTTGAAGTCGATGCTACCCCATAAAGCATTACAAAAGTACTACATGTATCTCTCAAGTAGCAACCAAAAAGCAAAATCGTTAATCCTTGCCCTAGAAAGGGTGATCAATGCCCTAACAAAGCAAGGAGGGAGCTGATGCACTAAGAAAGGAGTGCCAGTGGTAGCACTGATACTGCTAGCAAGGTGGACCAGGGAAGAGGAGAGCTGCATGTTGCAGACACAGTACACACTTAGTGAGTCAAAGAAACAGATGTAATTATACTCTTAATTTGAAGTTTTAAAATTTAATGCATTCCCGTGTAATTCGAATTATGAGGTTTCCGCTGTAGTTGCAGTTACAGGATTTTCAATTACATAATATTTATTCAGTAAATATCTAACACTGGTGGCTTTTTTTCTTAAATTTTAATGTATGTGTTGTGAATTGTATAATTTTAGAGAGTAAATGATTGATTCAATTTCACTCTTTTATTTCAGTTGCGGCTTGAAGTTGCAGACTTACAGAGCATTGTTGATAGTCAAAGACCTGTCTGTGAACGGCTTGTCATTAGAGCTAAAGCATTGGCTGAAGATATTATTGGAGCTACTTAATTTACTCTTAACATTAACTTTCATGTACCCTTATGTATTTTATATTACAAAATTTGTATTCCAAAGATTCTTAAAGATCTGCCATTTCTATATATATATAAATTTTGTTTATGTTTTTTTCATGAATTGAATGTATAAGTTTCTTAAATATTTAAAACCATCTCTGCAAGTTTACACAGTCATTTCCTCACTTTTGGACAAAAAAAGTTTTTAATTTAACAATTTGTCAAAAATTTAACATTGCCCAAGACAGTCCGATTACAGAATACCGAATTAAAAAAAAAAGTATTTTGTTATCCCATTTTGATTAATAAAATGTTATGTTAGATATATATTCAAAAGTATGAAATGCCTTTTTAATAACTCAGGTAGAAATCAATCTATGGAATATACATCTACAAGACTAAATGGTCAAATTAAAAAATGTCACATTTGTTTCCTGTATTTTGCTCTTAACTCCTATAGCATTATGTTTAAAAAACATTTCTAATTATATGTTTTTACTTTCATTTGGGGAAAATGACGGGATTCAGAAGATTGTTCTTAAGAATAATGAATATAAGTACAGTGTATATTCCAACGACTTAGTTATTCTGCCTTGGATGATTAAAAATTGGACTTAATTATTGTTATGATAGTGTAGAAAATAATATGTGGGATGTGTAAAAAAGGTTTAAATTATTTGAAGATTTTGGTCAATGTTGATTTCCTACCATGATACATTTCATTTAATAATGATCTCCTGGGTGGAATTGCTGAAGAATACATCCAAAGCTCATTCTTGAGATCCATCATTTAAGTACAGATTTGTGCCACATTTAAATTGATTCTGATCTACATTGCATGGGTGATTTTACAGTGCCTTGAAAAAAATCCCCTACCATTTTGTAACTATAATTTCAGAGGTTCCTGCATGATTTTTTTCAAAGTTCAAATGGAATACTTGTTCAAACCTATGATGGCAAATTAAGAAATTGGATAAGCAAATACATGAATTCATCAAACTTGGAAGAAAGTTAAATTGTGACTTTTTATTGCATCTGTTTCAACTGACCAGCTGAAGTGTATACATTTGAAGCAGTTCTACTTGAACAGTCTGTACTAAGTTCACCATAGTTCAACTTAAAGATTGTCTGCATTTTGTAACTTATACCCTATGTGTTACCCAGATGTCAAATTCCTTTGTGCAATAATTCACCTTATATCTTTATAATTGACGATGCGAGTTAAGATCATCTCTTGGACACTACAATCTCATAAAGGATTAATTTTACAGAAGAGATCAATTCTCTCACTCGAAGTTTTAAACTAAAAAAAAGGACAAATTATGATTTATTACTCAAACCAACATGAAGCAACAGGATTCATGGTTTTAGAAAAGATAAGGATAAACCTCAAGACCACCATTGTAAATTGGCGCATTCCAAACAATTTCAATTATCAAATTCAGGTTTTGAGATGACAGGATTCTACTTGAAATTATGGTGTGAAAACGCTACTCAAAAATTTAAAAAAAAAGAAGTTTCTGCTACAAATTTTATACTCTGGTGATTAATGTAGTGCCAGAAATATTTGGAGGCTTTACTATTGGCTTTGATCCTGGTGACTCACTTTGAGTAAACAAATATCCTTTTTCAATATGAAATTTTACAGGCCACTATTTTAAAAAGTAAAACAAGAACATAGTCTCGCACCACACGGCCTGAAATATTTTCTGAGATTTATTTTCAGGTTTGGCAGAGTCATTAAGCAAATACAATTTTGTTCATAAAAAAAACCAGAAAATGTAACTCGTTATAAAATACAAATTAATGATTGTTTTTTGTGACAAGAAATGAGACTGAATGATGATCATACAAGAGCAACACTTAAGCAAAAGTTAATTTCTATAGTGCCAGTATAGGATTGTCAGAAATGGCTTGTAAGTTTTTACCTTACTAAGTTTATAAATATAAATGTTTTTATAAATCTCTTAAATTTTTCCTTTCTTAAGAGATTAATTGCTGATCAAGTACACAATATCAACCAAAGGAGATATAAGCTTTATGCACAATTATTTTGCCAATTTAGGAAAATACCTAACTTTTAATTTAGAAAAATCTTGAGGCACTTTTTTCACCTAGACTCTGACATTAGCATGGTCTGACTGAGTGAAAAGAGCCAACCATAAGCTTTATTTATTCTCCTCAACTTTGATGTAATCTTGGGCTTGCTGCTCACTCCACTGGCATCGACAAGGGACATGATCACATAGGGATGCATATTGATCACATTTTTTTATTTTTCATGTTAAATTTAACTGGGTATTAGAAAGGTTAATTTACAAACGAAAGTAACATGATCGAAAAAATCAAAGTAGATAATCATCTTAGTTTAAGAATACATGTAAAGGTTCAAAGCAAATACAAGAAGAAAGTTTCAAAGCAGCAGTTAGCTAAAACAGAATGTTATACTTCAATGTTTCACTAGTCTGAATCATTTCTTGTACACCAATTAATTCAAGTGGAATGTAGACAAGTCAGTTATTAGCAAAAAAAAGATATACAAAATCCTAATAAACTGTTTAACGGGACATAATTCAAAAAGATTTATTGGAAATAATATACATGCACACATATAGGCACATTTTGATGTAGTGATTATACAATATCATTGGTAAAACAATGATTAAAAACATCTGTGTAGATATGGTAAGGGAAACTAATCAAATAAAAGGAATATATAAAGCAGCTATCAATAAATGGGTCAAGCATGGATTCTTTGATATCAAGACTCAAGAAATTTATCAAACTGTTGTCTTTCCACTTTTTTAACCACATACCTTGGCTCTCTATCTTTTCCAGTTTGCACTGGTCCACCTCTTTACCCAAACATTTTTCCCTCAAACAAGCGAAGAATAGGGTTTGATAGAAAATAAGCAGACAACCAATTTCATTTGTACGGTATGTGTCGTATGTCACTCAAAAGATAATATGCAAGGGTCACACAGCTAGTGGATCTGCACATGTCGAGTCATTCCATCTCAGCTGTATACAATGAAAAGATAAGCACGACAGAATAAATTAAATCAATACTATTATGTCTTGCACCAGTATAAAAACAGTACAATACATATTATAAAAGTCATGCTTGCCCTGCACTGCCAATATCATAGGTGCAGATCAAAAGAGACAGAAGCAAATAAGCCTTTCCATTCACCAAAAATCCAAGACAGAATGATAATGGACAGTGAAACATTCATCCCAATTCCCTTCACTCGACACTGCTATTCAGCTGTTCTCAGCCTTGTTTGATCAGACAATATGTTAGCCAACAAATGGGGAGGTGAACACAAAGACACATGTCACACTACTTCAATAAACAAGATTTAATATCAAATGTCATTACATAAACTCCAACAACATTCATTTTCTAAAAGAAATCCAAGAATCTATAATTGACCATACTTTTGGCAAGTGAAGTGGTTACCAGCCTTCATACTCCACATCACAAAAGCCTGGCCCATTCACTTCTTCAGCTGGGAAGCCTCTCCTGGTGACAGAAGAAAAATTCTCACATTATTTTCTTAACATATTGATGAAAACGTAGATGCCAAAAATTTAGAATAGTTTTAAAAGTTTTACCTGGTAAAACAAGAGAACTTGATAGACTGAATAGCATGGGTTGCTTATCACAGACATTTGTACATTTACTTTTCTTCTATACAACTAACAATCAAACTATCTAAAGCAAAAGCATTTGGTTATAGGCCTGCATAAAGATATAAAAAGCGACATTATTTTTTTTTTCAGTACAGTATAAAATGTGTCGTTCGAGGGGGAGATAATAAAGTAACCAGTGATGAACAATTTGCCACTAATTTTGTACAATTATTGTTATGACTTAGGACCTTTACAAAAAGACTGATACAAATGCTTTTCTCTTATATCAAGCAGAATCTGCATAGATGGCATTCTGTTTGAAGGCTCCATTCTTTACATTTCTTCTATCTCAATTTGTAACCATTTCCTTAATATTTTTTATATAAAAAAGCAAACCCAAAGATCAGCTAGAGAAATTGCTAAACACTTAAATTGTTTTTCATGCATTAAATAAATGTACCTTATCATTCGGCAACGATGCTCTGAAATGCGGGGAAGAGCCTTTTGAAAGTCACTCACATTTTCTGGACTCCACAGTCTTTCAGCAATAGCTGAAGTTCTGGGCCTGATATAAAAGATACATGATAATTTGAGTCTTGTAACCAGTCCAATTAAGGGGATCTTGCATTTCCACGAGTATAATGATGGCAAAAACAATATCGTCATGTTAGTCTTTCTATGCCATGTCAAATTCAAAATGATTCTCAAAATTTATCTTATAAGCTCTGACCTTTTAAGTATGGTCAAAAGTTTGGCTTGCACCAGCAACCTAGGGTAGAGCATTTACAAATGTACAATTTCTTAAAATATGAAAAAAACTTAGAAGAACGTCATGACATTTAAACTAATCTGAACATAGATCCTGACTGTTCACTTGGCAAATGCTTTGGTGCCCACCACATACATCATGCCCTGACTGTTCCACTGCAAGTTTTAATTAGTTTACCCGACTGTTGGGCACAGGAGATGTGTAACTAAATGGCTATCTGGAACAAGCTAGATCTAGCTAGCAGAGGTAAAATCAGACATGTCAATATGTGACTGATGCAAAAAAAGTTCAGTGTGATGAAAAAAGTTAAGCTGTAGCAACAACCTGATGAGAAGGGTTAGCAGAAAGATTAAAATAGCTTTTTACTTGCTTTATTTTCTGTGTTCCTAAATTCAAAGTTTCTTTTCCATTGAATAAGCTAAAGCAAAAGAATATTTATTTCTGCCAATGAAGCATACCAAGTAAAAAAAAAATCTCCCTCTTGCCAGAAAAACAAATTTTGAGCTATTCACAGAGCACAAGAATTTTTTTTTTTTTAATAGTTCAGCTTGCAAAGAAAATACATAAAGGATGAAAACTGGACACAAATTTTTTTAACAACTTTTGAAATCCGTCAATGTAAGTGGCATAGGTAGGTGAGAGCATCTAAAGGGCAAAATGAAACGGCAGGCCCATTCTCCTACTCCACACCATCAAATTTACAAAAAATTTGATTGCAAACATCCATGTGGAGCATTTTTAAACAAAAATGATTTAGCTCTTTGTTTTTATACTCAGACTAAGAGGTTGAATGACCATCTATATCTGTGTCCCCCAAATGTTACTGATTTCTGTATTTCACTGGTTGAACTGAAGTATCGTACATAAAGGTTTGCTCATCGAAATATGCCTTTCATACTGTGACTTGCTCTCTTTGTCTTTATCTCGTCTGATGATATTTGAGCTGAATATGATCAATATCGTTTAGGTCCAGAACTTCTCACTAGGCTCCACAAGACCATATTAACAAAAAGAAAATCTCAGACCTACATCAAGATTCGTAATTATTAGCTTTGGAATGAAAATCACCAACTATACATGTAATAATAGTCTCATGTCATGCCCGGTTTCTGATTATAGATCTAGATTTACTCAAGATCTATTTAGTATGTTCCAATCAATCTTGATAGTCAATTAGATTTCGATGCTATGTATCTTGCCCGATAAAAAAATGTTTAGTTGTAGATATCACTCAGATGAAGAAATAAGAATAAGCCATTGGACATGACGATGAAGTTTGGATGTGAAGATGTATAGAATGATGTTTTTAGGAAACTACTTTGTCCACATATTCTCTTCGCACATCAGCCTCTCCACTAAGATTATGAAATGCTAGTGTAAAGGACAATTACCAAGTTAATGAAAGAACAACCACATTGTCCACATATTCTCCCCACATAGCACTTAGCAGCCTCTCCACTAAGATTATGAAATGCCAGTGTAAAGGACAATTACCAAGTTCGTGAAAGAACAACCACATTGTCCACATATTCTCCCCACATAGCAGCCTCTCCACCCATCACCAGTGCCTTTTGACTGGCAGTTCCTGTTAAATAAATTTAAAAAGTGTATTGAAAAATGTACTCACATATGTCTTAAAGGCTTGAAAAAAAATGTATTTACTTACTGCCCACATCAGCTAAGATAATGTTAGGTATCAACAGATGTTCTGTTCATATTCAATACCCAAGAAGGAAAGATGAATATATTTTTTCTGGTTCAACAAAATGTCTAAATTACTAAACATTATGATATGAAATAATATTCTAAAAAGACAAATATTTTAATAAATAAACAGCATAAAGAGAGACCAAGAGATTTCCCATTTTCTTTAAACTCCCTTTTAACAAATCATGGGTCACTCAAATTTGATTGTGGTATATAAATTTTTTCCAATATTATTCACCTCAAAGCATCTGTGATATGTTATCAAAAGTGCAAATCAAGCTCTATGAAATGTTTGATTATTTTACATAGAGATCACTACCAACGTTTTCATGAAATCAATTCAAGAGATATACAAACTCATGGTCAGAAAGATATATAACTAAGGTAAGTTCCAAATCTTATCCCCTTAACAATATGAAAAATCCAAATATAGCCTACCATTAAAACTCAGAGGCTCCACTTTGTAGTAGTTGACCCAGTCACTTCCATAGCTGATGAGGTTGAGGTACCATGGGGAGGAAAGCAGTGTCTTATAGCCCAGTTTAGTGACTTTAGCCATCTCATCCTGCCAACCACCCTTCCATACATGTACAACAGTATCATCTCTAACCTGTGAATAACAGAAAGAGAAAAAAATATTTATATATATTAAAAATTAGCAAATGCTGCTTTCAAAAGATAAAAAAAACAGACAGTTCATAATTAATTATTACATTTGAGTAAGAAGGTAGTTGAGATAAAGATGAAAATACGTAATTGTTCCCCAGAATAGCTTAGAGTTGATTGTTGCTTCTTCTTGAGATAGCCTGCTTCTAATTTGATAATAGGTAGATAAAAGGAAATCTTATTGCAATGTAATTATTTTTCAATTTAAGGTTTGCCTCCCACCCACAAAATGGAGATATCCTTTTTTGACAGGTAATATTGTGTTTGACTGACTAGAGTGGCATTTACATTCAATCAAATGTCAAAAAAATGCCTAGAAAAAATTCTGTTTTACTTTAATAAAGTAAAATGATCATTGGAAACACAAAAAGCTGGGAAAGAAAATAAAAAGTCAGAAAAATTGAAATTTTATTTCTAACATGATTCGTCGTGTGATTGGGTGTCTCAATATCAAAGTTAAATATTTGGGCTTGCTTCTTTTTAAATACAAAAAGCACATATTTGTAGTTCCATGATTTGACCAAAAAGAGCTTTTATGTTTCACTTAGACTTCAGATTGCCATATCAGTGGATAAAGTATAAATTTGCATGGGTCAGTATTTCTTTTCCCTTGGAAAAATGTGTTACACAAAACAAAAAGCACAGGGCTCAGAGTCAAAAAGTTTCAGCTATGTAGTCTATACTAACAACTTGAAACAAATTTAGGACTTATGCAAGAACTATTCTTACATCAAACTAAAAACTAGCCTTAACTACCTTTGAACTTGAGTGTTTTAATAATGGTACAAAAAAAAAGTAACACAGACATAACAAAAGGCTGAAATTGCCAATATTAAAAACAAATAGAAAACAAATGCTAGGTGTACAGTTGTCTTGGATAAAAAAAAATAAAACAATTCATTAAAGAAAAGATGGCAAGGTATAAAAAAGTGATTCATAACTCAGTACAACAAGTCTATGAAAAAAAATCATTCATGAAGTCAATACTTTCAAATTCCAGTGACCTGATGGCAAAACAAACAAAATGGCAGTAAATTCTGTTAACAAAGAGCAATTTTATTTTGAACTTTCAAATTGGATGAGGAGTCAGGGAAACAAATTTTAATTTTTTTATTTTTCCATTACCTTGCAACCATTGTCAATAACTTCTTGCCAGATCATATAGCCATTGTTGAGCTTTCCCACAATATCAAGTAGACTAGAGGATATTCCAAAAGAGAATGGGTAAGCAGGATACATTACAAAGTCAGAGGCAAACATAAAACATATTTAAATTTAACATCCTGTAGCATTCATTTAAATACACAGTGCTGAGGTTTGATTAGTGTGTGTTTTGAAGAGATGTCTTTCTTGTTTCGCTTTTAACATGGCAACAAGAGACTAGATAAGAGTAAAGGGTAAGCAGGATACATTTTTAAGTCAAAGGTAAAAACTTGATTTTTGATGCAGCAGTATCCAGTTAAATGTGCAGTGCTGAGGAGGTTTGTTTAGTGTGAGTTTTGGAAAGGTGTGTCTTCCTAAAAAGTAGTGGTAAAAAATTACAGAAACTTCCCTTTTAACATTTTAAATCCATACTAATGTAAATTTTTTTAAAAATGAAAAACAATAAAAAAAAAAAATGCAGGTTCATGAAAAAGAAAAAGAAGATCTTTTAACTCACTTTTGCATGTAGTACTGCTCCAACTTTGAAAAGTCTGTACCAAAGCCATGTGCTTTCATAAATTTTGCAACATCTGGATTACTCTGCCTAAAAGTGTTCGAAAAAAAAATTTTTTGTATGGACAACAAAGATCTAGGTTCAGTAAATTTGTACTAATTTCTTGAGTGTACCTATGGATGTAAGCAGAATGGATGTGCCAAATGAATTTTACAAGTTAGCTATGGTAGGAGAAGATGAAAAGAGTTTGTTCTAAATTCAAGTCTGTAATGGAGCTTGATTTTAAGAGTTTTTTTTTTTCAAAAGACAAAGAAATTGAATTTCTAGAAGTTCATGCCCTACAAAAGAAAAGTACATATTCTGATTTTATATAGTGTATGAGCAGTTGTTATTATTATTATTATTATTATTATTATTATTACTATTATTACTTTCTTATAAGTCATAATTAATACTCTTTTAACACCATTCATGGATATAGCATTTCATATACCACGGCATAATTTTACTATCTATTCTTTAACGTGTTCATCGAATTAAGTCTTCTCGTGTGTATATATCCATATTTTTAACAGCCTTAGGATTCAATCTTAACTATGACCTTTGCTTATACTGAGGTAATCCTAAAAAATATCTGAATTGGTGATTGCAATCTGATCTCCATCTACAAATCTTCAAGTGGTGCAAACCTGAATCAGGCAGGATCTAAGAAGAAAAGGATGGTCAAATGTACTTGCCGTCTTCGTTTTGTTTTTAAATGGCCAAACAGATATGCAAATAAGTAATGATTTCAACACATTTCCGCACCAAAGATAATTTTTAACTACACGACAAAAAGTGATAGATACATAAATGTTATGACCTTGATGACTTGAAAGCAAAAATACACCAACCTAATTTTTTGCTACAGTACATATATACTGTTCAGGTTTAAAATTTACTTACCAGCATGCAAAGCTGACTTCATCTCCTCCTAGATGTATGTAGTGGTCAGGGAAGACTTGTTTGACTTCAGCAAAGAATGCTTTCAAAAAGTCGAAGGTCGTATTTACTATAGGATTAATGGGGCCAAAAGTTCCATCTGCCTGGCCTGCTTTGTAGCATGGTGTCAATAACCCCATCTGGCCATTACCCCAAGATTGTGTATGTCCTGAGTAAATAGAAAAAGACATGTTTCAGAAAACAAGAAAAAAAGTATGAGTGCGTTTTGATATTGCTCAAACCCCATTGCTGGTTAAATAGTGAACAGCTAGTGCTAGTACTTTGAGAGTAGCTGGAATTCATATATTTGCAAAAGGTGGTCGCTTGTTTCTTTTTTCTCTTACAAAAACCCTTTCAGACAAAACAGAGCTAGCAAGATTAGTCATAAGTATTTTATTAATAATGGCATACTTTAAACTTAATGAAAAAATATATGGGAGTTCTCGGAGTTAAATTCTATATAAAAAATAAAATGAAGATTCATATTTTAACCTGGAGTATCAAATTCAGCCATAACGCGGATACCCCTAACTCTGGCATACTCAACCACTGTAGCTACATCTGCTGGGGAGTACACATGAGTCTCTGGATTGTATGCTCCCTATGGAAATAAAGGGAGTTAGAAGTTGTTGGCATTGGAATTAAAGGGTAAAATAATAGACTGACGAAATCACTAAATTTGCCAAATGCAAAAAGTTTTATCTATTGTAGAATAAACCTATGAATTCCTTAAGTTTCTGTGGGTTTCAGCAAGAATATAAGTATAAAGTGCACATGTTAAAAGATTTAAAAATATAGTTTCCTTTCATAAACATTTAAGCTCTTGTTCTCTCCCAGATCATGTTTAATCTCCGAAAATGGAGAAAAACTTTTATGCTTTCAAAATATGTAAAGAATAGAACTTCCTCACCTTCTGGCTTAAATCTGGAAACTTCTGACTGACATATGGGAAAGACTGATCATCAACAATATGCCAGTGAAGTACATTCATCTTGTTCTGAGCTAAAGCATCCTGTAGATGACAAGATATCACATTTAGTTGGATCATATCTGTTTAGGGAAAGGGTCTCATAATATGTTATACATATTTGCATGTCTCAATCAAAAAGTTTTAAAGGATCATTAAATTTTTACCAATCCCTGAGCAAAATCTTATTCCTGACCTGAAGTCGCATACCAGATGTCATTCCATGTTAAGTGTCTCTGCTGTGCATTATCCCAATTGTTTCACTGTTCTTGTTGAGACTGTTGATCTGCCTTCTTAACACTTTTACATCTTTAATATGACAAATGTCATCAATGATCATTCTCTTTTTTCTTTGCCCTCTGCCTTTGATCCCAATTTTGCATTATTTGTGCCTTAAATATATGGGAACATGTTTAGTGTGCATATAGCACAGTGAAGATTTTACATCATATTTAACTGACAGACACAGAATTCTTTCCAAATATACTTCTTTTTCATGGCAAAATTCAGGCTTATACGAATATTTAACAGATTTAATTTGGCTAAAGTTTATGCTAAGTCTATACTAACCACTGTCTTCAAAATCAGATTGACAGACAAGAAATGTCTTGATGAGTCCAGCAGGAGGCCTCTGTGGGCAAATCTTGGTTTATCCTCCACAATTGTCTTATTGACAACAAACTGAAACAATAATTAGAAGAGGATTGGATAAATTTAGAAATATCTGAGAAAGGGAAATAATTTCAACAAAACCAATTTACTTAAACCTAAAGCTTAGTTAATATCCTTAACCAATTCTCTACAAGTAAAGAAAATTATATTTACAATCCTCTTGATTTCATTGTATTGACACTCTTTCACACACAAATTAAAATCAATGTTAATATTATAGAAAAAGGATGTATTTAATTGATGTAGACAGCAGCAGTAGGAGCTCTTCTACATCTTTTACTTTATTACTTGAAGAGGGCTTTATTGATTTTCCCCTCAATATATAAGATACACTATGGCTACTTAATTTTCACTTATTGTAGACATCAAAGCTTTGCTGAGGTAGGGTGTCATACACTAAAAATTTAATAGGCTGTGATATATTTGTTTAAAACTGATCTTTGTTTTTACATCTTTAAAGTTGGGTTTTACCTGTCCTGAATCAAGGCGGTAGACAAGCTGGCTGAAAGTCTCTAAGCCTCGTAGGGCACCCCAAACTTCCATAGCTTGTATACGGGATACACCAGGAGACACAATCAACGAATCTGAAAAAAAAAAGAGATAAAAGTATTCAATTAAATGACAAGATCCTTTTCCCTGCCCCATTTTCTAAATTAAAAGAAGAAGAAGGCATCTCCAGAACTCAATGATTTGTCATAACAACGATATAAATTCTGGTTTACAGTCTGCCATATTTACAATAATTAATGAGTGAATTAAAACTAATCCCCACATGTTTTATTTGTTGTAAAATGAACTATAAATCCAGGATGAAGGTGACAACTGTCAATTTCACTTAGTTTCGTTTTCGTCTTTCTTACAAGATTCTGAAGACTCCAAGGTAGGAAAAATTCTGCCACTGCATGGTGTTTGCACAAGGACTTCCAGTATAGTGACAGTATCTGTTGCACTCAGTTCTGGATGAAACTTTAGAGAAACATCTCTATGGATTAAAAACAAAAATAAATGAAATTGAAATTCAAGAAATATTGCACAATTTAAGCATTGCAACTTTGGTTAAGTTTGGTGGAGAAGAAGCATCCCATAAAAGAAAGTGATGTAATTTATCTTCATTAATGGAAAGGTATTTTTACCTCCACTAAAATTTTTTAACAAAAAAAAAATTTGTTTTGGAAATGCAATAGCAAATTATTGCAAATCTGGATTCAATAAAACAAATTTAAAAAGCTTCAGATATATAAAATTCTAAAGATTTGGCTGCCATATAGAAGAGATCTTGGCTTATCGCTTGTATAAAACCTGAAAGATATAGACAGGCTGATTATAAGATAAAGTTCATTTGGTGATTCTCTTCTCTGTGGAATGTAAAAATCACAACATTTTCACTTGAGCAGTACAAGTTGTTCTGTTTTCATTTTCAGGAAGGCATGTTCACTAATGTTGATGGATTTTTTTTTGTTCATGCTGTTATCAATTCTGACAAGTCGGTTTGAAGTTTCTTTCCTTTAATTGCAATGTGTGCAGGTACACTTTGGAAAATGTGCAGCATTTTAAATTTTTGCCTTTATACAGAGGTGGGTGTCAGTACAAACTGAGCTATATCCTATTCATCTGATGTTATAAAACAGCTCTAAATATCCCGCAGACAACTTTGAGAAGTTCGAAGATATGCAGGATAAAGCTGCCTTATCACAAGTTCAACCTTTTATCTAACAATCAGGAAAAGGAAAAAGAAATTACAGAATTACATGTAATTAAGGCATTTCTTTTCATTTGCACATTTTTTTGTTAATGAGTAATATTTACACATTTTTTGAACTATTTTGCAAAGATTACACTGAGCAGTTGAGTGCGGCATATATATATATAATCCTAATACATAAAAGCCCATTAGAATTGATATGAAATTAGCAAAAAATCACTTACACTGTTACATGATCTAACCTCATGTCTGGGCCTAACGAATATTTGTGATTGTCTTAACACAACTCATCCCTCTCCTCAGAAAGCCTGCCATTTAGACTCTTCACATAAGCTGCATTCTTTACTTTGTCTATCTCATCCCATCTACAGTTCTTAACTTAGCACATATATATGTCACAAAGGTAGATGGACTTTCATTTTGATGGATAAAACATATAAGACAAGAGTGTTAATCACCCCTTACAATATAGCAATTTGCCAAAAAAAAAAAAAAAAGTGGGTACAGTAGAAAACATATAACAGTGCAAAATCAATCTTTCAACTTTTGGTATCTATCACTTTGTTCATGTTGCATCTTTAAAAATGGCTTCCATTTTTTTGTGAATAGACTCTTATAGCACCACAGAATCTGGTTTCCGATTAGATATAGATCTAGATTCACTTCTTCTAAAGACTTTCTTCAGACTAGATTTATCTGAAATTTGATACCTGACTGTAATGATTGTTATAGTGTTTACCTTTGATTTTTAAAGTTACTGTAGCCGCCGAATGTTAGTTTTTGGTATCTTTCATAAGCATCTGCAAGGATGTCACAGTCAACCTCACCAACACTCCTGAATTGAAAGTTGTTTGATTGAACTCCAAGAATGTCGGCTGTAGGTTCGTATAATCGGGGCATCGGCCATGGCTGTCCCCTTGATTGGATGGTGGGGTAAGTATTGACAGGTGTTCCATGTTTTGATTTGAATGTAGAGCCAGCAAAAGCAATATCCCCTGTAGATATGAAAAACGCCAGAAAAAGGAGCAACGCCCAGAGCTGCCGACAAGCCATGGTAGAGGACAGGACAATGGCAGAGCGCAGACACACTTGGATAACAGCCCCACGGCGACAAGGATCCAGCGATGGCGTAAACAATGCAGCTTTTCTTCCTTCTACTAGGCACAGTCACATGATCATAATCATCTATTTCAGCTATTTTTAACTGTTCACATGACCACCCCTCTCTCTCTCTCTCTCTCTCTCTCTCTCTCTCTCTCTCTCTCTCTCACACCGAGTTTTTTTCACCTCGCTCTTTCTCCAAGTTTTTTTTTCTTTTCTAAGTTCAATTTGGGACACACAGATAAAGAAATGATTTTGTTTCTTTAGTTCGTTTTTAATTTTCTGCTCGCTAGCAAGTCAGACTCAAAGCAAAACTGCAACTAGTGTGCAGCTGACCTTAAAAGGTGCTTTTATAAACCATTGGTCTACAACTTAGTTCAACATTCAACTCATTTAACAGCCGCTTACAATGCCGAAAGAAATAGAAAAATGAAAACAGCTGATAAAAATTCTTTCTATTCATCATTATTTTTGTCTTCATCACACACGTGCTTAGTTTCTCTTGAAAAATCCTGGTTGGTATCTGAAGGCGAGTATCAGGTTGTGACTCGCCTATCAGACTCATTTTTCGGTTGTTTTATTCGCCCCCTCCCAATAGCGTCCCATATTTAATTATTTCTTTGTCCTTAAGCTTGTTCATGTAGCTAGCAGTATAAGCATTGATACTTTTAATCAATCATCCCTCCAGGAAAAGCTATCAAAACTTTATCATCTAGAAATACATTATCAACCAGGTGTATTGTTTACACGAGAAGTTGAACCAACAATGTATCTTGCAAACTAGTCATGTCAAGGTAACCAATGCCAAAAACTGTTCACTTTGCACATTGTGTCGTTACTGTCTGTCCCTGGTAATCACATGGAACCTAAGATAGCAAACGAGTGACTCTTACTATCACATTGTTATGTTTTACAGATTAAGGTCTAGGTCTTGGCTAGAGTCAAATCGTACAATGATCCCATGACCTGGGCTTTGTTGGTTTTGTGTATATGTGTGTGTGTGGTTTATCTAACCGTCAATTGTATTCATAAGGGTTCTTGGAAACTCGAGAGTAATTGCTTTGAACATTTAGTTTTAGGGTTAATTGTTGAGAAGTTCGTCTATCATAAAATGTTGACCTCATAAAATACTTTCCTGAGTCTTTGTAACATCGAACTGATGACTGTAATTTAAAAAGTCCTTGAGTCTATACACTTGACTCACTTTATTAGAAACTTATGAACCAATGTCTAAATGGTCTAGTCCCGCCACAGGAATAGAAACAATTGCTCAAAGTTTTACAACCTAGCAAGCCAAGAAAGCAAGAAACGTTCACAAAAACTCTAGTCATGAGAACATATAGGCTTACCAAGAAAACAAACACACGCACATGCACACTAAACATGATAAAGCTTACGAGCAACAGTAAAACACACCGAGACAATAAAAGCCCAACGCGTCTAAAACAAACAAAAAATTGCCAATTTCTATAACTTTAGCAGAAGAATTATTGTAACAGTGATTTATTTTTCCTTGGTGTGGGATGGAAAATTGACGTGTTCTTTGTACCGGCACATACGTGATGCTGCTCTGCATTCTCATTTTTAGTATAGACGAACGTAATTTTATGATGTATAAGACCTTATTTAATAAAAAAAAAAATGTGATTAAAATAAGATATTTTCATTATCTTATGGTAGACAAAGAGATGTGCATGACAAAAGATGGAAGAAGAAGAAGACAAAGGAAAATATACAAGGGCCGAAAAGGAATGGTATTACAGACCACCAGGCAGAGACTACGGGGCAGGCAAAAAAAACGGGGTGGGAAAAATGAGTGGCGTTTCATAGCATATCGAGAGAGAGAGAGAGAGAGAGAGAGAGAGAGAGAGAGAGAGAGAGAGAGAGAGAGAGAGAGAGAGTTGTTCCTGTATTCTATGAAAACTTTTAAATTTATTACCTACCGGTAATTCATTATGTTTTTATATGAAAATGATCATGAACGTGTGAATGATGATTACTTGAACGTAGAATAAAATGTTTGTTGAACAACGCGGAAGATAGTGGGGTACCGGTAGCATGATGAAAAGAGAAGTACGTTTGACAATTATATCTGCTATAACAGTGTAGTTAAATCCTACTTTGCGTTTTATGTTACAAAGCCTAATCTTGTATTGCTTTCTAATCTATCTAGTTAACATGGCTTTCATAAAAGGTGTTGTAAATTAAACTTAATTTAAAATTTAAATTTTACTACTACCTGTTGTTTTGGGTTTTTTTTCACCGTGGCCGGTGTCAAAAATGCATAAGTACGCGTCTATTATATTAGCTCACTTAATATGATTTTCAAAGGGGCTCATTAAAAAATAATTAGGATTTTACGGTGACATAAGCATTTACCGGTAAACAAATTAAGCGAAACGAATTTGCAAATATAATTATATTTATTTCACCAGAATATTTTCTAGAATTGAAAGTTTGTTGTTTTTTCTTAAAAGAGATGAAAGTAACTAGCAAAAAATAAATAAATAAACAAATAAAAAAATAAAAAACGCTCCGTTTCTGTTCATAACGAGTTAGTTTCCGAACTCCGCGTCACAAAAGCCTGGACCTGTTACTGGCTCTGCAGCAAAACCTCGCCTGGAATCAAAGAAGTAACTGATGATTAAATTCTATACAATTAGCATCTTTTCGGCAGAGATCATTTCTCAAAAGTACAAACTGAATAGTACGATTCAAAAGTTTTAGAAAATCAAAGACAGTTTATTCACCCGTGTAAATGAAGTTATAATATTATTTTAAAATGCGAATAATTAAAATGATTGTAATTATCTTCTGTTTCAATTGGATTCGCATTTGAAATAAAGCAGCAAAGCCAATAAAGAAAAGATGAAAGAAAAAAAGGCAAGAAAAATCCTCTACGTAACCTTGCTCTTATTTATAACTAATCATAACTTAAGACTAAAAGTCATTGTTTAGCAATTCAACGGTTGAACATGATCATTTCGCTTTTATATATATATTATTATTATATTATTATATTATTTTTGTTGTACGCTTTATCTTATTCTAATTTAATCCTAACTTCCAAGATTCTGATATGCAAATGAAAGTACTAAATGGAAGCAGCAGTAGGCGTATGGGGGGGAGGGGGGGAAAGGATACAAATTAGATATAAAAATAAAAAAGAATTAAAGACGGAAGGTATTTAGAGTGGAAACATGCAAGGGTGTTAGACGAGGAAGGCAAAAAGATAGAAAGACAGACAGACGTACGCAAACACCGAGACGGGGGCAAGGAGACAGATTCCACACAAACGCATGTGGACACAGTTAATGATAAATAGGGGAAAGGAATGGGAGAGGCGCATTAGTTTTAGTGTCTTGCTGGTGGTTATAGAGGAGTAAAAATGCTATTAAATCAAATTTTTTTCTTGTCGAAACGATATTTATCTTTCATTTAGCAAAATTAAAATGATAAATGTAATACGCGTTAGTAGTGATCCTATTCATCAAAATTGATGCCCCACACATATCTTTATTTGTGTGTGTGTGTGTGGGGGGGGATTCAATGTGATTTCTAACAGACAAAGAGGACTGCTTTAGCGTTGGAAACTATAATTTGCTCATGAATGCTTCAAAGGAATACTTCTTCATTCATTGAGTGTTTGGGATGGTTACTATGCTTTTCCCGGAGGTGACATTAGACACGTATATCTTATTTATCAGGCTGGAATAGTGATTTTTTTTTTCAAGTCCGTATAATTCTTTTTATTTTCTTTGAATGTTACTTCACGAATGGGATGTTTCAGCCAACTTCGCAGGCTACGTTGATAGTTACCGAACCATACGGCAGCGATGTTCCTTCAATCTGGCTCCTGCTTTGTCAGGATTATTAACGTCCTTAGGGCTCCAAAGTCGCTCAGCAACAGCTGATGCTCGTGGCCTAAAGAATAAAAGAAAAACTCATGTACCCTCAAATATAGTGTTGAATAGTTGGGACATACTGCTGTAAATAAATCAGAGCGAAAATTTAGGTTTTAAATGCCTTTCTCTCTCATAATTTCAGGAAACACCATTTTAAGCTTAAAATGTTTATAAGGAGAGGCTGTGTGTATGATAATATTTCATTAGGCCTACCAGTTATTTAAATATGAAAACGTCGAGTGGGTGTTCCACTTTTTAACATTTTCTACGAGCTTTTATCTTTAATCCGACATATATATTTACCGAACAAAATTGAAAACCATTCTAAAGAATATATATGTAGAAAGTTAGAATCATGTGAACGTATTAAGCATTGTTTGATCATTTTAACTTTTCAATATTACCTATACCTGAATAATCATATTTAGAGAAAATAGAGAAGTGTTGTAATACATTATATAATATTATTTGATATTTGTCAACAATGTTTACAGAGACATGCAGGTTTTCATATTGGAACAAAACGGAATGGTAATCTTTTAATTAGGGTTGCTGTGGAGGCTTTGAGTGACTCACAAAAGCAAAATAAATCATACATAGAAGGACGCAGTCCTTGGGTTTTAAACTGTACTAAAGGCACCAGTTTGTTATTTATAAGTACATGTCTCTCTGAATCTGGGTAAAACTTTTCAAGCAATATTTCAGAAACAAAGAGTCAATCCAACTTGAAAGTTTATTCTTAAACTCGATGTAAATAAAGCTTGAAAAATACTTTTATTTCCTAACCCAATTGCTTTCTTTTTAAAAAAATTTTACCTTCTTTGTATTCTCTATTAAGGTCTCCCAAGACAAAGAGAAATTAAGAGGCATTAAGTTAAACAATAATGCATAATATCTCATGTGTTTTTAGATAAACCGTGTGAAAGGTTGCATTTAGTGGTAATCATTGAAGGGCGAAGTCCTAAGCGTCATCTCTTAACGTTGAACGGGCTTGCGCAGTTACCAAACCCAATCAAACACTCCGTTAATCTCTTCAATAATGCAAGGTACATAGTTGCCTCAGCAAAAGACTAGAGTGAGGGCGACATTTGTCGCAAGTTTTATTGTTTACTTCATGAGATTGTAAAGCGCAACCATAGTCATTTTTGGAAGAGCAAAGTGAGAACACGATAAGAATTTTTATCTCTTACAATTTATCGAAGAACTTGTCTTTATGATTTTCGTCTAGGGCATTGTTTTCTGAATTTGTTTTTCTACCCGTTGATGTAGATATGTGTGTCTTTTTTTTATACTTTGTTTAGATGATTTAGTCAAGGAACATTCGTGGTGCAAATGAATCCTGAAACTTTATTGATGCGTTGAGATTTGAATGATTTATACTGCGTGTTAATTGAGATACACTACATAGCCAGACTACTTCAATTTCTACAGCATTGCCATCTGCTCTCGATATTTCATAGATTTAAATTATAAAGAAAGACTGTGAAAGACAATTCGTATATACAGAGTCAAGTTCTAAATGTGAAAAGAAATGTATCTAGAGTTTCGTGCACATAAATGGTTATTTCTCCTATTTTTGTCTACATGGACAAAAGTTAATAACTGTGTGCATAACGTTTTGCAGCACACGTAGGAGAATTGTGCAGAAGACCTGTTGAGTTTTGGCTGAAATAATTTTGCAAACGGTGATGAATTGTGTGGTTATCTCGGGAGACACGGATCTTTATCAGTGTGTCCACTTTATCCAGTCTTTCAGTGAGAAATTGTGATCATAATATTACCATGTACGAGATATGGCTACTGTATTGTCCACATATTCGCCCCACATGCAGGCTTCGCCGCCCATAACAAGCTTTTCCTGCTCTGGAGTTCCTGGATGAAAAGCGGAAAAAGTTTCACGTTCTAGAATGAAAAATTCGAAGGAATTTCAAAAGAGATTTCCAAGAATGTCAGCAACATTATATCAAATTATATCAAATGGAAAAAAATGATTATAGCCATGTGTAATGTAAAAATTCTTTTACTATCCTTTTTTTTTTTTTTCCACTACTAAAAGAATGCTATTCTTGTCTTTTATAGTTTTTCATTTTATCATTCTGTTTTTTCTATCTAACATTGCTTTCTTTCTTTCTTCTTTTTTTCTTCCTCTCACCCTCGTCCTGTGCCTGGTAATTTTTTGAGTGTTGAAGAAAACACATTGTAATTTTCTTTGCAAAACAAAAGAGATAAGTGAATATAGAGTAAGACTTATCCGTTTCTTTCACATTGTTGAATTCCACATTCTAAATGTTTTACAGAGATAATTTAAAAATGAAAATAATAAAGGCAGACCCTTAAAGCTGAGAGGCTCCACAGTGTAGTAGTTCCGCCAATCGTTGCCGTAACTAATGTAGTTGAGATACCAAGGAGAAGACAGCAGGGTTTTGTATCCTGCTTTGGTCACCTTGGACATTTCTTCCTGCCATTGAACCTTCCAGATGTGTACAACGGTGTCATTTTTTACCTGTCAAAGCATAAAGAAAACATCTATCAAATGGGAAAATGCATATTCTAGGAGTGTCATTTTTTAATCTGTCAAAGCAACTATGAAGCGGAAAAAAGCACATTCTAGAAGTGCTTGAATTATTGGTTTAATACGTAGGTTGTTCAGTAGCAAAACTGATTTAAAAAGAGAGATATACAGGGAGAGAGAGAGAGAGAGAGAGAGAGAGAGAGAGAGAGAGAGAGAGAGAGAGAGAGAGAGAGAGAGAGAGAGAGAGAATATTGTAAGCAGTTACATGGAAGACAAGGACATAATGATTTCCATGAGGGGTTTTTTTATTTTATTTTCTTGCTATAATCCCAAAAAGGATGGGCAGCATTGGTTCGCGGCCATCGCTTTCCAGGCGGCCGTGATACTAACTTGAAAGGTCCGGAGTTCCCAAACTGATGCCTTGTGAGTTATTAGGATCCGCTTCTAAAACTGTGCCGACGAGCTATCTCGTTCCAGGGAATGAGCAATGTTTCACTTTGATATCACCACCACTCTCCCAGAACAATCTCTTTGCGATCACAATGAGTTCAGATAGAGTTAAAATAAATTAACGTAAAACACTTTAAGTAGGCTACCTTGACTCCATTATCCACGACCTCTTGCCAGATCACGTATCCCTTATCTAGTTTTCCCACAATGTCAAGTAGTCTGTGGGGAAAACATAATCAATCACAATGGGACATCGAAGTGAATACAAGTTGAAATCCCACTTGTTCATGAATATTGTCTATTATCTTTAACAATCGATAGTCCTTAAACTTTTAGAGGCTCAGAGATAAGAAAATAGAACAGCAAGCGGTATATTAATTTAGTATTATATTTTAAGAAAAATTAGCTCATTTGGGGCAAATATGTAATATGATTTTAAGAGACCTTTTCCAGTTAACTCGACACGAGGTTTTTCTTTGAAAAATAACCATATCGGCCATAATAATAGCACCACTAAACAAAACGGGAAAGAAAAATAAAAGCGCTTAAGAATAGATGCCATTCCGGTGACTGAAATAATATTTTAAAAAAAAAATCTTACTTTTGCATGTAGTATCCTTCCAGCTTTGAATAGTTTTTGCCGAAACCTTCCTTGGTCATAAATTTCGTGATACTTGGGTTACTTTCCCTGTCAATTTGAAAGAGTATTTCATATTTTTTTCAAGAAAACAATGCAATACGATTAAATTGTTATTATCTTACTTGTTATCCAGTTTGCGAAACATGGAAAATAATATAAAACAAAGTACGTTCGTTTAAGTAACCTTTTTTAATTAAGTACCACATTATCACCATTCAAATCATAAATTAACTGGCTATTAGAAAAGTCTGCGCTAGTTAGCGGTAAACATGACGTATTCCAGCATTCCAGGATTTGAAACGGCCTTTAGGAATATAAAAAAAAATGCAGTTCATTAGTAGCGAAACTTAAGTCTGTTGCTTAGGTAGTATCAAAGTGGTATAGTAATACTAGCAATGACATGCGATAATTAAATATTTTATTAGTTACTCACAGAGTTAAATATAGGCACACAAGATTACGGAACAAGCTCCGTAGAAATTTGATTTTCATAATCTAGGCTTTAAGACGTTTACCCTTATTGCTATCTACTACATTTGCATTCAGAACAAAATAATTCTTTATGGCATATTTGGAAGCCGTAAAAACAGTTACCCTCCACCCTTTGCAACCACCTTGTATATTTTTCTTCAGAATTTATTTGAAGGTATAAAGTTTTAGCAACAATTGACGAATGTAACTATGTTTACGTCACTTTTCCATATTTTATGTCTGTGATTAAATAGTCTTTTAATTTATTATGTTTATGAGTATTGAATTGAACCACTTGATTGTAATTTTGTTTAAGTAATAGAAGCTTGCTTTAAAGAGGTTTCTTTTTTCACCGTGTCTTTCGAGCTTTAACTTTAGAATATCGATTTTAACACCCAAAGTGTAATGTCTACTTCGTTATCTATTCACGATGGCCTTCAGTGCGAGCTATTCTGTATAAGGATAGAAATATTAGTTCTTTAAGTTGTGAAATTGATTTAATTTAGATGAGTTCCTATCTGATTATGAGTTTTCATGATTATTATCCCATTATAAATAAAGCCACATGAACGTTTGAACGAAAATATTTTTGTTGGTTTCACCGGGAAACTCTCCGTGTGTCAAGATCATTTCATCCAGTCTGATTTGAATTCGCCTTGATTATTTCCAATATAGAGATGATATTGGCTCTTGCCCTTGGAGCTTTGAAAGCTATGCTTCCCTTGATATTTTCATGTCGAAGGCACATCAATTCCTATGATGTTTACACTGGTTTATTTGTCTTATTCTTTGCATTCAATTTTTTTTTAATCTTTTAGTTTTATTACAGACTATACTTACATTAGTGAATTTCTCTGAAAGAATCTTGCCTGCTCTTTTAACGGTTAAGCTTATGTGGGGCAGGCCTACTTAAGTTGTCTGGAGGTATTCTAGTAAGCTTAAAAAAAGCTTCCTTTTTTTACTCTTTTTTCATTAACAAATAAGCATCATATCACGATTATGGTGAAGCTCTTTGTGGAATAAAGGATAATTTGCCTTACAGGAAGATAGTATACGAAAATGATTTGTGATTGATGTAGTCTAATGTTTGTGACTTGAAACACAATCTTTTTTCACTCTTGTTTGATTAAGAATTTGACTATTTTTCATAATGAAACAAACACCACAGTTTCTCTCTCACACACCCCCCAACCCCCACCCTGGCGTAAAAACGTGGGTTAAACTGACCAGCAGGTAAAGTCGACTTCGTCACCGCCCAGATGGAGGTAGTGGTCGGGAAAGACGTCTTTGATCTCCGTGAAGAGAGCTTTCAAAAAACTGTACGTACTGTCTACAGAAGGGTCGATAGGTCCAAATGATCCATCCGGTTTACCTCCTGTGTAACACGGTGTCAACAATCCCGGTTGACCTTTACCCCAAGATAGTGTGTGGCCTTAACAAGACAAGAGCATGGGGTTTGGCAGAAACAAGTAAAACAGTTTTGATAAAAACATTGAAATGATCAGTTTCATTTCAGTCATTTCTGACTGTGGACAATTTTTTTCACAATTATCACATTTTTGTTGACGTTGCTTTGCAAACAAGCGAAAATTCTAGAGCAATATAGTTCAGGAGCCACATATGCACTGATAATTTAAAGTGTTCATTTCTTCATTTTTATTGCATTGTCTGCCGTCAGGCACCATGCCAGACGGATGGCTGATCGAAGATCGTTGGTTAAATGGATTTTTAATGTAAGAATATCTTCATAAATTGCAGAATATAGCTAGCAGATTTAAACCTACAAACGCTCAGTCACACATTCGCTGTATATGTGCTTACGGCAGTGATTTTCTTCCCTATAGTGAACATTTTGGAAGATCGAAAAAAAGGTTCAAATTAAAAAAGAAAAACAAATGAACATTTTTGGTGTATGGATTTTGAGTCAAAAACAAGGCTCGAAACTGAATCTTATTACCACGAGGGTAAAAGCTTAAAGCAGACTCTTTTTTTGCATATGTTAGAACTTGATGTAGTGTGTGATCTCTTCATAATATACTTCATATCTCTTTTATATTTCAGGTAACATGACACAGATTCTTTTAAACACAAGTGGCCGTATCGATTTGGCTTCTGTTTCACTTATCATTACATCTTTTACATAAAAATATGAACTCATTGCATTAAAAATGATGGAATCCCAACAACCGGAAACAGAGCTACTTAAGGAAGAAGACGGCTGTAAATGTATGATATCGATTAACAGCAATTAAAATAGTTTTATATAATTAATTGTTAAATACCATTTTTCTCTAATTTGACGAGCATAGGAACGATAACAGCAACGATGACATGAATAGCATTCTCGTTACCAATATTAAAAAAAAATTTAGAAAACTATTTGATATGTCAGAATGGCGGAAAGTAAGTTAGGGACTGGAATTATTGATCTGTAAGGGTGCGGAATTTTCTTTGAAGCAACTCTTTTTCTTTTTTTTTTTTCAACATTCTATCTGCTTTCTCTCTCAGTCTCAAGAACCAACGTAAGATTATTGATAGGTTTGTGCATAATATGAATAAATATATAGGGTTCTTTTCATCTCTAGGAGACTTAAATGAAATATAAGCGAAAAGGACAGACCTGGAGTATCAAATTCCACCATAACTCGGACTCCTCGAATACGGGCATGCTCCACGACCTGAGCCACTTCCTCTGGACTATATACATGAGTCTTTGGATCAAATGCACCCTGTAGAACAAGGTTTGTTATAAGCATTCTTTCCAGACACAACTAATTATTTTTGGATTAAAGACGGGGAGATTGGGAATATTGAAGCGTACAAAATATTTAGGAGTAACTATAGACAAGAATTTAGATTGGCACGCAAACTCAATGACAGGTTTTTTTTATCCTGTGATTGAATACTGGCTTTTATTTTTATAGAAACATAGAAACTAAATCTGTTCACGTTTGGGTCTTTTTTATTTTTTTATTTTTTTATTTTTTTTAAAGCTATATGATCGAGACTGGTATCTGTGTTGCTTTGGTTTGTTGAGGGGGGAATTTGTACTTAAATCAATGTCAAATGAGATGGATATGATTATCACCAAATGCAACAAGATCTATGAAACTTGACCACCTTTTCTCTAGCAATGAAAATTGTTCTTTTGTTAATGTCAAATATATTAACTGGTTTTAAAAGATAAAGATCAGCCACACCGTAACCAAGTGGGCTTCTGACATCTCTGAGGAAAGTTTCTAAACATAAAATGCAGACGTGTGCGCTATCAAAAATCATTCTTGTTTTGGGTTATGGGATTTTTGTTATGTTTTTCTTTTCTTCTATAACATCGATTCTGCATTATGACTGTATAAGAATATGTATATATGGTGGATGTGAGTTGAATATAGGCTATATATATATATATATATATATATATATATATATATATATATAATGTATGTATGTATATATATAACCATGAAAATATGTCACATATGGACAATGAAGTTATATCTTATCTTATTGTTGTCTGAGAATCATATGTAACAACAAGAAATCTAAATCCTCTTTAAAATAGTTTGCTGAATGAACAATACCAAGCACATTTTACAATATTATTGGTTAAATGCACCTTTTACTTTCAAAAGAAATATCGACTTTCAATATCAATTTATGATAAAAGCGTGTTTTAAGAAAAAGTTCACTGTGAGCTTTTGTCCAATGACTTTGAATGGTTGTTTTTTTTTTTTAACTTGTTCAGAACTGATTGCTTTGAAAAAATTAGTACTTAACTTCATCATGCATTTAGACATACTAGAATGTTTTTGCTTGGGAAAAAGGGTCTGTTTATTTTCAAGTTTCGAGAAAGGCAATGTGACCTGACATTTTTCGAATGTCCGAATGGTTTTTCGAGTGGTATGTTAATCAAATGAAAACAGTACATGTTCTTGGTATGCACTGATTATTTTTCTCTTTACTAGACTTTTTTCTTTATTTTATGAGTATGAGATGAAAAAATCTTAATATTTATTTATACCTCGAATGCCACAATCCTGTAAGTGTGACGATTACTAGGTACAAGCAAAGTTATCTTCACTCAAAACTTAATCGTGATAGTGACTTATCGCGTCTATGATTTAAGAGCCCTAGGCTTTCTGTAGATTACTGAGATGAACACAACATCACCTTTTGGCTCAGCTTTGGAAATCTCTTGCTGACATAAGGAAAAGATTGTATGTCGACGATATGCCAGTGAAAGACATTCATCTTGTTTTGAGCAATGGCATCCTGTAGGAAGTTAAAGAAAAGATTTATGCTTCTTTATTTTCTTTTA
The DNA here is from genome assembly GCA_033675545.1 of Elysia crispata. Classification (NCBI taxonomy): domain Eukaryota; kingdom Metazoa; phylum Mollusca; class Gastropoda; family Plakobranchidae; genus Elysia; species Elysia crispata. Next base: position 804,406 of record JAWDGP010005256.1, read on the forward strand.
GCATCAATGTTAGAATTCTGTGGGGGAAATAATACTCATTATATTGTTTCATTGAAATTACGGTACCGGCGTATTTCGACATAAAAACATACATGAAAAGCCACATAAGAGCACTAAACCATGTCAAAGGAGTAAGGAAAAATATGTGAAATCTTGCTGATGGAAATGGCAACATTAAATGTCATCAAAGGTGAAATATACAAATTACAAAAGGCTGACTTTAAAACAGTTAAGAAAAAGGGGGAAAAAGAAAGAAGCTAAGTGCAGGTACACAAAGAAAGGAAATTACGGCAGCTGTTCTAAAAAACACATAGGGTCAAGAGCCTGTAATAAATTTTTGAATTGTTCAAGAAAGTTCGAAAGCAATGCTCGCCCTACAATTAAGAACTAAAAGAAAAAAAAATTGACTTATATTTTTATTAATAAATTCCAGAGGTGCAAACAGTCTAAGAAATGACAAAATCAAGGTTTCCAAGCCTGGTTGTCAATTACTCAAGAGACGGAACTGGCGTTTCGAACCCCCACAGCTAAAAGTTGCGCCCTGACAATCTGATTTCTTCTCTCAAATCTTTCTGTGCCGAAAATGATATGGAATCACTAAGTTTCGAAGTAGTCTACGACCTTATAGGTCTCATTGAGCAGAACCGAGTTTAAAATCTGAATTCTCGAGAACATACTAGTGCTTGAGTCGAAGGTCTTTGAAGAATTCATGGCAAGTGCGTCAGTCAAATAAACGGCGACTTCCGCTGATTGGGCTCTATCGTATTTAGAAGAAAGTCAAGCACTTGAATTTCAGTGGTATGTGTATCGCTTGAACACAGGAACGATCTAAAGACTTGGGAATGTTTTGCTTAAATCGGTAATGGTATGTTCATTTCCCGGCCTTCAGTGTTCTCGTTTCTTATGTTTCTAAAAAATTAGCGGAAGTAGCTCATCTTAACTAAGGCAAAAACAAGATTATTTTTACGACTGAAAGAGGTTCTTGTTCGCTGCAACAAAAACAAGAGTTGGGGCATCTGATCACTTGATGAGAGGCATTTAAAATCTCTTTATCCATAACGTTATTCAGTTTTCTATGAAACATTCATCTAATCTTAATTATCAATACATATTCTGACTTGAATGGGAGGTAAAAATTCAGCTTTTATTGGCAAGATTTACATGCAAGGGTGTTCAGAGGATTTGGGTTTATTTATTGTTCAGTTTCGACATCCCTCAGGAAAATTTCCAGTGCTCGAAAAGGCTTGTAGAAAGCTGATTGTAACAACCAATGTATTGCTCAAATTTAAGCAAACTGTTTTTGCCATTATGTTTGTTTGAGCTAGATGCAATGTATTTGGCTATATTTTGAAAAATACGAAATGTAGTATGATATGGTAATTTACTGACCACTGTCTGTAGAATGTTTTCCAGAGATAAGTAGTGCCTCGATGTGTCCATCATCAGTCCTCGATGCGCAAAGCGGGGTTTGTCATCTACTTTTGTCACATTCACTTGGAACTGTTAGTAGGGTTGTGGAGTTACATTTGAACAATAATTAGAGAAGAATCATCAGCATGCAAATCGAGCGACTCAAGTGCATGATGAGTTCTCTATCGATTCAGAGCCAGAAGTAGATGATTAGTATATTATATCAATTTCATTTGGTAGCGAGCGAGAAAGGGGGCCTTAAACAAATTGTGGAGCAGAATTTTCCATTATTACAAGATTGTTTCGCGATACAACATCCAGGTAGTCCGTACAGAAGTTCGATTTAGCCCAAAAAGGAGTGGATCCTGTTTATTTAATCTAATAATGATTAATATTTTTCATTGTTAAATAAAAGTAAAACCATCAAAACGTTCAGATCCATTGTGGTATTTATTTATTTATTTGCTTTCGCTCTTAAATCCTCATTCAAATGCATGTAAACCACACAATTCAGGCAAACTTCTAAAACAAAAATCAATATTAATTTTTTGGTGTAAATAGAAAATTGCCATCTATTTCCATCAGCAGAAAAAAAATGAGATTTAGAGATTGCATTTCTTTTATCATATTTATGTTAATTTGAAAGAACCTTCATCATCATCATTTTACTTTTCTTCTTCTCACTTTGTATTTTTATGACGTGCCGGTCATTGCATCCCAAAACGCGAGGAATACTTTCAAGATCATATTCCTGTCAGAGTTGAATACTGTCGAGCCACATTAATTCGTGGTGTCAAATGTTCAGCATCTTGGTGCTCTCTCTCTCTCTCTCTCTCTCTCTCTCTCTCTCTCTCTCTCTCTCTCTCTCTCTCTCTCTCTCTCTCTCTCTATCTATCTATCTATCTATCTATCTCCATTTCTCTGTCTTCCTCGCTTCCATTTGTGATTATTCATAAGATGTTACTCTCCAGGCTTCGTGTCTTTTGAAGTAGCTAAAATACTTAAGTTTTTTTGCTTGTATTGAACTCAAGAGCCAGTTCTGTAAGATGCATAATTTTTCTGTGTTTTCTAATCTGGCGATCCAGCCGATATATAATGTTTTTATGTAACATTTTATCTCAAAATCATTGATTTTATTCTCATCCGAAAACAAGTTTTGAAAAATCTGGTCCCTAGATATATGAAGTGCCCCTACATTTTCAAATCGTTCGTCATCAAAAAATGATATGCGATTTTTTTTAAACTTCATTCTTTGTAAGCATCTTTCTTTTCTTAACGTTTACGAAGAAGCATGAATCTTCACTGCATTTATGTTAAAAGCTTAGAGGGTGTAAAACTGCCTAAGATAAAAGAAAAATATAACAATTATTGCAAGGAAAAGCTTCACAGAAATAAAGACTGTGTAATGAATCTACAGGCTAACCGGCAGATTTGAGTAGCTTACCTCTCCTGAATCTTTGCGATACACAATCTGGCTGAAAGTTTCCAGGCCACGTAGAGCACCCCAAACCTCGTCTGCTTCTATCTTCGCCAATGACGAAGAAACAATCAGTTTGTCTGTTATTTCCGTGGAAAGCAACAGAAAAACACACAGAAAATTAGTTGGATAATGCTTCTTCATTCTTTTCCTCTCTGTATTTCCACCTCGCCATCTCTCTCTCTCTCTCTCTCTCTCTCTCTCTCTCTCTCTCTCTCTCTCTCTCTTTCTTTCTCTCTCTCTCTCTCTGAAGCTTTGTATATCTGTCTGTATGACTGCTTATCTGTCTGTCTCTCTGTGGTTTACTTTGTAACTTTTGACTTAAAACAATAGTCTGGGATATAACAAAAATATTCAATAATCAATTCAAAATAAGCGGTTATTTCGTAGAACTTACAAGATTCTGATGATTTTAAACTTGGATATACTTTTCCTTGGCATGGTCTCTTAACGGTAACCTCCAATGTGTTGAGTAGGTCTTTAATGCTGGCCTCTGGTACAAACTCAACTGGATAAGAGCTGCAAAATACATTTTGGAAAAATGTTAACCGTATGGGATACTATCTTCTTTTCGATACATATTCAGCTAGTATCATTTTTTTATCCCATTGTTTTACTCACTATATGATTCCTTTCTGGCACCAGACCAGAAAAATGTTGAAAGAAATTAAAGATATAGAAGAGGCGCGGATGTTGGATAATTATCTTACAAGCAAAACTAAATGGTATCTTAAAAGAATTATTCACATGATTGGGCAGATTTTTGTCGTTTTTTTTAATTTTTATTTTATTTTAAATGTCGGTCCGAATTATGTCCAGAATATCACTTTCTTTTTTTACTTCTATATAAATCCTTAAGCTGTACCTAAAAATACTGAGAAAATTCTTTCCAAACCTTTACCTCACAAGAACCAATAATATGCTGCAGAAGGATAAATGCAAAACAAGACAGGGTGAAACTTTGAAATTCAAACAAAAATTGTATTCATTGTTTGCTCCCCAACCCCACTCCTCTCTATTTTTTTTTTGTTAGGTATAAATTTTGTGGTTTTATGATTATGAGAAAGAGAAAGAGGCAGAGAAGAGAGAAAGAGAGAGAGAGAGAGAGAGAGAGAGAGAGAGAGAGAGAGAGAGAGAGAGAGAGAGAGAGAGAGAGAGAGAGAGAGAGAGAGAGAGAGAGAGAGAGAGAGAGAGAGAGAGAGAGAGAGAGAGAGAGAGAGAGAGAAAGCACAGAGAGAATCAATGAGATTTGTGCAGACTCAAATATGTAAGCGAGACGAGATGGTTGCATGAAAGCATCAATAGCTGATCTATTTAAATGACGAAAGTAAGATTAGTATACATTTATCAATTTTATCGATTAAGCCAGTCAATTACCCTTGTGTGCGATCTTTCCTGTAACCGCCGAAAGTCAGGTTTCTGTATCTATCATAGGCAGCTGTAAGAATATCACAGTGAACGCCGCCAACGCTCTTGAATTGAAAGTTCTTGTCATCTAAAACAACAGTTTCTAATGTTGGGTTGTACACGACGGGCATGGGCCATGGTTGTCCCACAGTAGGAGTATCAATATAGTTCTCACTGCCGTCTTGTCGTATAGTATGTCCCAAAGCACAAGCAAACATAATAGATTCTAATACAAGGGCTGAAACCAAGAGCGAGCTGAACAGACACCACGAAAACAACGAATCTCGGTGATTCTTGAGCTCCATTGTGAAGCAATTATTGTCGCAGTTTTTTATTTTTTTTAAAGGTTTATAAGACACAACACCACTAGAGCTATTAAAAGGTATAAATGAACTGCCTTTTAGCTCTAGATGTAGGGTCTCTCAATAAAGAATTCGTCGTTGTAATGCGGAAGATTTGTGATCCAGGACCTCATTGTTTTGAACCTTAATCAGATACTCCTAGCACATGACCAATAATTATTGAATGCATCATCAGGATAGCGAGAATAATCATTATAATCATGGTATTTTTTTTGGGTCAAGTTTGTTTTAATATTGCTATAATCTACTAAGATAAAACATATAGCGCCGCTGAAAACTGTCACGTTATCACAATGACACAATTGTTTCTTTTATCAATCTGTCGTCCTTGTCTCACCTTTTTTTCAACTTCAAATATGCTTTTTTATCAACTTACCCAACTTCTCTATTAGCAATATCTTTTTTTAAAACATGATCTCAGTTGAAGGCAATACATGTAGGTTGAAACTTATGAATTCGAAGGTGGAAACAACGTAATTTGCAGTTTTATTCAGGTAAAGGGTAGTAAAGTATATATACATGATTAGCTTTTAATCTTCATGCCAAAATTCTCCCAGCCTTTATTATTGTAAGAGCTGGTAAAGAAGTAGTCCCCAGTATAATGTATATTGGGCCCGCCTTCATGTTCTGCGACTACTTTAGCAGCTGACTGGTTTGACATTTATATCTCGCATTTTATGGTATTAATAATAGAAGCATAATTTTTGCTCTACGTGATTAGTGCCTTAAATTTCTAGCAAACAGAAATCTGAACCAAGCTCGTATGTAATAGGTTTTAAGTTAAAGCCATTTTCACGTATTTTTTCACGGTGGGAGGGGGTAAGGGAAAGCCCTTCTACTATATGGTATATTTAAATGTCAGTGCTATAACTCCTATTATTATTCTTTGTTTGTAATGTCTGTTGATCTGTAATCTTTCTAACTTCTGCATGTATCTTTGTTTATCAGCTCTTTCCTTCTTATACAGAGACATGATACGTTTAAAGAGAGTACATTGTATATGTCCCTTAATAAGAGTACAGTTTTCTTCTTCTTATTTTTTAATTATTACTAGAGCCTTTAAAGTACACGTTTACCATGTCAATTCAAGGACCTCAACTTGAAGCAATTTGCTTTCATTTAATATTTTGACTACATGATATTCAGAGGGTTTTTTTTTTTTTGGCAATTGATACAAACTTGTGGCTCGATAAGTATTGAAGGAATAATCTGTGAGAAAGATTAATTTTCTTAATTTGGTTTCATGGACTAAAATAGCATTAAATTTGGCCATTTGACCCATTCAACTGTGTCAATAAAAAAAACTCCTCCTTTGACTTATTTGTGTAAATTTTTCCACATAATTCAGGGATTAAAGTTTAAGAAAAAATGTGGCTTTGCTTTGCAGAAATCAACATTCATAAAGATGAAATATATCTCTGTCTCTGAGGCACATATGCATGCTTGATTATTGGCATCTTTTTTCCTATCTATTTTTAAATGATTTCAATTAAAAAATTTTCAGTAGTTAGAAAAATAAACAAAAACATGATAAAGAAACAGCCTATGCCATGGACAATCGAACTGTATATTGGGGTTTATTTTTTTAATTGAATGACGACATGAGAAATAAAAAAAAGAGACTTTTGATAGATGGCATTATGGTTATCACAAAAATGAAAAAAATAATAAGTAACTAACTGCTTCAAGTCTAACAAAGGTAAAATAGAAAGCTGCATACAAAAATAACTGATGATTTTCACTAAATTATGGTTTTTTATATTTACATGACTGGTATGAGGACAATAAATAAGTAAAATTATCAAAGGTATCAGAGTTTATTCTATTACTTTCAAAGTTGTTTGCAAATAGACTGATTATTCCCTTTCAATGAAAAGTATGTCATGTACATATATTTTGCCAGATAAAAAAAACGGAAAATTTATCTTCTCTCATTTTCATGATGTCAAACTGGTTATATCAGCTTAGTAACACTGGACAGGGCAATTATATTATTGCTAACAAAGGTATTTACCGTTTGCTAAAGCACTTTGGGAAAATGAAATGTATTTTAAATATTCATCAGCAATGTAAAAATCAGGACTATGATTTTATTCATAACAGGCACAACTTAGAAAAAAAGAAAGGTCCAAGAAGATGGTGATAATAGGACAGCATTTTGGAGCAAACAGTCTAGACGTTCCCAATTCATGATAGCAAAGATATCACAGAGTGTACTCAAAGTATATGATTATTTGTCTCCATCATATTTAAGCCTAGAAAATCTCAACATGAATATCGATTTGAGTGTTTAAAAATATACAACATAATTCAAGTATAAAAGGGAACAGATTATATGGATAAACAGGATGAAAACAAAATAGATTGATTAATTACTGGGGAGGATAACATTATTATTTCACAACTTAAATAACATGTTTTTGAATTGGCTAGGTAGGCCTATATATTTCACATAAGTTGTGATTCACAACACTTTTAAAAGTATACTGGTTGCTCAAAAAGAGAGACTGCAATAAAGATCTTATTTACATGTCATCAGTAATAAGTAGTAATGAAAATACAAATGTATATCAATCTTATCAAAACATGCAATTTTATTCAAATCACTTTTTACCAACAAATGAAACTTTTACCAGATTTGAAGAATTAGTTTCATCTGCTTCTTATCAAATTGACTGCCTGGTTTGGCACCAGGCAAGTTCACACTCTCTGACATAAAAGTTATACATGTAGATAAGACCTTATAGATCATGGGACAAACAGAGAAAAAGGTATATTCGTTGACTAAGAAAGATAATCACTCACACCTGCATATGTATTAAGTCTGATCTCTCTTTCGTAAGCTTTAAAATCTCAGTTTGAGTAGTTGAAAATCTTCATTAGCATTTACTAGTATCTATCTTTCAAATAGTGGTAAATTACAGAATTTGCCAAACACTCCTGTGAAATCCAAAGATTATTATAGCTCTAGTTTGAGAAGCCCAAATTAAATATATAACAGCCCCAATAGTTTCCTTAAGATCTAGATCAACTTTTCAGATTTAATAAAAAAAATAAAAATTTAACCTATCCCATGTGTACTAAAGTGTCAAATTTGACAATGACATTTATGTCGGTGCAATATTGACTGAATTTTTTACCCCAACTGGAATGACAGTTTTATTTCACAATGAAAGTAAGTTTTGATAACAAATACATAAAAAAAGTAGTGACAAAAGATAGAAAGATGTTTTTGATAGCTGTAGGAAGACTATATCTCGATAATTTATGGGTAAGTTTTAAGTGTGTGTCTTGATAATGTAAGTGAAAAGTTATGTTGTTTCAATCTGGAAACCTGAATATTAATATTATCTTGTGGCTGTATGAGGATTTAATCAAAACTTTTTCATTAATCTTTTCAACCTCTAACCTTTGAAAAAAAATCAAGCCTTGATGGATACGCAATAAAAACATTAATCTTATTTTGCCCTTTTCACAATATGTTCAGCCAGGATTCAGCACTTGGAGGGCAAGATGAATATATGAATTTAACTTTCCAAAGTTTGTAGACTAGATATATCACCAATATTGATTTACTTTTCAAATCATTGACCTATAAATAAAAACTTGAGAGATATATAAAAACGAAATGAAGATAAACATTAACTACCTGTTTTCCCCGATACCAGCAGTCATTGACTCATTAGATATAAATATAGATCTGACTTCAATATATCACTTTTTTTAAGTTGACAACAGACTAGAATCCATTTAAAAAAAAATCAAATATTGCTCATCACAGATTATCGTCTATATCACTTGTGAAAATCCAAGGAAAAAATCTGTACAAAGCTACATTCAAGCTTCAGAAGCCAAGGGGAAATAGCTATTTGAAAAAGATTTTTTTTTTAAATTCAGCAGGAATAAGAAATGGCCCAAAACCACAATATATATTTTTTATTTTCCACTTGATCTCCAGATAAATCTTTCTGCAGACCCTTTCCTGGAGTCAAAAAATTTACATCACAGCATTTAATTAGGATATACCTGTTGGTAATGCTGTAACAAAATAGTATAACTTTTTATTATTGACAGAATTCTGTTATCCTAGATGACTACCTAAAAGATTCATACCTGCACTTATGATTGATCTTAAAATAAAAGTGACTTGTATTTACAGATAATAGATATTGCAGTCCAAATATATGACCCATTTACCCACACAATATTTGTCATATGTTGATTCACAAGTAACATATAAACAACACAAAAGAAGTTATTTACAGACATTATTCTGTGTTGGTTTACTTCATTCCTGCCAAAACTTGTAGATGATACTTTGAAAAAAAATTTACAAACTGGTTATGAGTAAAACACATTATATGTGTTAAAGGAAGTTACAAAAATGCATTGGGCAGATTTGTTCTATTCAAATGAAAAAAAAAATAATAGATGAAAAGAAGGTAAGTCAGATCTCTTACTTTGAGGCTTTTGAGAATAACAGATGCTGACTGAATAAAGATTACAAGAGGCTCTCTTTATACAATGACCCATTATAATACTATGTTCTGCTTTTTTCCCTGAAAAATTTATATTACATATAATTTTAATTCTTGTTTTCTTTCTCAGAGTTCAAACCATATAAAGAATTAAATAAGTAACTTTATGTCCCTCCTTATTTTTCTTAACCAAAGTTTCATCTCATCACAGCCAATGAATCCAACACAAGCAATTTTTGTTCTATATGTATATTTATCTAAAGCCATATTAAATGACTATGACACTGAGCCAATGGCATTAGGATAGAGAGCCATAAAGGGAAATTTTTTTCTATCCTAAAAATATCTTTTGCTCTAATTAAGTGGCCAGACACATCATAAACATTGAATGTCATATATACATTCGCACATGTAAAGATAATTATCACATGGACTTTCATGGTATTGATGAAGTGAGTAAAAATTAATTTCCCTGCCATTGCTGAATCTATTGTTTGACCATGGACGCCTTTTTTATAATTGAATTATACTTGCCAAGATGTGTGGAGTTTGAACAGACTTTTAATTAAAGTGAAGTAAATGGTTGTATTAGGTCCAATTCCAGATTCTGAGAGGATCATATAAATCATCCACTTATTTTCTTTTTTATGTATCTGTCCACATAAACAAAAAAATCTCATATTTCAAGGGTGCACATTATCCAATTTCCTTATTATGTGACAAGATATGTTCACCTCGTTGGCGCTCTAAGCTCATCGATTCGAGTATTTGTGCGGCTTGCAGGGAACGGCGTTGGAGCATTTGAGGCCAAGAAAGGTGATGGATCTGGCATGGATGTGGAGAAGGCAGAGAAGTAATCAGCAGCAAATGCAATGACATCATCTGGTTTGCGAAGCAGCAGGAACTGAAGGAAATCAGCAAGAAGAGCTCGCAACTCTGGGTGATGTCTCATATACGATGCATGGTCTCCCTTCAGTTCCTCCTAAAAAAATATAAAATGTAAATGTCATATGGTTTGTCTTTTGTCAAAACAACTATTTCATGAAAGTGAATTTTAAATAATAAAATTTCAAAATGAAATCAAAGGCAGAAAACAAACATCTCAAAACATAATATATACACCTAGACTACTTAAAAACCATTTTCAATATTTGAGAGTCTATGACTTTATTACTTTAAAAACCGTTTTGGCACTTGTCAAAATAATTCAAGGTATGTATGTGTGTAACATATTATATCTCAATGTGATATTTGTGATCATTTTACTTAGTGTGCATGCCCTTGGCCACCACATACAGACCAGGTTTATAAGAAGAAGGATGGATATTCTTTTCAAATAAAATATGTTTTTGTGAGAAAGAGAAACTTGAAGATAACTTTTTTCTTTGGCTATTTCACAAGTCTAGGCCGCCTTCAGTAGTTGGTAACTTTGTCAAGTTAATTGAACAGGATAAATTAAGGTCACTGGCAGAATTGTATCCCCATAAATATAGAGAGAAAATTATAACGATCAGAGTGATTTTACTTTGACAGCCATCTGTTGCATTATGAATGCAAACCAATGGAGTTTAATGAAAGAAACTGCTTCAGATCGCCTAGGATGATGTCATTTATCTTTTCAGAAAATTAAAAAGACATTTCAAACAGAGCTTACCTTTCTGTCCACAAATCTTGAGTGCATTTGCATATCTTCTTCCCAGTTCAAACGTTTCTTCTCAAACACAGGTTTTGGTGTTTCTTCATCTACATCAAGGATATAAAACATATTTAGGACCTCCTGTTGGGAAACAGTTGTTTCACAAACATTGTTTGCACAAGATGAGTTTAAATTAGAACCCAATAAAGAAAGTGAATTTATGTATAAAAAAAATTTACAACAGGCTGGTATTAACTATGCACCTAGGCTAACAGAGTTCATGATGTTTGAACTCTGCCATAAACATTGCCTTGTATAGAAACAAAAAGAGCAGCAACAAGAATATTTGTTAAATTTATTCCTATGTATTTTAGGAAACCATGGAATTATATATACATCACATAAATGCTTATATAGTAAAATACAATATTTTCAATATTATCCTTTTCCTACCTCTTTCTATTCTAACAGGAACTTTGGCCAATTTAAAGGTGACAGGAGAACCCACCTGGACCCGATTGGTTAGATGCCTGTTTAAATGGTAAAAAAGATAATAATAATAATAAAATAAAATAGCAACCAATCAATTCATTAAATTCTTTTCAAAGAAAACAATTTTTTTTATAAATAAGACTATAAACTTAATATTTTTGTTGCAACCTCCTAAAATAGAATGTGCAACTAATAACTATTATCTCCGAAAAATCAAAATATTTAGTGATATTTAAAATATGTTTCTACACAAATGTTAACACTGCAAGTATGCTCATGATAATAAGTGCTCAAATTCAATATAAAAATATACTTTAGAAGGCAAATATTGGTTTGAGAATGCTGAATGTACTTTAAAATAAATCAAATAATTATAAAAATGATTATGCTGTTCTTTTTACAATAAGATAGGTGAAATTTATAAAAGAGTTGTGGTGAAAATCTGAATTTTTCAAGGAAATTTACATCCTGCATTTATTTTTTTAATGAAAAGATGAGCATTTATTTATTAAATTGTTGTTTGTTTCTTTTTTTAATTAAAAGTAACTGATACTTCTATTCCTTGCCTTTTTTTTTTTCTTTAAATCAATTTCAAAGCTTACAAATCTAGTTTTCCCTCTTTAGGAATTCCAAAATCATCTATTACCATCAATGCAAAACATATTTTGATAAGTCATTCTTTTCCTTCACAATTCATTTCTATGCAAGATAAACTGCACTTCTTATGAAACAGTTTAATTGCTTTTCAAGTTAAATTTGTTAGTTTTTCCATTACATTATATACTTTGCTTATTTGAGAATCATTTCTTTTCTTCCCCCAGTTCTGGTAAAAATGGTATGATTTACATTACAATGTAAAAACTCTAATATATTTTGTTAGGCTTTACACTAGTGACAATACATTTGGGAAAAAACCTGGGATGAAAGTTTGTTAACACATGTTAAATATTGAAAAAAAAAAAAAATGGCCCAAAAAATACAAGGAAGTTTTCCTATTGCAAGAAACATCTTTTTTTTCATATTTATTATTCTAATCAACAAAAACTGCATCAAATCTCTTCTTCAAAGCTTACAAACTTCCATAGAAAGTCATGAACCCTTTGATTATAGGAAATATCACAAGTAACAGATGCTTTTTTAGAAAAAGATAAACAATTAGCATTTCTCGTGTATTCTTAGATGATATTATGGCAAGAATATTAAGACAATTACCAGCTTGAACTTAAAGGCAAAAGACCTGCAAAGAAGTTTCTTTGTGAAACATAAATGTTATGAGGTTTGACCTCTGCATAAAAGTAATTTTTGAGCTAAAAATGTATTGTTTCAAGATTTTTTAACTTTCTTGAATAATACAGAGATGCATGTCGTAGACATTAGTTTACCTAGGGGCATTTTTGCACCCATTTATCTCATTTTTTTTTGCTCTGACCAAGAGTTTGAATGATTTAAAGCACCCCTGTCTCTCAAATGTTTCTGCTTTTTGCAATTCCGTGCTTAAACTGTGAAGCCTCACAAAAGTTTGCTTCTCAGTCCATTTCTTTAAAAAAAAAAAAACAATGAGCAATGCTCTCCTGAGGATGTTAGAGCTAAATATGATCGAGAAAAATTTACTAGGTCTAGACCTTTCTCAGACTGTCTTTAAGAAAAGCCACCTCAGATATGGATCTATAATTATTTACTTTGGAATGAAAATCAACTACTTGTATCTTGGTCAGAACTATCTAAAGATTACAGCACCACAAACACTATCTTCTGGTCGAATATACTAATATATAAATATATATATATAGATAGATAGATATAGAAGATCTTACCTTAAATTATCTGCATACTACACTTGTAGGTAAGATCTTCTATATCTATGAAATGCTCCCACAGTTGAGCAATCTTATCAATTATTCCAACTTATCTTCAAACTATATATATATATATATATATATATATATATCAAGTATTAGATAAGAATACAACTATTATGGAAAGTCAACAACAAAGGTCTTTTAGGAATCTACATCTAAAACTATCAAAGCCATAAGATCTTTGGTTCGGGATTTAAGAGTATGACAGTAGCTGAAATAGATCTAGATCTTTATATATCCAAAGCTAAAAATCTATAGAATCTAAACTGGATTAGATCTTGATTCTATCAATGTCTAGAATAAATAGAATAATTTAGTCTTAAATAAAGAATCAGTGCAGATTTGATGATACTCTTCATTTTCTACACTTCTATCTATCAGTTTGAATTAAGAGTAGATCACAATCTAACTGAATCAGCTGGGCAGTAATTTATATCGAAACACACACACTCTAATCTAGTTAGATCTATAGTTCTAGATTTGATCTACATCTAACTCAACAGTATAGGTCATATATTTGTTTTTTAAGTATTTTTTTTAACCAAGAGATTCACAACGTCATCTCCTATAGAGAGCAAAGATAACATAACTTTAGCTGTCCTTTCCATGCCATCATCCTCTCTCCTTGCCTCAAATATGCCTTTCCATTCAATTTCAGTTTTAGTTTTGGTTCATATTTCCAACAATTTAAACAGAAATTTTGCAGCGTGCAATCATTCCCTTCCCATGCACCATCTCATCAACAGTGGGCATCAACACTCGTAGACGAGCATCATACAGTTAAAAAATAGCTCAGCACGTACAACCTTAACCATGACCAAAGATGGATAAACTGACCAAGACCTAGGTGTAGGCATCTGTTTGATGGTCTATCCCTACTTTAATGTTTCTCTATAAAATGGTCTATCCCTAGACCATATTCCTTGATAACAAAAAAAAATCTGGTACTAGTAGAATTATATTTTCACTTTTTGGTTTTCCATAACATTTTGTATAGGTGTGAGAGGCAAATTCAACCTTGCAAACATAAATTCTGGAAATTTTTCATCTTTGATAATACTGATCACTGTATTCTTTGTTTGATTCATATCTATCCATAGATCACTCTATTCCTGCATACCCATCATTCATGAAGTAAGACTGCCAGGTGGTTGGCAGATCCACAGTTGAATTAATGGTTCTCTCCACACCATACACTCTTAGTTCCACATCTTCAACTGTTTGGGTGCGTTCGTCTAGGCTTTTCTGTGTTAATGGTAGAAAATATTAAAATGTATTACCTTCATGTTATGCGGAACTTCAGACAATGAATTTTCATGTTCAGGTTTGTTTTCTTTACATCCAGTCCAATTTTATTTCATTCAGAATGTATTCCTTGACTTCTCTTACAAATCCTATGACAAAGCCACTCACATAAATGACAGGGCAGAGGTTTGTGTCAGAATCAAATGATATAAACTGAAGGTCATCATCCATGCGTTTCTCAATCAAAAGTCTGTGCAACAAGAGATTAGACCCTGGAAATCAAAAAATCAAATATTAAAAGCTGCGAGGGGTAAAAGCAATGTTAGAAAGGCAGTTTTTATTTTTAACATATTGAGTATATTGTTTTAATAAACATATTACAATTATAAAAACAGTTACATTATCAATTCCTACTCTCCTATTTCCATAAATTTCTATTTAAAGTAAAATATAAGACAGTTGACATTATTTAAAGACATTGATAAGGATTGATGTATTTTTTGGAAGTGATCATTAAATTTAACCAAAGTGAGACCCATTATACCTTCTGAGATGAAGCCCCTCATTTGCTCCACAGGAATGTTTTTTGTTATTCTTTGCACATCCTGAAAGTTTGAAGAATGAAAAAGTGGTCATATAGATAAAGATAGACAAAGTGCATCAATTTATAAATGATATAAGGGATCAGCATGCACAATCTGTCCCTATTGAGTTAGAAATTACAAATATTTTCTCTGAATATACTATTTTGGTTCTGTAGTCAAATCAAAGAAGGTGTTGGCATGCAACAATATCATGATATTTGATGACATTTACCTGTTAGTTAAACAAAACCTTTGTTTCTTGATATAGGCATGACATTTAAAAAATGAACAAAGTTATTTTTGATTGTTCTTTGTCCGATACTTCACTTACCTCTCCTTGAGTAATGACTCTATTGATTGTGTAGTTATCACTCTGACGTACAAGGAATGTTTTTCTATCAAGTGGGCAGTTGTCAAGCTGAGAATATTTGGATTAAAAAAAAATTGTCCTCTCTTTTCAACAAATATCTCAAAGCAAAATATCTTTCCTCTTAGTTCTCTCTTAAATTTACAACTATTTCGAAAACATATACCATCTTGAATTTTATCAATAAGTCTTTTTTTCCTTTCAATCTTTACTTTCAATCATAGAAATGCTCCTTGCAAAAAATAGTGCAAAGCTGTGCTAAAAAAATAAATTAATTGGGCACAAATGCCAAATATTACTCTCCTGATAACAAACAACTTTGACTAGTTCAATCTACATAGTTTGTGCTTTAAGTAGTAAAATTTCAAAACCAATTTTGTGATACTTTAATTTCTAATTTATGAAAGCATTAACAGGCAATGTCCACCTCTTTTTCCATTAAATGCTTTTTTTAGGTAAATCAACACTGACTTGTGTGAATTACTATTCTACAAAGTGCCTAAATAAGCCTCTAAAAGGCATCTATTTCAGTACTAATTTAAAAAGAAAAACACAAAAAAAAAAAACGAGCAACCACAGACCTTCACATATTCATGATGCTGCTGCTCCAGAGTCTCCAGACATTTGGATACATAGCACACAATGGAAGTGCCACAAGGTACGCCATCTATGGAGCCGTGGCTGTTGGCATGAATGAGGAAACATTCAAGGCCCTTGTATCGTGTTGGCTCTACAGTCACAGTAACATCTCCTAGCTCCTTACCAGCATCAGATACAGTGACTAACTGGTCATCAAACATGACATATTTGAAATCTTCCTCAGGTACTGGAATGAAAGCATAAGGAAACAAATTACATTGCTTCATTCTTTTTTTTTCAAGAAGGACCTTTTTTGACTTTGCAATTATTAACTTTGTGCAATATATTACATCTACTTCTTAGGAAATAAATCAATGTCTATTGTGTTTTTCAATTACTTCCCATAGAGCAAAAAAAAAGTCTTTGCACATAGAAGTATTCTCTATTCCTGAAACAGTGATGCTACTTTCTTTTCATTTTATAAAAAATATGGCTTTTTTTGGCTCAGTTAATAAAGTTGACTTAGCTCTATTAAAATCCAACCAAACCTTTCAAGAAAAATATTGTGTGGCTGTTCAAAATAGATTTGAAGTCTTAGCAGAAGCTGAGGAAATGGACAAACAATGGGTAAAGTTCAAAGTAGCGGTCACAAAATCAGCAGTGGAATAAATACCAAGAGTGGAAAAGAAAACAAAACAAAAATGGATGTTTGAGAATATTTTTGGAACTTATTGAAAAAAGGAGACAAGTAAAAATAATAGGGAAAACAATGAAACATTGCATACAGGAAATCAGGAATAAATGTAATGAAGCCTGTACCACAGAATGAGCACACAATGTACAGAAATAATGAAGAATCTAAGGAAAGAAAATCTGCTCATCCACTGGATGCCTAAAGTCAAAAAACGGAAACATCATAATGGAAAAAGTTAAATCCTAAGCAGATGGGCAGAGTACATTTGTGAACTGTTTGAAGACCATAGAAAGGATTACAACGTAATGAAGCACAATTTTGTCTGTCCATCTATCATGAAAGATGAGATACTGGTAGCAATAAGAAAAATGAAATCAGACAAAGCAACAGGCCTAGACAGTATATAATTGGAACTTTTAGAGGTATTTGAAGATTATGGAACTGATAAGATCGCAATATTGCTCATCCAATTCTATAACATAGGTCAAATTCTATCAGACATCTCCAAAGCTTTTCTTATAGCACTGCCAAAGGAACCAGGTGCAACAAAGTGTGAATTACATAGAACTATCAGGCTTATGAGTCATTAGCCAAATACTTTTAAGAATCATCATAATGAAAGTGAGAAACAAAATCAAACCAGAAATAGCAAAAGAATAGTGTGGATTTGTAGAGGGAAAAGGTGCAACAAATGCAATCTACATTTTTCAGACTTTTACGATATCTGGAAGTACAAAAAGAGATATATATGTGCTTCATTGACTACACCAAGGCATTTGACAGAGCATACCATAATGGGATAATCTCAGTTGAAGATAGATGGAAAAGATCTATGAGAGATAAAAAACACTGGTTACAGACTGCAGCAATGCGAGTTAAAGAGGGAAATCAGCTCGTTTAAAAAAAAAAAAAGGATAGTGTCAGACAGGGGTGTGTCCTTTCCTCAGACCTTTTCTCTCTCCACAGTGAAATGGTTATGCGAAATCCAGGAATTAGAGTAGTAAACAACTTGAGATTCGCTGACGACACTCTATTACTTGCAGAAAGTAAAGAAGACTTGTCCTGTCTACCTCATGTTAGAAGAACTTCACGTGAGCATTTAATGATTGCAGTAAAAAGCTCCCATTTTTCACTCGGCAAGTCAGTGTTTTCTAGCTTTATTTTGTGCTACTTTACTATGACTTTTGTTTCTCATTTTTCTATACTGAGTTCAACTTTGTTCATTAACGGAAAAAAAATGTTGCTGGTTTCATTTTTATAAAGAAAAAAAATTTCTCTTCATCTTAAAGAAAATCATGGATGAGTTGATGTAATTCTCTTAATGTAGCCCGTCGTTTAAGTATTTGGTGGACCCAATATCGTTTTCTGTAGAAGTGTCGTCTTTTTAGTCTGTAAAAGAACATCAGTTTCACCACTTTCATGTTGGCGGCCATAGCGTCGATTGATATAAAAGTGCCATTATCAAGGTGGACTCAGACGTAACCCATGGCGTTAACGCCAGCCACTGTGTTTAGTACCTCACTTCACGTTAACAAGACAACAACCTCATGGTAGTTTGACAGATCCACTGTGTTTGCAGTCTAAGTGGCTAAATGTAGGACGAGTGACAGATGCACAAAAAGCAACAAGGAATAGAGATGAATGGAAGGTCTTGATCACCTATGCTAAAGAGCAGGCACCAAAGTTGAATGAAGTTAGAGAAAAAATAACAATCGGCCATAAAATTTCCATGTTCAAGTGGTTTTTTTAACCTCATCAATAAACTTTGGAGCATTCAGAACTTACGAAAGCACTTAAATTCCCAATTTAAACATCAAGAAAACTAAGAGATCATCAGCCAACTATAGGCTGCTTTCATAAAGCTTGTATTCTAACCTGACATAGTCAAGAGATATCCAATTCTGCACCAAATTGACAAATTAGAGGATCTGATCAACAAACATATTTTCATAAAATTAACAGCACATTAAAGAGTAACCAATATGGAAAGAATGCAACAGGAAGAAATGACTATGCATAGTAAGGTAGATAAAACAGGTTTTTATAAAAGCAACACTTCTGGAGTTTTACAGAGAGGATTAAAATTTTATTTTACAGAGATGAATAAACATCAGCATCTAGCCAACCTATTAAATATCTGTGCAGCCACAAATGATTTCAATGGAATGAAAAAAAAAAGGTCTCTGCCATTCTATCTTTATTATAAAAATGGGCAGGCAGGAAGGATAACAGTCAATATCTTTTTTCATCCGTAGCAAACCTACTCAGCCCTCTGGTTTTATATGCTCAAACGATAGTTCCAGTGCAAATTACCATTTTTCAGAAACCTCACCTATCTCATCCAGATACTTCAATGCCTGCAGACTGGGTTTAGGAATTTCAGTGCTTTGGGCTTGCTGCAAAGTAGGTTCTTGCCCAGCAGAGGTGAACTGACTGGAAAAATAAATGTAGATATTTATGAGGTGAATGTAAATTTGATCAAAATACATGAATACTTGAAATTGTTATAATATATTACTTTTCTCTCAAATCAATCTCAATAAGTCAAATATAAAAAAATGAGACTTCAACTGATTGTCTTTCAAAGGTAATTGATGCACATTTACAAAATTACTACGAAGTGAACAATTTCATAGATTGTGTTATTATACTAGATCATATACTATTATGGGAAAGATATTAACAAATTAAACAGTATTGAAAATCAAAGTCAAAACATTTTTTACAAAACAAAATATGAAACATCATATGATTTTTTACACTGTTGTATCAATTAAAAATCCTATCAATATCATGCAGAACACATTACATGTGCATTATATATTTTTAATCAGATCTAGATTGTCAAGCCTAGTGTGATTTCTGTGGCATCATCTTTGATGTGATCAGCTATCAGTGGCATTAGTAACATCTTATTTAATTAACTGTGACCCAATTCAAACAGGTCAGATGCATCAGTTTTTATTGTTAATTTTGGGGAAAAGATAGCTTTCAGTTATCAATAGTGAAAACTTCCAATTTGTCAATAATGGTGCCTTGATTATCTTGCTCTAAATCTTTGTTTCAATGGGTCTATGAACTGTTCAACATGGTTGAAACAAAGGAAAATTGGTGACATTTAGCCTACTCAAGTCTAATATTAATAGTGACTAATTTCCCACTCAATAAGAAAGAGTCATGCTGCCTAATTGGAAGTCATAAGCTCTATTTTACATTGTTATTAGTGGGGTCCAAACAGACAATTGGGGAAAATCGAAGATAGTGTAGCTTATTGTTTCAATCTTCACTGGAACTTGTCAAAGGTGCAATATTTGTTTGTGTGCATGTGAATATATATATATATATATATATATATATATATATATATATATATATATATATATATATATATATATATATATATATATATATATATATATTTATACTTTCAAGTATTGCAGCAACAAAAATAACTCTTTTCCCATTTTCTCATCATTGATAGAATATTGACTGTCTGGCCGGGGATTGAAGCTCTGTATATAAATGTTATAAATAATATTATATTGTTAATTTTATTTTCCTCAATGATAATATAAATAATATTATATTGTTAATTTTATTTTCCTCAATGATCATTCTCCATTGTCTGTTCATATGGACCTTTGTTCCTGCATGAAGCAATAACATAGATCTGTAAGAATGCATATTGATGTAAAATGTGAAGAACAAAAAGGGAAACGTTAAACATCCATCTATGAAAGCACTTGCGAAAAAAATTATCGGTAGGATTTCTGATTGGGTGCATGGGTTTAGTATACTAAGATATGATATTGGATATATATGATGCTGTATTTTTTTTTATTGGTAGGCCGAACTCATTTACACTTACTCATAGGCATTAATAACGGTAAAATTGCAGATATCGGCCCAACTCATGTAAGGCTTCACACTTGACTGTTTCCAGACGAAATCAAAACTTGAAGTTTAATGGGATTTTAGCGCAACATAAAAATGTTTATATCTTGAAAAGTATTTATTTGCAACAAATAAAACCTTCATACTCGTGTTCAGCATATCAAATTCATTAAGAGAGATACAATTTTAAAGCTTAGGGTGAGTTGGGCTGGTATCTGCAGTAATACTTTTCAAAAGTTCTATATGGCAAATATTGGCCTGTTGAAAATTTGAATCAAGAGTGTTCTACTTAAATATGATAGAGGTAACATATTCATTCAGAAGTCTTTCCAAATTATTAGTTTCTGCTTATATCTTCCAAACAAACTGGGTAAGACTTCCAATTGAGTACATTGGTTTAGTATGTTTATATATAATATAGGATATAATTACGATGCTGCATTTTTTTTTTATAGGTAATTCATTATTAGAAAATGATTTAAAATTTCTTGTGGCACTAGTAAACTTTTTCTATATATAGCCCGATCAAACAAAGCCCTCTTTAGTATCATAGAGGTACCCCCGTACTCATTCGGAAATCCTTCTTACATCTTATATCCAATATTCTAGATTTTGTTGCGATGCGTTTCCGTTGTGATTGTTTTTATCAGGTGTGATAATATGACCTTATTACTTTCTGTATTCGTTAATACCAGTTAATTTACCTGGGTGAACCCTCCGACGTTGCGCTCACACTATGTCTGCTCACACTCATTGTTTTGGTTGAGTTCTCAAATTCAAACAAAACTTTTGCACCCTAACTTTACATGTGCTGTACTGATTTTACTTTGATCAAAAAGATTCCACCTATATTTATGTTTTCGCTTTTGTATAAATCAAGTTAGTCGAGTTTAAAAATAAATTTTTCAGTGCAAACGTCAACTCCTAAATAAAATTCGCCTAAAGAAGGCCAAGATGGACAGTCTCTATGGAAATCTTAACTTCCGTTTGTGTGAATTTTCTTTGACCTCAAAGGGAAACAACTCTTGGTAGAATACTCGTGATGACGTAATTTTAAATTTTCTCTATTTTGTCTCGCAGTTTATAAAACTGCTTTTTTGGGACACCTGTTATGACTGTCAACTTTACTATGATTTCAATTCTTGAGAAGTAAATGAACCCAATTTGACGTCCCCTAAA
Organism: Elysia crispata; assembly: GCA_033675545.1. Classification (NCBI taxonomy): domain Eukaryota; kingdom Metazoa; phylum Mollusca; class Gastropoda; family Plakobranchidae; genus Elysia; species Elysia crispata. The sequence continues at coordinate 826,069 of JAWDGP010005256.1, forward strand.
TTTCCCTGAAGAATCTTATTAGTAGGCAAAGAAATATGGACAGAAGAAAACAGGGGAATAGTAGAAATGATATGATTATGAAAGAGTTTGTCCCAAACCTATACTTGTTTCTATTCACTTAAGAGGAAAAGCCTTTATTATGATGAGAGTCTATTTTCTGCTAAGGAATTAAATAAATTGGAGTGCAGAGTGTATGCTGATTTTGAGATAAGTAAGGATTTCCTTTTTCTGACAAAATAAACTATCAGAATCGGGGGGGGGGGGGGGGGGGGGGGGGGGGGGGGGGGGGGGGGGGGGGCTGGAGCGTAGGGGACATGTGGAACTATTCCGTAAGGTATATGGAAGAAACGGGCGTATGGGGGATTGCGTAAGAAGCTCTTTTTGTGGGGTGTTGAATACTGCTGGGGTCTGCCCGATACCCGTCGAGTATCGGGTCCCGTGGCGAAGCGTAAAGCGGGCACGGTACGTCTCGATCCATGAGTCCACAGTCCTCTGTTTCACACACATCCTTTGACTGGTGCAATATACTTAAAACAAAACCTCACTTTGATTGCGCTCTAGGACTGTGAGGAGTGTCTATCATTTCATTATTGCATCCTACTCCCTTCTTCTCCATCTCCATCTCATCCCTCTTCTCTGCCCTCTAAATTTCCCTTGCGCAACACTGACCCCCGGCAACAGAGAGTCGTAACTGCTGAGTGGCGTCTATAGGGAAGGTCTATCACATAAATTAGGTCTCATTAACCTGTGGTCTGTCACGAACATATAATAGACGTCTACTTGTCTGCACGCTGTGCAAGAATATAAGCATAGAATCAGTTCGAAGTTGACGGTACTCATGTGCCGATGAGAAGCTAGCACAGATCGCACGGCACGGCACGGCACGGTACAGGTTCGTGTAGCATGCATCTACACGACGTTTTGCTGTAGGGTACCGTGCGGTGCCGATAGCCCCACTGTGAGGTGATGAAGGTTTAGTTGGATAGGCTGGATTTTTGTGTTTCGGGATAGTGAAAGAGTTGGATGGGGCACAGGAGGGCTGTAGAGAGAAAATCAGAGAGATATGGGGGATGAATTAAAAAAAAAAAAAAGGAACTGTAACTAGTCCTAGAATACTGATATTAAACTAGAGGAAGATGAATCCACATAATTGCGCGGAAGAAACACACTTGGTATTTTTCGAACTGTGACATATTTGTTCAGTTTCTAATACAAGTCCTGGTATCATTCATTCAGTCAAGGTGCTCATAAATTGAGGTATTCGGTGCAGGCTATTTCTACACTGCCCCTTCCAATTCACGTATGTTTTATAAGCGCTTCTCGTACATTATCATGCTCGACCAAAATTATATTTCGAATGAAATGCTTTGGTTTTCACAAAAAAAAAAAAAAAACAAAACAAAAAAAAAACAACAACAACAACAACAAACAAATAAACAAAAATTAGTCCCTATATTTCCATTGAAATGGCCAGGTAATAGAAATAGTCTACAATCTATATAAATGCTTGAATTCCACAGTTCTTAATGCAAGTCCACAATGACGTACGTGTTATTATCAAGGTCATATCATGTTCTTTCTTTATTCATTCCTGTGTACTGGATGTAGCCTAGTCTTTCAAGTACATGTAGTTTCTATTTATTTCGGTGTGCAAAACCTCCTCTGTGTGCAACTCCCATGACTCATTATATTAGAATTAAATACTACTTGAGCATTCTCTATAAACTGCCATTTGCGTGTTACTCCTAATACAAATTATTATTTTCTCGCGACAGATGGAAAATAAATATAGTTAATACTTACAGGATACCTGAGCCTATGTGCATGTACAAGATTTAATTCTTACTTCAGTAGACTAACCTAAGCTCACGTACATTTACAGGATTTAATTCTTACTTCAGTAAACTTAAGTGTTATTAATGGATTTTCATTTCACGCACAGATTATAATTCAATGATTGTGGGAAACTAGGTTAGTCGCTTTACTTTGCTTAAGATTCATTCGTTTCATAAGCCTCCATATTACTAATATTTTCATTTTATGTACCTGCTCCACATTCAACATTTAAAAATACACTTCTTACATTTCACTTTGCGAGCACAACAGCTCCTTTCCTCCTTAGCCGCAATAGCTCCTCAGCTTCTTAGCCCCTTAACCCTCAAACCGAACAGTTTTTAGAATCCATGCAACAGAAAATCTTCAGCACAAATTAGCGTTTTACTTGTCAATCAATTGACTTGCATTTATATTTGCTCCAATACTTTTTAACTTGTCAATAGGGTGACTTGTGATTCAATTAATTGTACAACTACCGCTTTTAATAATTTAATATAAAATTATATGCAGTTAGCAGCGATCTTATGTTTGGAGATTGAATTCTTCCTAAATTTGAGACTACTTAATTTCTTATTCCTTACCTGTTGGTTCATTCACAATAACTTCCTTTCTCAAAAAATCTCAACCTTGTGAACTTAGGAGCCAGTACAGAACAATGTATTGCATAAACCATACCTCTTTTGTGCAAACTGCGCTTGATAGAACAAAATGGATAATTCTTATAGTACAGACTGATTCAGTTTCATCATGCAAACTTAACTATCTCAAACGAGGGCAGCTCTGCAACATAATAATAGCTGTAGTAGTTTAAAACCTATAAGTAAAGTCAGGATTTATATAATGCGCAAAAACATTCTCATATTATGAGATACGAATGGATTTGAATCTAGTGAAGATATGATTTTGTGACTTGAATCTGTTTTGAATGAGAACATATTTGCTGCATTACTGTCAGCTAAAAAGTTACTCGGCTGTTCCTCCCTTGGAGTATTCAACATGAAAAATTTCATGATTTTAAAAATAATTTAAACCAAACAAATAAAAGAGCAAGTCAAAACCATGAGATCTAATATCTTTTAAATTTATTATTTCAAATAAACACAATGTGCATAAAATAAAATTTTCAAAATATACATTTTAATTATTATCTACATTAATGAAAGATGAGCGTTGCAGGGAAGAAAACCAATAATCAAAATAATTAGAACAAAACAAAATAAAAATTTCTTTCCACTTCAAAAAAAAAAACTTTGAAGAAATTTTTATTTCTATTGGGAAAAGAGAAGATCTAAGGAAAAGACCATTTTATGAGTGCCACCTATTTGAAGGAACCTTTGGTATTAGACCTATTTCTCTACTTGAGCTTTGACATCGAAGAACATTTTCAGGGACAACGTGCTTGTGCTTTTTGTATTTTAACCTTGGTGATACCTCCAACACCAAGTAACTAGTAAAGCTCAGTAAAAAATGGTTATGTGAGAAAGAAAAATCAGCTAAAATTATCTATACAGAAGAAATCCTCCTAAAAAGAGAAATGTGAGAATATATCTTAAATTAAGGGCTTTATAAAGAAGTAATGTACACCTACCAATAAAAAGGTTGATATGTGAATTTTGTGAATAAATCTAAAAATAAAAATGTGGTTTGGTTTGACCATCATCTTATGTTGATGGATACGGGGAAAAAGAGAAAAAAAAAAAAAAAGAAGAGAGGAATAGAATCAAAGAACAAGGTCAAAAGGTGAATTGGCGATCAGAGATATATATCTATAAATATATATAGACAGAGAGAGAGAGACACTCACACACATCAGACTCAGAGAGTTTGATGAAACAATTACATGTTATGAAAGAAAATAATATATATTTAAAAATAGTTATATGAATTATCTTAAAATGTGACAAGTTGCAAATTTTTCTACATACTAAAAAAAAAATTCTATTATAACAAATCTCCACCTACTGCAATAAACATGGGAAAGAAATTATTATACAAAAAACAGAAAAAAAAATTACCATGAATAGAAGAAAATAGGATTCAGAGACGGGACTATCATTCAAAATAAAAAAAATAAATAAATAAAAACAAATACTGTGACAATGCCCAAATTCATGTTTTATTTATAAAAGCAGTAAGTTCAAGATCCTCTGAAAAAAAATAAAAAAGAAATTAGAGACATATAGTTTTTCTCTAACACAAATTTATCCTTGAAAATATTTTCATATCATGTTTAAATATATAATGAACTCACTAACCGTTTGGGCACAAATCTAAACAGAAACACGATAGTGCATTGAATCATATTAAAGAACTCTTTTGCTTCCCTGGTTTCATGATTTTTAATTTTAGTTTAGAAATCATATACTTCAAACCTACTTTTGTATTTAACTCTCATGTATATAATACGAATAATTTTCTTTCAGACATGGAAAAAGATCTAAAATCAAAGTTCAAGTGGTAATTTCCCTAAATTTGCAATACTGTTATCATCATATCTCTCTAATTTTGATTTGGTGCAGTAACTCTAGTTGGGCCCAGCTTAAAATTTCAGCACCATCCAATCTGATTTCGTATTGCCGTTGCCTGACATTAGTTTTATAAACATATCTTACTTGTGTGCTTGTTCCGGTTGGGACAGGGAATGAGTATGGATACTTTTGGAGGGAGATGGAAGACAAGAAAGTACTTTTGACATTATACTCTTGACTCATGGCATCCACTGACTGAATTATATGGAAGTTGATTTTTCTTATTTTCTCGCTAGGTAAACAAGAAATGACAATTTTTTTTTTTTCAATTATTAGCCCAGGAAGGAAAAATGATTTAAATTAAGGTTCTGAATTGATACGCAACAAGTTACTTATAGACAATTCTAACAGTACTAATCACTTTATGTGCAGTTATTTCCGTTTTCAAAAAATACATAATGTATTGATAAAATTCAGCACAAAATGTTTTCTGAGGATTTAAAGTTAGTTTAAAATTTAAGTTCCATTTACATCCAACTGGAATCAAATGTTCTACGTTATATACTTGATGATTCTCAGTATCTTTTATATGAGGTAAATTATTACTCAACAAACAAAATTTAAAAAAAAGTCATATGTATATAAAAACCCAACAGAAGCAAGTTAATGTTCATTATGCCCTGAGACATTTATGTTACAATTCCATGAAACTAAATAAAATTTGAAAATTTTTTTCTTATAAATTCTTCCAGTTAAAAAAAAATGAAAATGAGAGAAATTTTCAGAAAAAAAAGGGAAACTTCACAAAGCTTGAATGAAATATCTTAATAAAGGCAAACCATTTCTGATCTCTCTGTATATGTATAAATGTCCTTTAAAACCCACATTAAAAAAAAAAAGTAAATAGCCCTATAGTTTCAGAAGTGTCTTTAGCCTGACAAAATCATAAGACTGCTAAAGTATTCCGATTGTGTTTACAATAAGTTGAATCTAGTTTTAAATATTCTTTCACAACACATTTTCTTTATGTCTAAAATAAGATAACTTAGCAAACAAGTTTGATATGCATAAAATTAAGCATTTCATGCTATCCATCATCATAAAAACTATATTGTATTCTCCATATAATTTTTTATAAAGAGAAGTGTATATATAAAAAGTATCTGTGTAAGTTAACTACACAAGTCTGTTTTCTCTTTTCCTGTCAAAGCAATACTAAATGCTTAACTACACTTCATAACAATTAGACTTTTTTTTGAACATTTAAAAAAATGCCACCAGCAAGGCTTTTTCTACTTAACTGTCGTCAAATATGATGTAAGTTACTGATAAATAAGCTGTTAAACATATAAGTGGTGTGCCAAGGGCAACAGCATGAAGAAATACATCTGAGGGCAAAGATATCTGTTTGATTAAAAAAAAGTTCATAATCTGCTCCTAATTTATGAGAGTTTTGATTTCATTTGTTAAATGAGAACAGGCAGGTAAACTTAGGGTGCAGTAAATATGGTTATCAAAATTGGCACTCACTTAGAGGCAGAACATTTTTAAGAAAAAAAAGGGACTGTGAAACTGGATGTGTACCATTTGTTTTAAATTTAAAGGGTGACAAAAATATACCTGATATAAATAATTCTTTTTTTTCCACAAATAAAGGACAAGATTTCAAAATTGCAGTTTTTGGATTTCCTCTTAGTTATGATTTTTGAAGAGATGGTATGTAAGATTTTCCCCCTTTTCACCTTGGTAAAACTAAACGATTTCTTTTTTCAATGGATATCATATTTCATTTTACTTAATTCAAATATTTTCAAGGCTTACAAGTAAGTAATCTTAAATTCATTAGATAAAAAATCTGCTATCAACAGAATGTCTAAAAATCTGAATGCACTATGTAAAAGGATAATGGAAAGTGAATATTGACTAGTTCACCTGAATTTAAATGTGGTTGATTAAAGCAAAAATTCAACAAAAAAAAAATCAATAAAAAACTTGAATAACCTAGGAATACAACCTTTTTGTATGTAGTTATGTGTGCTTAATGTATGTGCAAAAGTTTAACATTAAATTTAGATTATTGTGTGAATGACATAGAAATTAGGTAAATGTTTAACTTGAAGCATTCAAATGTAATTTCACGAGTGTGAGATTCAATTTAAGTCATTATAATCACCAAATCAGACTAGTTTTGCTAAAACTGCTTGATTATAGTTTTGCCAGTTTAAATCCCTGAAGCAATACTGAAAGTAAATAGAGAATGACCCTGTAAAAAATAAGCAAGTTTGGATGAAAATTAAACAAAAACAGAAAAACAGAAGAGAAAAATACAAAAAAAAAAATAAACAAAAACGAGGATCACAATTTTAAAGACAAATTTTGAGTGATACAACCTGAGAAAAGGTAGTTAAAGATGAATCTCTCCTGGTTTCAAGTTTCCTTTTCTTTCCTAACTATCAATCTCTAATTTGGAGCTGTCTAATTAAAAACAAACAAAATGAAAGGAAACCATTACCAATATAGCCCTTCCTCTACAAATTAATTACACCTCTGAAGCTTCCACTTATTAAAGTATTGCATTCATAAAACATGTAGTACAATCTAAACAAAAGCACAGAAAGGACTAATTACAACTGACAAAAATATTACCGGTGCTTTGTTACAACCAATTCAAATTAACGATACTTGATGAGATGAAGGTGTGCTATACTTTTTTTCCATCCATAAAACACATGTGGTCACAAATGCAATATCACTGTTCAATCAATGTGCAGGAACTAGAACACTACAATCAACAAAGGTGAATACAGTTTATCACATCAAACTATAATGAAAAGTTACTGGTATGAAAAAAATGTATCTGTATGTGTATATATAATATTTATAAATAAGTATGTGATTATGAGAAAATACACCAATCTCATAGTTGCAGCCTCACGACAGAAGGATGCTGAAATGGTAGAACTATTGCACTTGTTAGTAAAAAAGTAATACATGTGAATTGCGCAAATCAAAACAACACTCATTCTGTCTTTCTTTAAAAATGATACATGAATATGTATATAGACAGGATTTCTCTCTAAATTACAACTCGCAAAAGCATATTATTTGCCTACACATAGAAAATAATAGGAATCAAATTTTCCACCAATTGTTCTTTACAAAACGTTCAATAGTTTCATGTAGTGGATTCAGAGAAAAAAAAATATAGAAAAGCTGAAATCCCGTAAATCTTGAACTTACAAGGATATACATGCTAAATGATACATAAATTTTTCTTTTGGATATAATTGTGTGCATCCATACCTGATTAAAAGCAGAAAAGGACTTTCAAAATAAATCATACAAATTAAAAAAAACATATGACTTAATATGCCAATTTAAATGAATTGATTGACCAACTACTTTCAGTATTCTTCAAGATTAAAATTACAGCATAAATATATATTCTGCTTTGTTCAAGACTCTTATTTCAATTTTTCTTTCTTCAAAACATTTCTTGAACAATCATTTGGACAGCATGAGCTAAAATTTACTGTTTTGAAACAATGAGTTAAACTATGTGTGAACAAAAATTAAAAAAAAAATCAAGATATTTACAGCCAAGGACAAACTCAGGAGTATTTAAGGCCAGCCCTTCATTTCTACGAGACTTCTAAGGATGCACATCACAAAAAATCAGTGGATAATTGTACATATATTTTGTTTGGTTTGATTTTAAAAAAATCTTCCACTTTGAATGTTGAATTTTCAAATTGTTTTTATACACTATTATATACCTCAGAGCACATCATGAATTGTCTGGATATAATACCTGTTGATAAATCATATTTACAACGTAAGCGAAGTTCATTTTGCTGGACCAGCTGTATCCTTACTTTTTGACCAACCTGAGTAGAACAAACGAAAAATCATTAAAAAAAAAATGCTATAATAGTTAACAAGGAAATTCTATTTTACAACATGTGAGAATCTGTATATGTAAGAAATCCTGCTCGTTACAGCAATAAATTCTTTCTTTACAACAATACTAAGGATCCCGAGGACCAGAAAAAGATAAACAGCTGTTTAACTTAATTTTAAAGGCATTCATGCATCAGAACACATTTGCAGGCAATGAAAGGACTAAATGCTCTTTGAGAGAACACCAATACAGCGGACAGAGTCAAATTCTAAAAGTTAAGAAAACATTAAGGCTGAGTCTTAATATAAATGAGGATGGGGGAAGGGGGTGGGGATTTTTCATCAAAGTTGAACATAGAGAGCGATTTATGCTCTTATAGCTTAGAAATATTTAAAAAAAAATATGTGCACAAAATGCAAGCTGTTTTCTGGTGGAAGTGAGGTTGATATCCAGTCACAAAATATATTTTCCCTGAGAGAGAGAGGGGGGGAGGGAGAGAGAGAGAGAGAGAGAGAGAGAGAGAGAGAGAGAGAGAGAGAGAGAGAGAGAGAGAGAGAGAGAGAGAGAGAGAGAGAGAGAGAGAGAGAGAGAGAGAGAGAGAGACAGAGAGAGACAGACAGAGACAGAGAGAGAGAGAGAGAGAGAGAGAGAGAGAGAGAGAGAGAGAGAGAGAGAGAGAGAGAGACAGAGAGAGACAGAGAGACAGACAGAGAGAGAGAGAGAGAGAGAGAGAGAGAGAGAGAGAGAGACAGACAGACAGACAGACAGAGAGAGAGAGAGAGAGAGAGAGAGAGAGAGAGAGAGAGAGAGAGAGAGAGAGAGAGAGAGAGAGAGACTGTGTGATTTTTGATGAAACAACACTCTTACATTTTCATCAGGTAGGGACACTGTCTATAATGAATGTGTACTATTTGTAAAATTTAAAAAAATTTGAGCATAAACAAAAAAATGTCTCACAAAGTCATGTTTAGAAACAAAAATTAGAAATTAAAAGAAGATACTGCATTGCTATAAAAAATATGGTTAATCAGGTATATTTTAGGATTTCTCAATGCGGCTCTTTTTATTTTCACTCATCAATATTTGTTAATTAAGTAACAAAACAAAATATTCAGAAAATACTTAACTAAAGCTTTGTAATAAAAATCCAAATTTTATAATGTACATATTTTTCCACCAAACTAAAATAAAAAAAGTTCTTTTTATTTTACTGCCATCTCTTTGAATGAATCCAAATCTTTGCTCTTTATCACTTTTGATGATTCTACAATGAAATTCTGTAATTCTAAATCCATTTGTTTCATAATTCAAATTTGCATCAGGGTCCATTCATTTATGAACACTTCTTATTTGCTTAATCTATCTGAAAATATTCACATTTTTTTCATATGGCAGAACATTTTTTTCACCCTTGCCATTTTGGATACGTATTTTTTTTTTTCTCCTAGACATTACTATCTTATTAATTTTTTTTTCTAGTTAATCCCCGAGCTTGAAAAACGATATTTTCATACATCAACAATCATGATATTTAGTCAAGGATCTCAGTTCTTAAATCACAACAATTATCCAGAAAAATTAGGATATAATTTAATAATTTCTTTCATAGTTTGAAAAAATGCTACCTTTATCTCTATATACATATTGTACATTTGTCTCATTAGTAAAAAAATTACACTAAAGAAAGGTGAAAAAATTTTGACTCTTACAAATTGTTCAATGAATTATATTGCATACTTGATTCAAGCAAATACAAAACTTTCTACAAGTAGCCACAAACTAATTGAATGAGGAGATAAAAAACATTCACATAACTTCCCTTATGTCTTTCTAATTGCAACTAATATAAACAATAAATGGCAGGTTTCAATGATCTATGATATTTCACATATCTAAAAAAATTCACAAGGCAAATTAGCTAATTTTAACACATGAGTTGGGCTTCTTTTTGTTTACACTCATTCATTTCTTATTGAATTAACCTAGGAAAAAAAAGTTTGGAACTTCCTAATTAACATCTTCACTTTTACTATAAACGACATGTCAGAATGAAGGAAAGTTTCAAAATCTCCTTACATTTAGCTCATATGGAAAAATTGTTAAAAAAAAAAGGAAAAAAAGAAAGAAAGAAAAACTTTCTTTACCTTCCATGGACATAGCTATTTCTTATAATTACTTATCAGGCACTAACAATGGCTGTTCAGTAGATAATAACATAAATACAAGAAAACAACATCCTCAACATGTTTTCGTGTTTCCATGGAGTGAAGTGGAAGACTTGTGCCTCTAGCTTTGTTGTATCCATAATATCTGAAGCCTTTAAAGCCTTGTTCATGATTAATGAAATAAAGCTAATATTGTTTTAATTCATTAGAACATCTACATTCTAAATGACCCTTTTTAAACAATACATAGCCAAAAATCTTTCAAACTAATGTAGAAAAGCAATACATGAAAAAGCATGTTAGCATAAAAATATTATTTATTAGATTGTACAATTGCAATAGCAGCAATACTCTCACCAAATTGTTTCACATTTAGCATGAAAAATATTTAAATTTTCAAGTGCCTAAAGTAACTAGATAATTCATGCTCAGAGCTACAGGCTAAAGCATAATATTATGACGATAATGTGCTGCCATCTGCATATAAAATGATTAAAATTAAAAAAAAAGTATAGAAATATGACATGTATATTACTTTTCATTTGCAGTGCTGTAACCTTGATCATGGTTTTCATTGATTTAAGTTTAAGCTCAATGTTGGAAGAGAAAAAACAAAATTTATTTTCCGCAAAAACAACACAATATTGTTTTTGCATTTCCAGAAACTTGCATCATGCATCTTCCAAGAATTAAATGTCTTTAAACATTTTATGGCATGAATATTTTTTAAGTGTACTTTTTCATTCATATCTGTATAGTAAAAGATAAATCTAATTTGTGTTCTAAACTCTCTACAATAAGTACAGAGCCACCTGACTTTCCGACTAAAACAATATGTAAGGTGTGTCAATACATATATATAACAACACCACGAAATGAGATGTTTTGTGGCAGAGGAATTTTTGGATATGTGCAATTTTCCTGAAGAAAGCTTGATATTTCCATTTTTAATTTTGCTCTAAGTTATAACTTTCATATTGTTTCAGAAATAAAATCACTTTAAATAGCAAGGACTTTAAGCCTTTTTGAGGAAAATGGCATTTTCTCAAATAGTCATCTACCACAAAACGTCTCATTTTGTGACCTCGCTACACATATTAGAAAAAAAGTGCTTATCACCAGGAACCCATTTTTAAAGGAATATAGTTTTTCTTTTTCAAATCAAATATGTGGGATCTCCTTATACTAATTTTTATTTTTTATAATGAAATCTTTTTCAAATTGAATAAAACATGTATCTTAATTTATTACTTTCTACAGCTCAATTATTTTTTTCCCTCACCAAGTCCCTTAAGAGTCACCTATTTCAATGAAATAAATGCCAATTTAGTAAGATGTATGACTAAATTTCACTTCTTGTATGAGATTTCATCATTGCCTCCTAATTATATTAGGTATGAGATCTTAGTTGACTCATTAACATGAGGTATTATGTGTGTCATCACATGCAGGACAACAGAATCTCTGTATCAAAAAATATGCAATTGGTTCCAAGAGTGCTGGTCTGTATCTAAATTCTGTGAACCATACACAACTGCCTTCCCAAGTGAAAGGTGACCAAAACAAAGATGGCAATGTCTGGCAGACACATAAAGGCCATGGTCATACAGATGTCTCTCTGAAAACTCTTGTGGAGCTATCGCCCTGGCGGATGTGGATGTAGCGTGTAGTGTCAACCTCCGATATCTTCACCTGGGTGCTGGGAATGATGATGTCACTGGTACCCGGCAAAGCCGAAAGCTCTGCTTTTGGGGTAGGAGCTGCAAAGGGGATGAAAAAAATATAATAGAATTTTACTTTTCATAAAGTAAAAAAATGTATATAAAACAATTTAATGTGAGCAGTGACAAAAACATCATTGCCATTTAAAATCTATTTACAGTTTGTGCAGACATCTTAAAAGAACAAAAAAAAAATAAGCTAATAAACAAAGTTTAAATGAATGTTTTCTTAATATTCGCTCATCTTTCTTATCTCATTTACCCGTTAGGGCAGAACTCTCTAAGTGAAATTGTTCCATTTTTATCACTCAATGATAAAAAAAAGTTTATTAAACATTTCCCTCTTTATTAATGAAATAAGAAAAAAGTATAACCAAGATAAAGTATAAAAAAAGGAGGAAAGATTAACAAAAACTCTAAAGAATTTATTCTTTCTACAAAGCTAGAGAAAATTTTAAAGATATGTTGTGATGATTTAGAGAATCACTGGAAGAGAATATTTGAGTTACAAGAAGAATTTTTTGTTTAAGTATTTATGCTAAACAAACTTGCGTACAGGCAGAATAAAAAATAACATTGATAAAGTACTTTTGACAGCTTATTTGAATCAATTCAGCTAAATGTTCCTCATGAATATGTCCATTGATAAAACCCTGTCACCTCACTCTCCTTTTGATTTAGATCTTACCTCTACGCTACTTTATAGAAGACCTAAAAGACCTGATGTAATCATTTGTGTCTCTTCGCAAAGCATGCATAGCTTATGAAAAAAAGTTACATCTTCCTTTAGATTTACTTTTTGAGTCAATCTTTTAGTATTGCATAAGCTATGGATTATTAATCATTCTACAAACCAGGCATCTACACTGCCATAATAATGATGTTTTGTTCATTGACCTATGTTTAAAACATTCAAATTTTTTTTATTACAAAGAAATAAACACATATAAAAAACCACCAGCTTTTGTATTTTAAGGTGATTGAAATCTCAAGCTACTCTAATGTCTTTAAGTTTAAAAGACAATTTTCCCCCCATTATTTTATTATCTAATAATTTTTTCCATGTTCATTAATTTACACTCACAAGAGCTTATATTAAGAGCAAAATACTGATTCAGGAACATATCAGTAGTCAGATAATGGAAGAAGTAAAAGATAAATTGTTGCAAAGTAATTTCTATTTACGTGAACATTTTTCATTGTAAAAATGTACTTGAAAGAAAATATAAAATTGTTTTTCTTCAATCACATATGAAACAGGATAAAAATATACTAACGGCTAAAAACACTCCCTACAAGTTAAAGAAAACAAACTTCATCTGATTGATGATTAAAGTAGTATTAAGTTCTTATTTTCTCTGTCATTAAATTTGTAGATCAATCTACAAAATTGTGAATGCCTCTCACTTGCCTCTCTAAAGTTTCACAATATTATTTAGTAGTTAAATCTTTCTCATAGAAAGTAAAAAAAAAAGGAAAAATGGAATTTCTTTTTAAAAATGAAAATTGACTGCCTTTGAAACATTAAAGCCATTCATATTCATTTAGCCACAGCACTGAACTACAAAATTTCATCAAATTCATCACCATATCAACTAACAGGAAGCATTCATTTTTTAGCAGGTGCATTCAGTGCTGGAATATTAACATGCACATAAAAGAAGGAAATGATAATATAAACGAAAAATTTAGTTGCCCATGAAAATAAAAGTGACAAAAAAAATTTGTCTGACAATTAATATCAAACAACATAAAGTATAGTAAACTAATAAAAAAAACTCCACAGATTTGATAACTTACAACTCCAAAACAAGAATAATTAGCACTAAAACCAATAAGAAAAATATTGGCAGAAGGCAAAGAAAGAAGGGAGGGAAAATAAATAAGAACGTGTTCCGATTTGAACCGGTGAGCTAATGAATCTAAAAAAAAACTTCACATTATCTTTCATCACCTGGTGGCATGTTTAAAAAAAAAAGAGAGAGAGAGATGGAAAAAAGAGTATGTTAAGTTAATTTAAGAAAGAAAAAAAGGCAATTGGATCACCAGTATAACTATTTATGGGCATATCAAAACAAAATAATCGAGTTGGCAGCTCAAGCCCAATCTGTTTTATCTCTGAATAAATATAAGCTGGTTATCTCAGAGGCTTGAGACAAAAAAACATTCTGTGACAGTTAAATATTCATAATTGTATTGGTGGCCTGAACTTGAACTAAAAAAAAAGATAAAGAACGGGAAACCGTGGGACTGCTCAGAGAGTAACACAGACTTACAATGAAAAAAAGGGCTATGACTATGTAGAGAATAAATCAGGAACAACAAGAGGTAAAAATGGAAGGCCACAGGGGAATCATGCCTTGATATTTCACAATGTTGATGTTTAAGTTGCAACTATTTTTATACATTTTTTAATCACATCAAATGACATTCAACAAGCTTTCACAAAAAAAAAAAAGAAAGAAATTGTGATTTCAAAATATGCAATACTTTTTCAGAGACTCCACGCTTGACACTGCTTAGAAAAGTAATAACTTCAAACATAACAATAATGTTAATTTGGACAACAATAAAATTTTGGTTACTATCAACATATTAATTGCAAAGTGAATTGACTTTGTGCTTCTAAATGAAGTATAACAAATTAGTAATTAGTTACTTAAACACAAACATCTAAAAGAAACTTCTGAGCTTACTTCATTAAAAAGGATATTTTCTATAGTATTTTTTTTAACCCTTTCATTTTTTTTTTCCTGTTCTCATCTACTTAAGAGTCTTAATTTTTCTAAATGTTCACATTTGACTCTCTTTAATTTTGAGTACTTCCTTTTTATACAATGAAAAAAAAATTCAATGATTCAATATCTTTTAAAAATGAAATTCGACCTTTCATGTAAATTATGCCAGAATGTAAAATTTTGATCAATAAACGCTAATGATTGAATTATTATAGGTATTTCTCATATTAATAAATAAATGTGCATAGTGTGGACTTACACAACACAAAAGCAGCAAATGAAGAATAAGAAGAGTCTGCATTAAAGCACAACACATCTACAATTTCCACAGCAAGATGTTGAGGCAGATGTCACTGCTGCAGAAGGAGTAGAGGACGGGCCAGTCTCAGACTGCACTGGGGGTTGGGAATAAGTTTTTCCCACTCCCTCTTCCTTCTTGATCTTCTCTCCCTCTGCTACAGGCCGCTGTGTGCCTCCTTGTGGGAGTTCTGGGACCACAACTGGTCCTGGCTCTTCATGCATTGGTGAAACAACATCTACAACACCAGTACAACTAACACCAACACTGTCGGATATCACTGCAGCAGCTTGAGAGGGGGTGGTACAGCCTCCAGACTCTCCAATATCAACCCTATGCCCACAGTCAGTGATAACTAGACCATTCCCTTTCTTACCCCTTTCCTCCCCACTGATCACTAACAGACCCATATCCTTGGCCATTATGTCTTTTGCATCACTAGAATCTATTTCTTTTTTAATATCAGTGGGCATATCATTTTTTCCAACGTCTTGTAATACACACGTTTCTTCATTGTTATTTGATTCAGATTGCACTACTTTTGAATGCCAGCCTTCATTTAGAGGGGATCTTGATGGACTGAAATCCACAGATACCGTATCAATGCTAGTGGTTTCTGAAGCTCTATCAGTCTCTACTTCAAACAAAGCCCTTCCTGATGCCTTTCCTTTACTACCAGTGTCAGATTCAGATTGAGAGTAATCTTCGGAAGACGAACTATGATGTCGGCTTCTAGGACGTCTAGGCCACAACTTCAGAACTTTCTCCATTGTCCTCACCTTGGAGGCCATCTCTTTGAAAGATCTCTTTCTGGTCATGCCAGATTGTTTACTTATATTTTCAATTATTCCACTATTCTCCTCTCCCTCAAGCTTTTTGATACTGTTCCTAAAATCTGGCATAAGATACTTTTCTTGCTCAAATTTAGCATAGTCATGGATATTAACTAATGACCAGTCAACATCCTGTGCAGTCTCTATATCTGAACTTCTTGGCCCTAACAACCCAACTACTCTCTCCCCATTAATTGAAAGAGTGCGAGGGCGGCGGAAATCTGCGGGAGCATCGGGGGTGAGTGATCGAGAGTCTAGTGAAGACAAAACTGTCAAATCCACCTCCTCTTTCTGATGCTGCTGCAGATCCGAATCAACTATTAAATTGTTTTCACTCTCCACCAGGTGTTTACCTTTTCCTGGTTTCATGAGAACAAACAAGTGCACTGGCTGTAAACCAGATGGGATGAGGGCAAGAGAGAAAAAAATAGAGATGAAACAAAAACAAATTAGAATCATTTCAAGGAAATTAATGTTGCAATCTATCATTATGTGCATCATTATGTATCCCTATTTAATGACAGTTGTAATTAATTTCCATACCTGTATTTTTTATAAGCCTCTTATTTCTAGAGATTAAAAAATAATTTGAAACAAATAGCTCAAGTAAATACATGAAAAAGAATTTTTTTTTTTGCTTTTTTACCTCTCTCCATTTAAACAGAAAGATTACTTTGTTGTTTGTTAGAGAAAACATTGCAATATGTCATTATGTGTATACAATTTCAGCTTCAAGTCACATATTGAAATATTATTTCTTGTCTGCCTTCATCTCAGCATTGATTGATTCAACTTACTTTATGGTCCCCCATGCAGGTATCTCTGCCAATCAGGTCATAGACAGGGCCATGACATGAGTCCTGTTAAACAAAATTTTTTTTTTCTTTTCAATTATCTTTTGTTGAACTCTTACCACTTTTATCACTTTTCATAAACTTTTTAAACATTTTGTATTTCAGTAATCTTTGAGTGTTATCCTCATATAAAGTTCACATGTCATAAAAAAATTGATGCAACTAGTCTTTCTTTTTTTCTTCTATTTGATTAATTTAAATTGTGATTAAAAGAGAACAGCTATACATTTATTGTAATTTTTACCCCTTTGACAATGCAAGATGGTTCATTTTGCCTTTGATTCTTTAATTAAAAATGGTGAGAACATACAAACAGCAGTTTTGAAATGCATCTTTAAAAAGTGTGTTTTTTCTTTTTAAAAAAAAAAATAAATAAATTGGTTTTTTTCCTGACCTGACTGAGTATATCTTTGGAGGCATGATTGAGCAAGACACGGTCACACCAAGAGGGTACCCGAGTTTTCATATATGATATTCCATCTGCTACATCTTCACAGAATGGATAGCTGAAATTAAATAAAGCCACATGAATATAAGGCATATTGGCATACTTATTTCATTACATTAGTTTAGCTTGTTCAACAAAGTACCTCAAGATCCGTTTCCAGCAAATTACATTCAAATTCCAAACAGGTAGAGTTTTGATATTGAAAATACGATTGCCATATAAATAAGATTGCTTCAAAATATATGGCAGTTTTATGATTTATGTTTGCAGAGGATTACAGAAAATTTGTAGGAATATTTTATGAAAGTGAATGTACATTTCAAGTTTCAAAGAACCAGGTGGCATATTTAGAAAGGGGATGATCTTCAGGTAATCTCACTTGGAGCAGTCAATATGGGAGCATTACCACTTCACATCTTCTCTGTCTACTTTTGTCATGACTTGCATCCAAAACAATGAATCTTGCCTCAAAAAAAAAATTGCTCAATGAAAAGTTGCCTTCCCCAACTCGACAACTTGTAAAGAATAAAGCTAACATCACCAGCTCTATGATGTCAAAAAGTTTTACTTACCTTGGTGGGAATCCGATCTCATACTCAAATAAGCGGTCTCTAAATGACGACATTTCAGCATCGTATTGATGAAGCTGGAGCAAATAAATTAGTTAAAATTTTTATTGACCCTATTGATCCTAAGGATGATACTATCAAAAAAAAAAAATTAAAAGAATATGTCATGAGAGAGAGAGAGAGAGAGAGAGAGAGAGAGAGAGAGAGAGAGAGAGAGAGAGAGAGAGAGAGAGAGAGAGAAAGAGAGACAGATAGACAGACAGAGAAAGAGAGAGAGAAAGGGAAAGAGTGAGAGAGAGAGAGAGAGAGAGAGAGAGAGAGAGAGAGAGAGAGAGAGAGAGAGAGAGAGAGAGAGAGAGAGATTGAACGGAAAAACAAATACAGATTTCATTCCCTTTTTATAACCGGTATGAGATCTGGTATAAAGGAAGAATAATACTTGTTTTATATTTTCTTTCAACAGCAATATGATTTTTGTTTCAAATTGGTTTCCTTTCGTTGTTAAACATTAGGTTTGTTGCTGTTTATTTATATTTTCTTTATGGTATTCAGTTAAAAAAAAAAGAGGAGGGAAAGAAAACCGAACTTGCTTATTCTGTGAAGAAGCCTTAATATGAGTTTATGAAACTTTTCTGTGACTGAAGTGATATTCTGTTCTTAGCTATTGATAAAAGGTCATAATTCTTAAAAATTTGCTTTACTTTTGAATTCCATAGACTTTAGAGAATGCAAAACTAACGAACTAGAAAGATGCTTACCCATTTGTTCATGCTGACAAACAGATCTGTGTGTTTCTCATAGTAGTCAAAATTTTTTATGGCTACAGTAAGCACTATCTGTAGAAAAGATGCAAAGAAACAATCACAATGTCCTTTCATATGTATGTGTGTGTGTGCGCACACACATCAAGCTGGAAAGTTTACAGAAAATGGGCTAAGACTAATCATTGTGTAATATTTCTATAGGTGGGATGAGAAAAACTTTTAGCATATTCACATGATTCAAAGATATCGGATGGGTTGGATTTTTTTTTTTAAAATCATTACCACATTTCATCATAAGAATTATATGTCAGCAAGTGGGATTTATGAACCACTTCACTGATTGTTCACGACGAGCAATATAAAATTTAGATCTCTTTTATTTTATTTCTAAAAATGCTGAACAGTATCTATATGTTTTACAACATAAATTACTGAATAAAATAAGAATGTTCCACTCCAAAAATGTTGAATGGGTTTATATGAATTTGAACTCATAATGTAAAAAGCGAAGTCAAAAAATAAGAGAAATCAGAAGTCAAGTTGTATTAAAATCATTTACCGCATTTACTTTGAAATATTAAAGCCTCCTTTGCTATTTATTAAAGCTGAAAAGACACTTTAAGTTGAGCAGCTCCCTCCATCTTCAGGGTCTTTATTTCTTTCTGCTGCATAAGAAATTTACTTAACTTCAGAACAGATGTTCTAGATTTAGTACAAGGTCTAGGTTAAGTATCAAGAATCTAGGTTAAGTATTACAAGGTCAAGCCTGGTTTTGTTCAGTCTGCTGGTTTCTATATGGAGTACATAAAAATCGGATTATTTTGTTTATTTTGAAAGTTAATGCTGATATAATAGCCCAAACCAGTCTAGATATAATTCATCATAGCTCGCCGAGCGAAGGACATACATAATAAAAAGAAATTAAAAAGTGAGCCATTAAAACCAACCTCTCTTTTCCATTACTTCAGATATCAAAATTAAATATGCATACCTAATGAATTCATACTTTTTCAAATGCACCTTATGTGGTCAACTAATACATGAAACTACAAGTTTAACACCTCTGTGGATAAATTCATATAACGAATCAAAAAAGAGGTTAATTCCACTGGTCTTTCGTTTTCAAGCAATCATATAGCATCCTTTCCCTCTAAAAAAATGGGTGTTTAGAACCTAAATATTACCTTGCCATTTCCTTCTTCTGTGTACTCTATTTTGTTCACCATATCTTTCTTGCCTTTGGTCTGAGAAGCGACCAGCTTCGCTGTCAGCTCCTAACAGGAATAAAATTTATTGGTATCAGTGCTTTGCATCAAGTAACACATCAGATAAAGAAAAGAAAACTCTTTGCAAAAAACAGTGTGTTATAATTACAGTAAGCTAAATATTTCCTGATGGAAGTGAGGGATGTTCAACAAGATATGCTATGAAAAAGAGGGTCATTTACATCATAAATATGTTATTAAAGAATAGTAAGCAAAAATTACAAATAAGGACTGTAAAGTTGGCCCATGCTTTATATAATTTGATTTAGAGATAGATATAAATGAGATACATGACAGGAGTAGCTGCCATGATTTCTATGTTTCAAGAAATAATTTAACTACTGACTTGCGATCTGCTGTAAAAAAATTAACGCACAGGAATGTCTTCTATTTTTTACCTTAATAAATTACATTTGAATTCTCACACATAGAAATAAAATAAGATGCTAAGTAATGTACCTTTATAAGCCTATAGGAGTCCAATCGGAAATTAAAATCACCAAAAATAAATAAGGGAACTTTGCTGTACTTGTCATTTTCAAACCTGAATAAGGGCAAAGAAACATTTCTTGTTTACAAAAAAAAAAAAAACAGAAACCAAAATCTAGAATTACACAATTTGAGTTTCAGAGAAAATTACTATTAATTGAAGAGAAGAAAAGATTATTTAATTTAAATATGATTTTTATATGATCATGAGAATGAAACCTTAGACCCCCCATAGGTCAGTGCTGAATTTTGTTGTTTTGTCCTTGGATATTCATGATAATTTTGTCCAAGCATAGAAAATTGCATTATATCAAATCTGTTTTATTTAAAAAAAAAAAAAAGGCTTAGCCTGGTTTAAAGCCTGGAAGTGACCACTTTATTAATTCCAAGTTACATAGGTATTTTTGTTTGGTTGACACGTTTGATAAATCATTGCATATTAAATATGAAACTGATTGGCCCCTCCTCTATCCAGAGGGTTAAGCACTTGTAAAGAACATAGTCATCAGTCTGAGTCTTCAGGGTCTACAGGAAAGTATGAGAGTGCCTTATAATTTTGAATAAAACATGAGCCAGTAAACATGACCTGAAATGCTACACACATCAAAGTCATTTTATAAGCAAAAAGACTAAACAGATGCAAGATATGATGGAACCAAACCAAGAAATAAACTTAGAATTGCTCTTTAAAAGAATTCATTATCTACTGATAAAAGTATAAGCTTTATGAGCCCAAATATAATTACCTCTGTAGTGTGTGAAGTAAAGCTCTTGCTCTATTTCCTGCATATAGCGATGGACTCTAGAGAAACAATATAAAATCACTGAAAATGAAGGCATTAAATCTCAAACTGAAGCACACATAAATGAATTGAGAAGAAGCAACACAAAAAATTTATATTTATGAGCATAAATCCTTTAAAATAAAAAATTTCATTTGTGCCATACCTTTGCCACTAGTTCCTTGCACAAATATGATGCATGGAAACTAAGGGCAGGTTCAAATATACAGTGCTGTAAAAATTTACATGGACAAAAAAAATTGGATGCATCAAACAGTAGTTGATTTATGATAAGCATAATAGAAAATGTATCTCTCAATCAAAGCCTAAACGTAAGCAAAAAATATTTCTAGGTGTCAAACACCCCCCCCCCCCAAAATACTCGTAGATCAGTCAAAGAAGAACACAAAATGGATACTTGCAAAAGTAAAATGAAAGCCTCACAAAATTATTTAAAATACAACAAAAACCTGAAATGTAAAAAAAAGTATCTAACTCCTGAAAACTTGAGCAGTAACAGAACTTCAGCATTGAATACAGCAGAATCTATTAGCAATAGATGAAAATGGTACAGCAAAAGTGGAGAAAAAGGCCTCAAAATCCAAAAAGTACTTTGCCAAACCCAAGATTGGCTCCAAAGAATTAAAGTGATCTACATTGCAGATTAAAGGCAGAATTATAACATAGTTAAGACTTGGCCTCACTTGCTATGAAGCCAACTCAGCAATTCAGCCAATGTTTACTCAAATAAAGCACTTCCGAATGG
This sequence comes from Elysia crispata, assembly GCA_033675545.1. Lineage (NCBI taxonomy): Eukaryota > Metazoa > Mollusca > Gastropoda > Plakobranchidae > Elysia > Elysia crispata. The sequence goes on from JAWDGP010005256.1 coordinate 847,966, forward strand.
CTACTAAACCAGCATTGTCGTAAAGTTCATTGTTTCTCAGACCGAGTCCACAACTACAAAGTACAATATATTACAAGAAGGCAATGAGAAAGGAGACATGATCAATGGTGAGCTAAAAAGGAAAAAGATTACGAGAGGGTCCATAAAATATCCCACAAAATAAGATATCTCTCTGCACACAACCCTCACGTAGCGTAAAATGACATGTGGTAAACAACACTGGTCACTATGATCAACTCTCCGCATCGGATTTATGTATGATTTCATGCCTTCCAATATAAACGTACCATTATATGAAAAGAAATAAGATGCCAGATGACTTTAGTAGCAAGGAAAAAAAGAACAGAACATGTCCTGAGCAAGGGTAAAATACCACACTCAGCATGAAATGCATAAGTACAAATAAACGACAAGCTAAGCCACATGAAGCAACAACTTATATACTAAAGACTATTAAAAAAAAAAAGTCCCAAGTCATGGCACAGAACATTGGTCAAGACAAGAGTCCACAACAAATTGAACAAAAGTTATTTTACTAATTTTTTAAGACAAATGTAATCATGTAGCGACAAAAGAGTAAAGGCTATAAAACAATTTACAAACAACAGCTTTCACTGACTTTGGGAAAGAATCAAATTGTTTCAATTTTGCAAGCTCTAATGGCTGAAATTTTAAGATGCACACCATAGTAGCTCATTTTTCCAGATTCAAAACCGTATTACTAGATTCAGCCCTTTCAATTACAGCATGAGGACTTCAGAGCTGATGCAAATGTTATTAAGAATTTTTTTCTATCTGAAATAATTCCTGTTAACTCCTTTCATAATTATTACTACAGGTATAAAAAAAATTCTTAGAAAAAAATCACAATTGAAGTGCTGTATAGAAAATAATTGGTTATCTACTGCTTCTTCTAATTGATAACAAGATTTTTTTTTAACCACAAGAAAAATGATCCAAGCACATAGGCATGGTTGTTTCAAACAATAGAAAAAATAATACTTTTAGTTACATTAATGAAATCTGACTTACCGATTCCATTGCTACTATGTTTGAGGCATCATGGAAAAGGTGAATGTTTATCAGATCAAATATACTGAAAATTCAGAAAGTACATTTAATTTTATTGCTTATATCATTGTTTGAAGATTCACATATACACAGCGTGTTAAGCTGCTGGGAACATAGGGTGCTAGACATAGCGTGTTAGCTTTGCCGCATGTCTCATATGAGGATTTAACAAACATCTAGAATGTTTCCCAGCAATATATTGTTGCAATTTAAAAAAAATATTCATCCCAACTGGTGACACTTGATTCAGCCTGAGGGAGGCCATGTTGCTTAGCATGTAACTGCAAGCCTACTTCACAGTCTTCTGATTGAAGTAAAAGAAAGGAAATTTGGGTAGTTATGACGTAACAAAGCTCAGCATGCTTTGAGAAAGCCACAGCATAACTTGCTGCATGTGCCCACTTCATTAAAATATAACAATAGCTATATTTCAACTATTGTCAATCGACAAACATTTAACTTTATCCCTCTTTTTTTTCTTTGTTTTTTAATGCCAAAAGGTGATTCAAAAGTCTTATAAATAAAAAACTTTGATTCCAAAAACACGTCAGATTTTCATGGCAAACAAAACTAAACATCAATTTACTTTTGTGAGTATAATCAACAAATAGGATAGAATTTCCCCTATTCCATTCAGTTATAAAATTGATACAGAGATTACTTTTAATGTAAAATACAATGCGTGAAGGGACAAAAAGGTTTCACTTTTACTTAATTATCCTACTTTCAACCCCAAACCTACTTAAAAAGACAGGGTTTTCCTTCATGAAAATATATCTTAAATATTAGAGAAACAAAAGGCAAGACTGAATTATTTTTTTTACTCAGTCAAATTAATAGAATTACATCTTAAAGCTAAATCAATAATACAACATAAGCATTATCCAATGTCCCAAAAGAATTTCTAACAATGCTATGACATAAGTTCTCTCTCAGTCAGTTGCTATTTTCACGAAATTGATCAAAATCAAACAGCAAATATTTTTTCAACAGAAGAATTTTTTATGCTCCAAAGTTCATGCATTCAGCTTGCTACAAAATTGCCTTAGGCTTGTATAGAGACTCACCAATTATTAACACTCCATCGTGTCCGAAGGAAGCCTTTACGTGACCATTTAAACTGTACAGGAAAAGAAAATTTCTTGAATCTAATACCATGAATATTGTCAACATTGATGGCTGACCTTTCATAAATCAATGTTTTACTTTAATTTTCTTTATATTTTCAATATTGCATTTGGGCCATGGTTTATTTTCTTTTAATAAATTATATAGCAGTTTATAAGAGCATTCTGAGAAAAAAGTTTTGATTGAACCATAGAAAAGAATATATATAACTGAACAACATACTACAAAAATGAATGAAAAAAAAGGAGATGACAATGTTGTATACAAAAAAAAATCACTAAAGGAAAAGCCTATCAATTATGATAACAGAGGTTGATGCATGAGGATTCCTGAGGCTCCGATAGGTTTTTTTTTCTTTACAATGAAAGATGACACAAACCAATATATATTAGTTGGAAACGCTACAAACATTTTACTGTATCTTCATATAACTAATTATTAGCTCTTAAGCTCCACCAGTGTTTCCAACATAGAGTGATTTTCACATAATCTCTCTAGATTTATTCATACCAATCTTATATAAAATCATACAGATAGAGGTGATTAAAACATAATAAAACTACCTACAAGCAACAGTTTTAAGAACCGTTTGCCTTTCCTTCTCTTTAGTTCTATTTTCTTTTGTCCTTTTTTCAAAATTCAAAGCTTCAAAAGGTGTGATTAAGAGAACTTTTCTGTGTAAAAAAATAATTGGTATAGACAGAAGGAAAGAGATTATTTCAAAAAAATTATATACTCACTTCAGGGAAAAAATGTTGGGGGAATTTTGCCTTCTCCTTGATGGGAACATTTTCAATATTGCCTGACAGCACCTATGGAAACACACAGTAAAGTATTGGAAACAGAGTCAGAGGAGGTACTTAAATAGCTGTCATTGACCGTGAGGTGTAATTAACTAATAATAAAACTATTTTCTACACCTAATCTAAAGAAGTACCAAAAACTATTAAAGTTAAAAGAAAATTAAAAAAAAATTCTCCTTTTCTAGGTAGAGATGCCGTTATTCATTTCTTTCAATGTGCCATCATAAATAAAGTGGATCGGCAAGGCTTATTATTAGGGAAGATGGGATAACTATTTCTTTTAACTTCTCATGTCTTTACAATATTAATCTGTTGTTAAAATACTTTCAAAAACATATTCAGTTTTGAGCTTCAAACATCGTCGTCGTCGTCGTCGTCATTATTATTATTGTCATTATTACTAATATTAACACTAGCTTTGATGTAACTACTGAGACCATAATTTAATACATGCTTTGATCATTAATATAGCATAATTAAGATCTTGATAACACTTTCCCTTCATCTATGAGTTGGGATTGTGGCTTATATTTCAGAATCTCTGAGAGATTTAAAATTTGAGAAAACTATGTAGTAAAAAAATAATGATAAAAAACATATTTTTCTTACAATTCTTATTTTCAAGTGAATATACCATTAGAATACAATATGTAGCTCAATTTCTATCACTTCTACTCATCAGACTCATGTTATTTGAGATTGATAAATCAGAGCCCATCTCATAGAACAAGAGTTCAAGGTAATACTAGGGATTGATAAAGGATCTTTCAAACGCATTCCTCCTGCATTCTTTTATTATGTAACAAGTAAATGGCTCAATTTACGTTTCACATAGTTCCATGACTGATCTTATACTGATATTTTCTTACTAATTTTGTGACACGTGTGTGTTAAGGATTGCCGAGCTTCTTTTAGTAAGTTAAATTAACATGGCTGGGTGCTATGTGATCAATTTTCAATGGAGGGTAGGGACAAGTACAAAACTTACTGAAAGGCTGAATATATGCTCATTATTGCCTGAACCTTTTAAAATCCATTAAATTTTCAAAATCTACTTTCTTTAGGAACAATCTGAGTAAACTTCAGCATTAAGCTTGAAACCACTACAGCCTTCTTGTAAATATTAATGTTCCTCTCAAACTACCTTGATTAAATATAAACACAGCTAAGCTTGCTACAAAGTTGAGATATTAATAGACTCTAAATAAAATTCATCCTCAACAATCAAGTGGACGAATATTCAAAACAGCCTCTGCCAGTTGGCTGCAAACTCCTAAACCTAGTTTTTAGCCAAGAACGCACACTTTGTATGAGCCTTGTATAAACTACTGTTATTTGGATTCCAGGTGTTTCTTGTTCAACTCTCCCTCGATTAACAACATTCTTTTCTGTTTACACAATGTGAAGAGATGCCTTTTCTCTTAGCAAGGAGCCTCATACCAAACCAGATGGTATCCTCAAACCAGAGGGTGATTTTTACAGAACACGATTTTACTCCAGTATTAAATCACCATTATTTAGATTCACATCAATCAAGGACTGGTATTCATTCCTGTTTTGCTGATGAATATGACATTTGGTACCTTTCAAAGGCCTATGATTTCATTATTCTGATATCAGTTACACTTCGTCGTGATTTATGAATACAACAGTCACACCTTAATGAGTGTTTTTCATATAAATTTTTTTTTTTTAATTTACCTTATGAACGGTCATTTTTTTAAAAGTTTCTCTTGTCTCTCACCTACAATGACTTCCATTTGGTTAATAAGCTATTTACTAGAAGTAAAAATCCAAGTAGTATGCTTCTATTGTTAGTAAAAAATTCTTCATTAGGAAGACCAGTCAAGACCTACCTCACGCCCTTCCACTTCGATGAACTTGCAATCTGCAGATACATGCAAAGGTTTTAAAGAAACGTCAAAGAGAAGAATATCAAACCCTTTCTAGTTAAAGAGATAATGAGCAAGTGTATTTGATCAAGTGTAGTTTCTTATTAAGAGCATCTTTGACAAATGAAATGATCTTACGATCTGAACATGACTATCTTCATACATTTCTGTGGCATGGCGGTAATCTATTCAGATTTATTTCCATATCCAGGTTAGAGCAGGGAGAAGGTTCAGAAATTAAGAGCAAAATCTGAGAAGTATGAAACATTCTACATTTTCAGCCTTTCTTTTCAAAAAAAAAAATCAAAAAAAAAATCAATAGCTCAAAATCTAATTAGTGGTAGTAAAAAGGTGTGATGTCCTTCCGCTGGTGTATTTGCAAAGCTTGATTCAATTGAAAGCGCAGGTAAATATCACTGACAGTTCATAAGTGAGGCTTGCCATGGTGGATAAGAGTGTGCATCTCCTTAAAGACAGCATAGATGATGCATGCCTGCCCAATGGATGTGTGTGTGTGTGCGAAGTGAGGCGGTCTCGGTGCACTATTCCTTTAAAATACCACAAAAACAGAAGCATCCACGTTCGACAAATAGGAGGAAACACTTATAAAAAAAAAACACGAAAAGACAAAAGGTGTGAAGGGGGATCGAACGGTACCCACCGCCTTGCTGAGTTCAGGCTATGGGCGCTAACCACGGAGCCACTCCCTAGTTAAAAAAAGATGTGCTGGCAGAGTAGTGGCTTGAGAAGACTGAGAATTTTCTTTTGTGCGAGTCTAATAGTTGTTTGGTTGCCTTTTCTGTTCTAAAACGTGTAATACATCACTTGGAAATTAATCATCTAATATGTGTTCTGTTTCCTTGTGAGTCGAGATGGTTTAAATGATTATTTACAGCTTTAATCGAAGACAGTTTTTTTTTTTCATCCTCCATGCTTTACAATTATTACCATCACTTGACATTGTATGATGAATCAATATGTTTTGTTCACATCTGGATAAAATTTAAAAATGGTTCCCCGTTTAAAAAAAAAGGTTAAAAGGAAAAGAAAGTATCTGCCAAATAAAAGTTTCAAGATCTAAGGCAGTTGTGTGACCTTGCATTACCCTAAGTCAGTGGTTGGGTATGGGTGTTAAAATTATCTTAGTCTCCTTGATCTGCCTGTTTATCTGCTTCTCTGCCTGTCTGTTTATCTGTTTTATCTCTCTCTCTCTCTCTCTCTCTCTCTCTCTCTCTCTCTCTCTCTCTCATACACACACACCCACATGTGCGCTCACACAGAGAGTATTTCAAGTTTTCATCAATTTCCGCTGGATTTCCGACACACACACATTATTATTATTATTAACATCATCATCATTTATCCTCTTTTACTTGAGTTTCTGCATTAAATAATAAACAAAGGTTCGTATTCTTTTTTCCTGTTGTTGTTGTTATGGTTGTTGTTGTTGTTATTATTGTAAACAAATTACACAACGTTTTATGTCTTGAATTAATATTCAACCATGATAACAGAGCTAGATGTACGAAGATGTCTGAGGCCGCCTTAGATTTTTCTTGTCCGCTGAATGATGAGTCCATCACTAAACAATATATATTAGTCGGAAACGCTGTAACCATTTTACTGTGTCTTAATATCTTGAAACACCGTAAGTAAGCAAAAGCGCACAGCTTGCAGACCTTGCGCTACACGTGTGGCGGATATTCAAATCGTTTAACGCTTTTTAAGTACGTCTTAATCGTCTAGAACATGGATCTAACGAGACAGTTCTTTTTTAATACGGTACAAAATTTGAAAGCAGGATACGTTTGACGTTCCATAAAAAATGCTAAGCAGTCTTTTTTTTTTTTTTTTTTTAATTAGGTAATAAGCACAGTTAAGATCAAAGACTCTGCCAAAAATTTAAAAATTCAAATTTCAATGAGAGGTTTCAAAAAGTTACATGCATTTTCGTATCTCGATCTGTAAAATATATAGAAAGAAAAAGCGTTCAAGTAATGGTGGTGGCGATGGTGATGACAATGAGGAGGAGGAGGAGGAGGAAGAAGAAGTAAAAGAAGAAGAGGAGGAGGAGGAGAAGGGCAAGGAGGAGAGGAAGATGAGGAAGAAGAAATAGAGGGAGAAGAAGAAAAAATGAAAGAAGAGAAGGAAAGATAAAGCGTGATAAAGATAAATCGATTGATAGACAAAGGATAAGAAAAAGACAGACCCGGAGACAGAGATGAGAAGAAACAGAATGATAAACCAACAGAAAAAAGGCAAAGCATAATCTGAGAGATGCTGAGGATTTTGTCTGGCGAACAAATGATCGATTGAAAGGTACATGTATATATTTTACAAGAGAGAGAGGGAGGGAGAGAGAGAAAGAGAGAGAGAGAGAGAGAGAGAGAGAGAGAGAGAGAAAGAGATAGAGAGAGGGGGAGAGATAAAGGGAGACAAAGAGATATATTATATATTGGAGAGAGAAAGAGGAGAGAGAGGGAGAGAGAAAGAGAGAGAGATGGAGAGAGAGATCGAGAGAAGGAAAAGAGATAGAGAGATAGCGGGGGAGAGATGAAGGGAGAGAGAGAGAGACAGAGAGAGAGAGAGAGAGGAGAGAGAGAGAGAGAGAGAGAGAGAGAGAGAGAGAGAGAGAGAGAGAGAGAGAGAGAGAGAGAGAGAGAGAGAGAGAGAGAGAGAGAGAGAGAGAGAGAGAGAGAGAGAGAGAGAGAGAGAGAGAGAGAGAGAGAGAGAGAGAGACGTGCTAGATGAACAGTGGAACATGATTAATGTCGAGCACTGCTGGAGAAGACTGCGCTAGGCCTGAGGCTCATCATCAGCACACTGCACTGCGCACCATCTACAGTACCGCGCATTTTCTGCATTTCATCAGGTAGAACCGCTGGTTTTGAACGGCACGCAATCATTTGCTGGATAAATTTAAGAGGGAGGGTCGGAATTGGAAGGGTTGTCTACCGCTTGATCTAGATATCATGTCTGGGAAACGTGGAGGGTAGGGCAAAAATAGCCTTGTACGTGAGCTATGCTCTCAGTGCACTGTTTAGACAGACTCACTAAACGAGTCTGTAGCACTATTTCGGTTAGCCGAGAGAGCAGTGCTTCCTAAACATTCGAAGTAAAGGAAGGCATCTTTTCAGCTGTTTCAGGGCGTGGTATCAATGCACGGAGCGAAATGAAGAAACATCTTTTTCTTCCCCCCCCCCCCCCCCCTCACCTTGTAACAAAATGCGTTTGGTTCCTGCTGTTTAAAATGCCTGTTCAACATTTTTTTTAACCAATATATTTTTCGCTGCATACATATCTATAAGTTCAGTGCAATATGCAAATCTCCATTCGATATGTAGACCTACATTGTGTAACTTCAAGAGGTATTTAACTCCCAATTAGGGTTCCATTATGTGACGACAAGAGATGTTAAGTTAAAGATTAACATTCAATAGCTTAAATTTAAACTTTAGCACTTGAGAATTCATGCAATTATCACTGAGTTGAAATGGGTGAAGAAAGATGGAGACATTTGGATAAAGGAAGGATAGAAAGAGAGCATAAATAGAAACATAGTGAAAATGGGAGTGAGAGAGAGGGGAAGAGAGATAAAGAAGAGAGGAAAGGAGAGCTGTACCATCGAAGGCCTAAATGCGTGCGATAATAACTTTTAATGGTCTAAAGAGCATAATTTCATAATTTATAGACATAATTATGTATTCAGTAAGCTGAGCCATATTAGTTTTGCGAGCAGTTGATATTATGAGTCACTGCTTGCCTCGTACTGTTCATTAATACCTCCAGCACGCTTGATCTCAACTCATCTCTAACAAGTCGGTGAGTATCAATTCAGCATCAATATCAAATGAAGCACTAAAGGAAGAGATGCACACACACGGATGATCGGCTTGAGAGATTCAACAGCACAGAGCTGGATTTGCAACTTTACTGCGGCATCAGTGAAGCATGCGTTTACCTAATACACATTCATGTGTTATGAATGGATTGCTGTTATTCAGAAATAGAGGAAAATAATCAAATATTAAAGAGAGAGAGAGAGAGAGAGAGAGAGAGAGAGAGAGAGAGAGAGAGAGAGAGAGAGAGAGAGAGAGAGAGACAGAGAGAGAGAGAGAGACAGAGTCAGATAGACAGACAGAGAGACAGAGAGAGAGAGAAACAGACAGACAGAGAGACAGACAGACTGAGAGAGAGTGAGAGAGAGAGAGACAGAGAGAGAGAGAGAGGGAGAGAGAGAGACAAACAGACATACAGAGAGAGAGGGGGGAGGAGGGAGAGATAAAACAGCCTTGTGGGCAGCGCTGCAACATAAAGGATTAAATATTCAAATCGCTCACAAAAATATAAAGAAAAGAAATAAAATTTCTTTCAGGGCCTGGAGCTCATAGGAGAAGAGGATACATGGAATGTGCTTACTTTACTAGAAGAACGCCGATTTGTCGCAGGTTTTATTTTCCTCCCATGTTATAAATACACATAATAACATGGACAGGACAGTGGCGAGACAAAATTACAGGCAAACTTGTGAATATATTCAACCAAATTGATTACATAATTGTTCCAAATCGACAGAAACATTTATTAACCAACGCAAGGTCATACGCTGGAACAACTCTAACAAGCGACCATAAACTGTTGAAAACAAGTCTAAAAATAGAACAATACAAATTATGGAAGGCAAACTACACAAAAGGAACACCAAAATTAAACGTGTCAAAACTACCCGATCAGATACAAGCATACAAGGAGGCCGTCAACACACATCTAGCAACGTTAGACAAACAAAACTCACCAAATGAGACCTGGTATAGAATACAAGACATTTTACGTAGTGCAGCACACACGACGGTGGGTACACAGGAAAGACACCAACAAAACCGCGAGCCTAGCAAACAAATATCAGAGCTGTCACGAAAACAAAAAGAACTAAGAATCAAAAGCCAAAACACGTCGGATGAAGAGAAAAAAGCAGAGCTCAAGAAAGAAAGGAACAAAGTGTTACATGACATAAGAAAAAAGTCATAGAAGAAAGAGAGAGAGAAATAGAAATTAAAATAAGCGATATTGACACAGCACAAAATGACACGGCCATGTTCAAAGCTGTCAAACTACTAAACCTAGATAGAAAATATGAGGCCATTAAAGTTGAAGACGAATCGGGAAAAACTGTAGCACACCCAAACGAAAAACTAAACATCGTCACAAACTTTTTTGAGAGTAAATTTCAAAACCCAAATAAACCATTCATTGAGGCATTCTTCGGTGAACCTAGAAAACTAAAAAAGCCAATAACAAAAGAAGAAGTAAGAAAAAGTATAAATAAACTTAATAACAATCGGGCACCCGGAAAAGATGGCATTCAAGGGGAGCTTTTAAAATATGGACCAGAGACGATCGACAGCTATATTGCAAATATTATTAACGAGTCCTTCGAAAAACATGAAATCCTTGACATCAACGCGGGCGAAATCATACCGTTACCAAAGCCAGGAAAACCAAAAGGTCCGCCTAAGAATCTGCGACCAATAACACTGCTAAACACCATCCGAAAAACTCTTTCAACTATCGTACTTGAGAGAATAAGACCACATGTAGAAAAATACATCTCTCATAGTCAAAGCGGTTTTCGTCCAAATAGAAGTACAGCAGACGTAGCATGGACACACAAATGGCTGGCCGCAAAGACACTACAAGAAAAGATAAACATAACAATTACTGGGATAGATATGTCAGCAGCCTTCGACACAATAGACAGAGCAACCCTCCTTAACATACTCGAAACCATCATCGAAGAAGACGAGCTAAGATTAGTGCGGTTCCTTCTAAGCAACACCTACCTAAATATAAGAATAAGAGGAACAAAAGAGGAAAAGAAATTTACAAGTAATATAGGCACACCTCAAGGAGATAGCCTTAGCCCGATCCTGTTTGTGGTATATCTTGAAAATGCTCTCAAAGAAGTCAGACCGATACTTCCTGAATCCGAAAAGACTCTTCCCAATGAAATAGCATATGCAGATGATGTGGACTTCATAGCACGAGAGAGAATAGACGTAGCACAGATACAGAGGGTTCTAAAAAGATACAATCTTGAAGTTAATGTCGATAAAACAGAATATACAATACTGGACAGAATTGAAAAAAGCTGGAAAAACACTAAAAAAGTCGGAACCCTAATTGGAGACACAGAGGATGTACAGAGAAGAAAGCAACTGTCCACCGCAGCCCTAGCCAAATTACAGAACGTGTGGGTAAGAGGCGACAAACTTAAGAAGAAAACAAAACTGAAGCTGTATAGAGCACTTGTCAAATCTGTCTTAACTTACAATTGTTCTACGTGGGCACTAACACAAGCTGAAGAAAAGAAATTGGATGCGTTTCACAGAAAACAGCTGAAGCGGGTTTTTGGGATAAGATACCCAGTAAAGATAACAAACAAGGCTCTCTACAAGCAATGCAATGAACGCCCGCTTTCACTGTATTTTTGGAAAATAGATGGCGTTTGTTCGGACATATACTGCGACGCGACAGAGAAATCCCAGCCAATAAAGCCATGGAAGGATTCTTTATCCCACAAGGGGACAAATACAGGGGAAGACCAATCACTACCTTGCCAGTGGTCTTGAACAACGACTTGTCCCGATTAGAAAGTAATACTTATGGTCTTAAAACCTTCAAAGACATTGAAAACCTGAAAAAGATCGCAGAACAGAGGGATCAGTGGAGGATACTATGCACAGGAATACAAAAGGCAGCCGAGGCGTTGCAGTCTGACGACTACGATGCGGAACGGCGATAAGTCAAGTAAGTCATGTTATAAATAATTATGGAAGACAACGTGACATATTTCATTTTGTGATGGATAGACAAAGAGATAGATCTTGACTTAGAGGAACGAACGAGGAAGTTCATCGGCAGGGTTTAAGAACGAAAGAGCAAATGGAATAGGGAGAGGAAGATGAATTTGGTGATAGTCAGTGTGCGAAAAAAGGGTTCAGAAAGAGAGAAATATTTCAGTGTCTAGTAGGAAACTAAAAGAGAGAGGGGTGGAAGAGTTTCAACAAACAGAGGGGAAGACACAAGGAGAAACACACACATACAAATTAGAGAGGGAGAGAGAGAGAGAGAGAGAGAGAGAGAGAGAGAGAGAGAGAGAGAGAGAAACAGATGCACACAGAGAGGAAAAGAAGGAAAGAGAGAATGGTGCTTACTAGAGAGAAAGCTGTGGAGAAAGAATTTAAAAAAGACTTTCAACAGCATTACAGATCCTACACTTTCTAAAGATATGGCACACCTTTACCCAACCTCCGAAATTATACGACACAATGCTTGGACCCTATTATGAGAACCAAGAGCAGCCAGCGAGCGTAGATTATCTTGCCAGGTCCTACATTTATTGTGTGGTTTAGTACTTCTAATAATGAAATCTACGGGTGGAGGCTTCAAACCTGGGTCCGTCAAGCAGGTCATACGCTGGTTCAGAGGGTAAATGTATCTGACTTAGTTTCGTCATTTTCTCTTCCTCATGGAATTATTGAAGTTGTGTCTTTTGCCGTTTTCAAAGAAACATTTAAATAAATCTCCGAAGCACATCCCGGAGGTTGAGGAAAACAAACTACCTGGATAATATTAAAATCAAGATGGAAACTGCGAAACGAGAAAATTTTGAACTGACCACCTTTAACATTTGGGTTGTATACTACATAGGCTATATGAAAAAAAAAAAAATGAAATGAGAGCGTGGTATAAGTGAAGAACATTTATGGTATGGTATCATATATTTTAGTTCTTGACTTGCACCAGTCGAGAAATCCTTCTTCTTCAACTACCGTCCCCCTCAATTTCTCCTTCCACCCCATCTCACTGATGTTCCTGCTTGTACTTGCTGCTAAACTATAATATACTCTCTTTACCTAGTTTAGGATAAGCTGAATGAAAAGACAGCAGCAAGCCGATGGAAACTAGAAAAAAAAAAGGAAATCCAAAGTTAAAAAAAAAAAAAGGGGGTGGGGGGAAGAGAGAGAGAGAGAGAGAGAGAGAGAGAGAGAGAGAGAGAGAGAGAGAGAGAGAGAGAGAGAGAGAGAGAGAGAGAGAGAGAGAGAGAGAGAGAACTGGGGACGGAGGGAAGGGGAGTTTAAAGTCTTAACCTGTTTTCAGTTTAGCTTGAATGCAGAACTTCTCAAAATAACGATGATCAACCAGCACGGGGTGATTCCTTGCAAGTGTTTTTTTTTTTATTTCTTTTTTGTTTGGTTATGTTAATTTGTAATTCTGTATTACATATTGTTCAAAATACATGGTTCATATTCTAAGTTTTTTATCAAATCATCTGATAATGAAATTTTAAAATCTATTCCGACAAACCGTTATGTTTTTAATTTCATATCGACCATAATTACAGAACTTTCAAAACGTGTCACTTTCCATCATGGATAATTTTTAACGAAGACGACACCTGACCCGGAAAAAAATAAAACAAACTTATGGCACGACTGGGTCTTTTCCTCCATAACTAAAAAAAAATAATCAGAGAATGTTAAAAGTAAAAAAGAATACTTTCGATATTGGGCGAAAAAAAATCAACATGCGCACAGAAAGTATAAAATTGACTGTATAAATAAAGCGACCAAGATGGTTGCTTTCTTTAGACACTCGAATACTGAGACATAGAGGCAGATTTTGTAACCCATTAGCTCTAAGAATAGAATTCCCCATGGAAAACAAAGTAAGAAAACCAATATTTGCGCTAGGGCAACACAACCCCAGTGCCTTCATTTTGATGACGGGCTTGAGTGGCGAATTATTTTACCTCTTATCTACAAGCCGCTCAACAGTGTCTTGAAACTACTTTTGCTAGTGTCTTTATAAATTCATGGCTCGCTGCAAATCAATGTCAACCGTTCAAACACAAGTTGTTTTCTTTTTTTTACTCCATTTTCCTTACATGCGGATGGGATTGAGGAAAATACGACGATGTAAAGATATTTAAAGGACGTTATAATCAATTCACTGATTATGATAGTCCACTTTTTTGGAGAGAGAAAAAGAGAGGGGGGGGGGCTCTTGACAGTGCCAAAGTATCCTGGTGCCGTGACGACGTATTATAATAACGCACTCAAGTTCCGATCCGACATTCCACGCCCTTGGAACACACCATTAAGGTACCATGCCTATAGAAAATAAAGACCCCTTCTACTGTTTTTATTTTTCTTTCTTTCTTCCAGACGCTATTCGTGTCCCGTGCTATTTTACTGGATTTTACTCTCAGAGACCTTTCTTGGTACTGGGAAAAGTGTGTGTGTGTGGGGGGGGGGGAGGGTTGTCACAGTCCATTTAACCCATAATGCATTCTCAGCGAATTGGCCACTCCTGATTTTGAATGTGGAGTATTACAATATGAAGTACACTGTATGAAAAACCTATTCCAGTTTGATCAGCTTGTGTCAGTTTTGACCTTCGTCTCCTTAAAGATCACTGAGCGCCTTCAAAATGGATGTAAATTCCAAGTCAACTGGAATACCCTGGTCTCCAGTAATTTGGTTCAAGAGCATTTATTGCTCGAGCACTCTTAATCAGGTTCAGAAGACCGAAGCTCTACCTGGGTGAAACGTGGCGTCGGGAAAAGATTTCACATTCTCTAATGAGATGTGATAAGTTGATGTTTCCAAATGATTTGATGAAGCGCTTTTTGTATCTAGATGATTTCGTGTGCTTTGCGAGTTATGTTTTCTAAACTAAAAACAGATTTAAACGCCAGGTCTGTAAGATAAGTTCACATTGAATTGCGCATTTCACAGTTGCATATATTTCTCGGCGTTTAATGGGAAGAAATGTAGTGCGCACCTCGGCCATTTGAAAGAATATTACGAGAAAACTTGTGAAGATGAGCCTAAAAAGAAAACTGTGTTAAGAGGTTGTCAACGCCCGAATGAAGAGGCCTTACTTAAAAATCAGCCGCGGGAGATAATTTACAGAGCAGATTATGTTGCGTATATATCCACATCAATAAAACCGCACCAATAGCTGTGAAAGGTGAAGCGTTGTATTGACAAAAGCATTAGTTAATTCTCACCATAAGCACTACATCTATTACCGCCCCCCCCCCCCCCCCCCCCCACCCCAAAAAAAAAAAAAAAAGGGTTTCGATGAACAAAAAAAAAGGGGTTTAGTTGAACGAAAAAAAAATACACGAACAAAAAAAACAAAACAAAACCCAAACCCCCAAACTTTTGGAAAACCTTCATTCAAGGAGCTGGATTTTGTCAGCATGCAACCGCCTATCAAGGGTAAAAAACGCTCTCAACGATAATAATATTAATTATAAAGGCTTTAACAACTGCGCTTATGCGGAATTGTTCTCCTTTACTACTTGTTTGGTAATGTGTTGCGTGCTCGGTAATTTTTTTTTCTCTTCCCTCTGAAAGACGAACGGTTAGTTGTGCAATTAAGATGTTAACCACACGACCTTAATACTTGCCCTTTCCTTTCTGCTCCTTTTTTATATATATATACATAACATCCTCAGAAACTTTTATTTGAGTAGGCTACAACGAATACAGATGCCTTACAGGATTTAAAATCCCTTTTGTTATTGTTGTTTATTAGTTTTCGAACAACGCGGATCTCATCGTGTTATAAAGATTTTCCCTGCCTTTCATGAAGAATGGTTTAATTAAAAAAAATGAATTTGGAATAAACTGTCTCTCCTATCCATAATGTTAACTTTTAGCTCGGGATTATGCTTCTTCGTGAACTCACCTGGATCTTGACATCGAGCCCTGTAATTATGTATCAAGAAAAAGCTATTGTATATAATCTTCACACGGGTTCCAATCTATAAGACAAACCCATTCTTTGCTTAAATTTCTTAGATATGCCTTTCCAGTGCTCACCTTTCATAGTTTTTTTTTTTTAATTTTCATTTGGTTCTGAGTGGCTAGTAAGCAATGTGGTACTTATAGACCGGTGTAGACCTCCTCATCATAATTGCAAGGCAAAAGTACCCCTCTCCTCTCCCCTTCCCAACCTCCTATTTTACAAACACACACACACAAATGCCTTCCTTTTGTTGATTTATGTTTTTACCTATTTCTTTTTCCTTTTTTTTTTTTTTTTTGGGGGGGGGGGGGGAATTTAGGGCGATCACATTTGACAAGCCTTTCTATCGGTACAAATTATTCTCTTATTAAATCGGCGTAAAATTTACATCTTCTGAAAGTCTTGTTTAAGAAAATAAATCTACCGAAATGAGGAAAAAACATGTGGAAACTAGGAAAACAGAGCAAAATTTGCCTGAGAGAAAGAGTTAAAAGAAACAATTGAATGTAAGTTGAAGAGGATTGTGAAAATAGTGAAGCAATAAAAATGAATAAGCAAGGAGAAAAGAGGTGGCGAGTGATAGAGTAATGAGCATGGTGGAGAATGAGGCATCAGGAATATCGCGTGCCATCTAATACCTTCATGACCTTCTGTAGACTATTATAGCTTATGAATCCAAGTTTAGCGGATTGCAACGGGCGTTGGCTGGTCATTTTTGTTTTTTTTTTGTTTTTTTTTTTTTGTCAAACTACTGTTTATACAATGGACTCACGCAGTGACTCACAATTGGACCAAAAGTGGAAGTTCTGTTATAGTATGTTATAGTACAATAGGTTCTTGATTTTTTGCACGGGACATTCAAGGTGCATGATATACACAACCGTTTGATAAGAGCAGATCTTTCAAAACTCATACATGGACATATTTTCAAAATAATGTCGGTGCGAATGAAACAAATAAACAAAAAAAAAAAGAAAGAAAGAAAGAAAAAAAAAAAAACAGATAAAAACCGCCGAAATCAACAGCTTCCAAGCCGCACATTTTCTCAAATACTACTAAACACAAGATATTAACTGAAATTTAAAAAATACCGAACCTTTGCTTCATTACAGGCATCCAAATATTAATATGTATTAGTCAATTTAATTTTCGTAATCCTCTGTTTTTTTGGTGTTTTGTGGTCTTTATCCATAGCTGAAAGTAGTTTTTTATAATCAATTGAAAAAAAATCCAAGTCCAGTGTGGCAAGCACTAATTATGTACCCCTTACCCTTTTTACGTCCATCAATGTTTTACTGAAAATCTATAACACGGCTATGCCTTGGAGTCTCAATATCATATCCATGACTTGGCTCATTCTCTCCCGAACAAAATAAAGGCATGCACAAATCGATACGACATAGGACAGACCGATCCTCTCATGCAAAATCGTTTTAGGACATCGTTGAGTTCCTTTCATTGATTCGAGGTCCTCTATCGATGCCACACTCCCGTCAAAACACGTGCCTATTGACACAAGGATATGCAACTATTTCTGATTCGTCCAACAAATAATATTCACATGACATCCAGGAACATTTACTAAGCCCCTTACACTGAGATAGTTGAACAGTGGATGTCTGTCAGTCCGTCGGTGCCTTCTTTCTCCCCCCTTCCTCCCCCCCCCCCCCGCCCACACACACACATCTCTATCTCTCTCTCTCTCTCCCCCTCCCTTGCATTTCATTCATTCATAAATGAAAATATGTATATAAGAATCTTTCTCAAGTATTGCCAAAAATTGTATCTCTGGCACAATACTAATTTATATATATATATATATATATATATATATAAATTTTGGAAGAGAAAAAAGTCATTGATATTGGTTGATTCTTTCAGGAAATTTGGGGTTTATATTTACTTAAAATATTGCATATGTACTAAGTATTTTCACAAAATCAAGCAACTATGGAAGTAAAACAAAATGCACTTAATAATTGAAAGAGTGATAAAAACGGTTTGTTATGTGGATGTGGGATTTATTGTGTGTGTGTGTGTGTGTGTCTGTGTGTGTCTGTCTCTCTCTGTCTCTGTCTCTGTCTGTCTCTCTCTCTCTCTTTTCATTTCGAGTGTCCCACTTGAAATAATGAGATTGTATATTGTAGAATGCCCTAGACTGAGCCTAGAGAGTCGACAAAAATACTAATTAAGTTTCACACAATAAACATTTAGGTCAGCACTAAACATCTTGAAGAGTTAGTCATGACTGATAACTGAGAGAAAAGGACTTAGTTATGGTTAAAAATGAAAACATCCAACATGAAAGAATGCTACAAAGAAAAGTAAATACAATCTCAAGAAAGAAGGCATGTCTTGTATGTTAAGTAGTCCATAATATGATGAGCTATAGATCCTGTGTTGTCTTTTGTTTATTAAGCATCTGAATCAGAAGTGTAAAGTGAGACTGGTAATTTGTACCTCTCTAAGAGATATTAAACCTTTAAAATTGATTAGAAAGACAACTACATTTTCATTTAACAGAATTGCAAAACAAACAAGTTATAATCTTCCTTTCTTCCACAAATACAATTTTAAAAAAGTTAACAAAAAGACCATTTTAGCTAAAAATTTACTTACTTTGTATTATTTCATTATTCTTACAGCTTGATTATACTTTTTAAAGTTTTTTGTTTTTTTTTGGCTTGAAACTAGCTCTATTGAAACATTTAATTTTTCATCTGGCCCTGAAATTTTTTTTCTGGTTTGGTGGACATGTATATTAAATTTCATGGGCAAATTATAACTTTTTGCTACGACTGGAAATTTTTCAAAGAGAGAGCTAAAATTAGTATCCTTGCAAAACTAAGTGCTAGGGATCTCTCAAAGGAGATATATATATATATGAAATTTCAACTTAGAAAAGCTATAAATGTTTCCCCACAGACCAGAGACCAAACTTAACGGATAGATTTAAAGTAACAAAACCGTTAGATTTGTGTTTGTTTGGCTAACATTCATTTGGAACTGAGCCAAAGGTTTTTTTTTCCGTTTCATTAGTATCTGTTTTCATGCTTATTGCACCCACAACATTGTAGATATGAAAAAAAAATTTGAGTCATAACTCACCTACAAAATCCCAAATTAGAACATCTGAGACATCCTCATGTATGAAGTATAGATTACCCAAGGCCTGGAAAAAAAAAAAAGACACAATATTCATATCTAGCAGTTCCAAGCTATGAAAGAGAATGCTTATGGAATGATGATATTTTTCCATCTATGAGATTGTTTTAAGACAAAATTTAGGCAAAATCCTATGAAATGAAGACTCCAAGATTGTACTAACTCATTTGAATGTACGAACACACACTCACAAAAAAAAAAATAAACAAGAAAATAATCATATTTGATCAAATATTTTATCTTCCAAAATGAATCACTTACAGTAAATTTGTCAGCTGCTGTGTAATCTTCGTCAAGAAATATCCTTGCACGATCATATTTATTGAGTTCCTCACATGACAGTAAAATTCTGAAAATTTCAGAACATAACAATTACAGGAGCTAATCAAATTGTAAAAAAAAAATCTGAATCTTTATCTGCCACAGAGCTGCACACCAATTTTCACATTTTAAAGTTGTAGTATTTATATAATACTTTTTAAATTATAAAAGCGCTGTAACTATTTATGTAATACTTTAGGATGGGAAAATTTAAAAGCACTGAAAAATGTAATAATAATGTTAAAAAGAATGCTTTAACTTCACTTTCATACTTGATTGAAATCTGATTAACCCTCCCAGAATTAACTATTCATATAGCCACCCTTTGCTGATTTCTTTTAAAAAAAAAATCTCATTGGTATATGTGCACAGCTTCTTAAGTTCATTGACAGGCTAAAGGTCCCAACCAAATGCATTCATCATTTGACGATCACGAAAGTCAAAGAGGGAAGCATAAGGAAATGCGAAATGTACGCACACACAGTGCGGTTGTTTTTTGGTGACTGTGAGGAAGAGGATCTATTTTTAGCTTTCCAGAAGCTTCAACTCCGCGTCCTCAGCACATTTTTAAAGTTTTGTTTGGTCTTTGCACAGAAAATGATAGATGCTCTATTAAATTGGTTGAGAGAGAGAGAGAGAGAGAGAGAGAGAGAGAGAGAGAGAGAGAGAGAGAGAGAGAGAGAGAGAGAGAGAGAGAGAGAGAGAGAGAGAGAGAGAGAGAGAGAGAGAGAGAGAGAGAGAGAGAGAGAGAGAGAGAGAGAGAGAGAGAGAGAGAGAGAGAGAGAGAGAGAGAGAGACAGAGAGAGAGAGAGACAGAGAGAGAGAGAGACAGACAGACAGACAGACAGAGAGAGACAGAGACAGATGGGGGGAGGGGGAAGGGGGGCCTTCTATTGAAGTCCTATTTTTTATTTCTCTTTTTCTACTGTTATTGTAAAGCTGTTGAAAATTTACCAACTTGAACTCAAGAACAATGAACTCATCAGTAACTTTACGAAAACCTGGGTATTCTTGCTAAAAAACATGTTTTTGTAAAGTTAATGATGAAGCCATTGAAGGCGAAACGTCTTCTATGTAAAGTGCAATTGTTTCTTCTTAGTTCTTTGTCCTTGAGTTCAAGTTGGTGGCTGTTTTATATTTTTTTACATTTCTCAAACATCTTTGGTTACCAATGCATCTTAATTGATCCTGGAACTTAAGATGTATGTTGTGTTTCGAGAGTTGTGATCTAGCTTATATAGTTTTATTTGTACAGTTGTTTATGTTCTTTTGTTTCAATTGAAGATTCAGAAACAGCACTTGCAACTTTCCAAAACAAAGTTCTCAGTGATTTAAAGAATTTATGGCAGATCATAGACAGGGAACTCACTTGACAAAATGATTGACATGTTGCATGGAAGCCTCATAGTTCTTGCCACCCACCTCTTGACAATGCAAAGCAAGAATACCCGGTTTATAGGTCTGAATACACTGAAAAGGTAAAAATGTAACAGCCTTCGTAAATGATGAAAATTTATTATTTCTCAGCCATGTAAACGCTTGCATGTTTACTAAATATTTTTGCTCACCTGCTATAAATAGCCAAAACTTTTGCAACATTTCTTAACATTCAAATATATTCATTGTGCATAACAAAGCAAATAATGGAGGTTAAAACTGGTCAATTAATCTGACAAAGTTTAAATACTGAAGAGAATAATGAAAATTGTTCCTGAATGCTTCAGATTTTCCCTTTAACTTGAAAGGCAAAGCAATACACTGTTCTCACCTCAAAAAAAGACTTGAGCCATCCAGGAAACATGCTATCAGGCTGATAAACAGAAAAAAAGCAATTCGCAATTTTTTGAAAACCATTTCTGCTTTCATGTTCATCAAAGCTTTTAGTTTTATCATAGACAGAGCTTAAAAAGCAAGCAATTGGCAAAACTAATGAAGTATGCTGATCTTGAGATACATACCTTTCTCATTAATGTTGAGGTTTTACAAAATTTTGTTTTTATTTTTCTATTTTACTATTAATTTTTCTAATTAATCATAACAATACATCATAATTCATATTGTGGAATAAATGTTTTTAAAAAGTAAAAAACAAAACCACATGTTTAAAATGAAAAAGGTTTTAAAAAAGTACAAAGATTTCAAATTCTAATAAAATAGTTCACTGTAGGGAAACCATACAATAAAATATCGATGATATCTTTCTATTTTTCTTCCATGGAATCATGTATATATTGTTGGTATTAATATGCGTAAATGTCTATGTGTTTCTTATGTATACTATAATTTTTATTCATTGTCAGTTTTTTTCTCTTACCAGCTACTCCAACTCTATTTTTTGTGGGTTAAAATCATAGAAAGCCTCCATTGAAATTGATAACATGCACAAAAATACACACAATCCAAATCTTAAAAAATATATGTGAAAGTTGATAAACTTACTTCTTCAAAGATTGATCCAACATTTGCCGTGATCAGCAACGTCCTAGTGCAATCTCCTTCCATTGTGAATCAAAAGTTCAGCACCCACTGACACAGATGCAAAAGGGCAAATGATAGTTACAAATTAGGTAGCTTTTTCAAGATATAAAATTTTGAAGAATCAGCCGTATCCCTCACAAAATGTCATCATAGACAATATTAATCCAATAAGGTGAGAGTATAGAGCCTGAAAAAGCAAAAAAAAATTGACTTTGAAAAATATTGATGATGATAAAACCTAGGCTGGTGTTGTAAAACTAATGCTGATTTTGTTATTAGGTGGATAAATTAGAACTTGGAAAGAACGTATTGACCGTTTTGCTCTTAAATGGATGATAATTTTAAATATCAAATAAAGTGAATTATTGTACTATTTTATTTTAAAATAAATTTGTTACTTTTGCGCTAGCATTCCAATCCTTGTTTTTCTTGGGTTGCCTTTTCTAAGAAGCATCTCCAAACTAGGCCCATGCAAAGATTTGCAATAATGGATAATAGATGGCATCATGGAAGTAATTTGGAACTGCCCTTCCCATGCCAATTCTGAGAAGCCTCAGCATGGCTAAGTTTATAAAATACTTAGAATGTATGTTAAAAAATTGCTTGCAAAGAATCATAAAAAGAAAGTGAGTTCCGGACTCAATCAGAGCATAGAGTGAACCAGGAGTAGGGTGATTGAGATTAAGAGTAAAACAAACAGATTTTTCGAACTAGACATCAATTGGGCATTGCGTCTACTTTACTTATAGGACTATAGACTTACCTCTAGAGGAAGTTCAAATATGTAGGATTCCAAAAGGCAGAAATTCTTGCTTCTTTAAGAGTCTCTCAACAAGGTAAACCAGCTCTTGTTCTAATCAATTAAATAATTTGGGCATTCTCATATGCTGACTATCACCCCGAAGCCCCTTGCTGCAAAAAATCTTCTTCTGAATTCATCGCACCCAAAATATCCATGGTTGAGATTGGAATTTATCTGTGGTCTTGAACCATCTCTTAAGTCTAGATCTGGGTGTTTGATAGAACCTGTATGCAGTATGATTTAGATTTGTTAAGTTTGCACCATAAAACCCTGAATGAGATTATCTAGGGCAAACCAAAACATCTAAACACCTTTAAAATTTACAAGCTAAGGCTAGACTAATGACCATAATAGTGAACTTGCTGTACACGTAACAAATTAGCTTCTTGACTCAAAAAATTTCTCAGCATAAAAAACCATGTAAGAAAGGCATTAAATTTCACTTGTTTACAAACTTCTTTGTAGTAATTGTAAGTGCTAATGCTAGGATACAATTTTACAATTAGGTAATACTTGAACACAAAAGTTTTTTTAGTTCTTTTGTAATGGCTCTTGATTCAATCATTCAGTCTTGAGGAATCTAGTAAAAACCACGGTCTCTTGAAACTTGAAATAAAAGATATGAGAATAATCAAAAACATGGGTTCAAGATCAGATCCCATCCACTACTTACCAAGAAGTTTTAAAATCTAGTACTGGTAATTTCACTGTCTAGATGAAGTTTTTATTTGGTTTTTTTTTTTTTAATTTGCATGAATTCAGCTAGGTCTTTAGATCTTTAACAGTGTTACATAGACAAAAATCAACAAAAGCTGGATCAACCACCATTGTATTCATAGCTCCAGGAAAATAAAATTGTCCCTGCAAAAAATTTGGGCCATCTACTGAATTGAGACGAAAAAAAACCCAACAGCAAAGAAATTCAAGATTCTTTTAGTAAGCGCTTACACTCATATCTAGAGCTATGTGTTAAGGCGTTGGGGTATTGATTGCATAAACTGTTCCATGAACAGCAATGCATAATTATGAACTTTAATTTGCCTAGTAAATGTTTTTGTTTTTTTTAAATCAAGATGAAACAATAATGGGAAAGAGTTCCTTTTAGGTACGAACTAATTTATACACCAAAGAGGGCTTTGTTGACCGGAAACACACTATAGGGTTGCTACTATGTAAAAAACTGGTGTGTAAATCAGTCTGTACCTAAAAGGAACTCTTTCCCAATAATGACTTTCCGATGGTTTTTGCTATGATGAGAAAGAATTTGATAAATGTATCTAAATCTAGATCTTTCATATCAGCTTTAATTGAGGTGTTTTGCTCTCACTTACTTATTATAAATCACACTTTATTTGTGCCACTTCATCCTTAAGTCTGTGTAGGATCCAGATCTACACAATAAGTTAAACTTAAAGAGATCAAAACCTAAACAAATTACTTGATTAAAGAATGTCAGTAGCGTAGAATTTCTAGAATCGATTTATGTAGATTGCATTAATTAGCTCTTTAGAACCTAGATCTAGGTCTCTAGATCTTGAAGATCTCTGTTTCATGTGAAAGATAAAATTAAAATTTGAAAGTGACGGTCTTATCCTGCACAACTTGTCAAATATCTTGGTTATCCACACATATATGTTTTAAATCTAATTTAGAATAAAAGCTTCTAATGGAAATGGTATAACCGGGGTATTTAGATTCTAGAATCGTAGGCTAGTTATAGACCTTGATAAATCTAGATTCTAGACTTGTTCTTGAGTCGAGATTCTAGATTTGACTTATTACTAGATCTAGATTACGACTAGAACTGTAGAAGTCTATATGTATCTGGATCTGTCTAACGAGAGAATGTCCCAGTGCTTTTAGACCTTGGTCTGCATCTTATCCCTTCTTATAAGCTTAATTTATCAAGCGATCAAGATCTAGATCAAATATGATATGGTGTATATCTATAGGTATGTGTCTATCATACACCGCACTAGCAGTAGCACTGCATCAATGGCATAAGCGAGGCTAGCAGAAGCACACAATTCCCGATTGAGCTCTGGTGTTTATTTTAGGTTTAATTGAAGCCTTATCTCCCCTTCGTAAGTATTTGACGTCACGAGAATCAGCGCCCCTTTTTCATGGGAAGCAATGCTTTTAAAGTGGTTGAGCTATGATAAGAAACTATAATCGTGTCCCTTTATCTCCCTTGAGTACATTATATGTAAGTCTTACTAAACTATTAAAAATAATAATTCTCTCTCTCTCTCTCTCTCTCTCTCTCTCTCTCTCTCTCTCTCTCTCTCTCTCTGGCATCTTTCTACAGTTACTTTTCCCGTCTGTCTTATTGACACTCTTCTCTCTCTCTCGTATCTCTCCCCCTTTCTCCACCTCCTCTTCTCTCTAACTCCTCCCCCCCTGATTTGAAAGTATGTGACAATGGATCCGTTTTATCGCACTTAATTTTAAGACCCAACTTTGTTGGCAGCAGACCACAAGTGTGTTTTTCGATGAGTGGATTATTGAACACTTATAATCACAGAACTGGTATTATATCTTTATTTTTTTCTACTGATTTGCAGCTGTTGAAGTGAATTGGAAGTTTCAGTAAAAAAAAAAATTCATTTCAGCCGAACCCAAACTACAGTACATGTCAACCAAACTAAAGATATTTATGTGGATTAAATCAGGTTAAGAATCAATAAAAGTCTGACAACCGTCTGAAGAATTCTTCTAATCCAGCCTTGCATACATGCGTTTGCTGCCCGCACTGCTTTGTGGATTATTGCCTCCAAGCT
Source organism: Elysia crispata (assembly GCA_033675545.1). Classification (NCBI taxonomy): domain Eukaryota; kingdom Metazoa; phylum Mollusca; class Gastropoda; family Plakobranchidae; genus Elysia; species Elysia crispata. Next base: position 873,227 of record JAWDGP010005256.1, read on the forward strand.
TCTCTTCTTATGTAGTGTAAACGTCAATGCTGTTCTTCTTGTCCATCCGCTATATCACGACTTTTATCAAGGAGTATCCATGTGGACACAGACCCAAGAAAAGACAATATTGTTGTGAACATTTCTCTTGATCCCTTTGCGGAAGCTTTCGCCTGTCCTTCTTTCTTTCCAGTTTATTCACAAATAACGCCTGTATTAACATATCTTGGTAGAATTAATTTTCTTCTCGCCTCTTTTTCGCAAAATCCACCCTCAGCTCCATCAGACTAGATCATCTCTCTCCCTCTCTCTCTCCCTCTCTCTCTCTCTCTCTATATATATATATATATATATATATATATATACATATATATATATATACATACACTATGCACTCAGCACTTCATTTCAAGCTCTTTTTTCTCTCCTGTTGCAGCTAGATTGTTCAGTATGCAGGTTGCTTCGGTGTGCTGTGTCAGTTATATATCGACATATTACATATATCGAAGTTTCGAGACTTTTCTTCCATCTCCCTCTCCGACGGTTCCATATCATCATCTCATATTTGGTTTCATTTAAGCGATGAAAACACAGCTCTGCTCGATGCCTTTCATAATTGGGAAAATGTCCGTGTGAAAGCCGCTCCACCTGATCTTTTACCTTTTTATCTGGTTTCTAGTTTTCAACCAGCATGGTCTTAATATAATACTGAAGATATTGTGCCCTGATACCGATCTTATTTTCAAGCTTCTGTGGTCTACAATATTTTATCGACTTCGATACAGTCAACGTTATTTGAAACCAATTAAGTTATGAAAGGCGCTGCACTCAGGAAAGCGAATGAAAGCTAAAACTCCGCATAAAATCTATTCGAAATAGGTGCAAGTGTAACAACGCAATGCGTTTGGGCGTTTTCAGATGCTGAAAATTACTCTTATCCTGTACTGAAAGTTGCCCAAAATTCTTGAATCTTTCACAATCAATCGTAAACCGAAGGCATACGAGAAAAGGTTAATGTTAAGGTAAGACAGAACGAAGGTTTTAAGATTCTCTACGATGTAGCTTGTGAATTTCAATAAGTATAATTAGTTGAATGAAATCATGCCTTGCAGAAATTGCTATCGTCAAATCAGAAAGACCGAACGCATCGTGAGCTCTGTGAAGTACAAGTCATTATTCTATACACTGAACCAACATGACGTAAGATGCCGAAACTTGGCATCCACGATGAAAGTAATCTAGCAGTAGAGCCTAGCACTTCCTAATTCGCTTTCACAATAAATTTCAACAAAAGACACCAGAATCTTATTCTTTTTCAATGGAAAAATATTATGCCATTATTCTTGTTGTTTTTTTTTTTTGTTTTTTTTTTGTAAACATCACCATCGATAAGTTCAACGTTTAAAGGTAAAATTTCAATCTTACGACAAGATCCAGCAGTTGCACCTATATATTATGAGTGCTAGGTACGGCTCTAAGCCGCTATAAACAAAAAAATTTAGAACTTGTTTCCTTTTGGAATAAAGGAAATCGACTTAATATTCTATTCTTTCCCAATCTGTTTTTTATATCCTTTTAAACGCTTAATAAATTTGAAAGCTGTGAATCTTCGCGTGAAGTGCATTAAAATAAACTGCCTTGTGGAGATTCTTAGCCACGCAGCTATTTAAACTTAGATCTACAACTTAATTCGATTGAGAAAGACTTCCGTTGTAAAAGAATGAAAAAAACCACACGCGAAATTGGTGATCCTAAGTTAACCTATGTTGACGAAATACAACATTTTGGGGAAATCGAGGAAAGCAGTTTGCGTTGATTTGTTGTGAATTAAGACCTAGCCACATAAATGCTATAGACGTATTATATATGTCTAAAGAAAGAGAGACAGAGAGAGCGCACTTGGCTAGTACATCGGGGCGCGACCAGGAGAGTTTTATGGCCCATCAAGTTCCACCAAGAATCTAGACTACTAAGCCTCCTTTATACATGAAGATGCAAAGATTTTATAACAAAATCATTCTCTTATTAGGACATCTTTGTGTAGACGGTACTCGTGAGGAAACTTTAGGATAAGAAGCAGATAAATCAATCTTTAAGGTACATATCACGACACGTGACGTAAAAACCCTTGTCGCTCTTTTCTTAACAACATCCGGTTGCGGACAGTCGCTCGGTACTACGGCGCCGAATTTGATTGGATGCTAACAGCACTGATAAGCTAGTTTGTTCCGACGGCTACTTTCAAACGATGTTGTTACTCTACTAAATCAAATAGCCTGTATGGATGAGTAGGTCTAGATGTAGCTCTGAATGATCCTAGGCAGAGGGAATTAGATTTTCAGTGAACTCCTCTAGATCTAATTAAATTTAGACCTAGATCTAGATTAGATTGAAATAATTTTTTCGGTATTTTGGATCTTACAAATTATAACAATTGAAGACGTTACCAAGCATGCTTCAGTCTTAATCTCGTTTGTCAACTTAATCGACACAGAACGAATCTTGTTGAAGGTAAAAATTTAAATATGTTTAATCTAGATCTAGATAGCGCTGTGGTGCGGTCCTGGTTGGATGTAAACAAGTCACGCCTCAAATGGTCAGATTGTCACTGCTTAAATTGAAGTGCTTAATCTTATTAAAATAAAGATAGCCATTTAAACAAGTTCAATACTTTGTATTGAAATGCCTTTACTGAAGAACTTGCCCTTAGATTTTTGCAAGATAATAATTTGATTAGAATTTAGATTAGTACCTTTATTTTAATAATTTAATATGTAAATTGAAAATCTCGCCAGTTTATTGTATCCACCATGGCTGCACTGTCTACATAGAACCGGGACCGCAACACTGCGGTATTACCTTAGATCTAGATTTTGATGTAGATGCCAGAAATTGTTACTAGACTTTAGATCTAGATCTAGAGTAAAGCCTAGCATATATATAATTTCAAATCGATCAATTATTTTTAAATCTTTATCCAGATTATACTAGATCTAGATCTAGGTCTAGAACCCCAAAATCTAAGTATACAAGTTGAATTTGAACGAATCTAATCTAGAAAGTCTAGACTAGAGATTCTAGCCATCGAATTCTCTGTTGCGATGTAGATCTTGGCCCTTGATCTAGACTTAGATCTAGATCTATATGGCTTTTTACAGATTTATAAATCTGGTAAATTTGCAGATATCGGCTCAATTCCTGTAGAAAACTATTCTTTGTCTTTGTTACTTTTACATAGATCTAGATTTATGCATTTTTGGTACTGAATACGTCACAATGTAATTAGTAAAGTACTTAACAATTAAATAGGATTATAAATTTAAAAGACAAATAGTCAGAAAGTGTGCCCCAGGTTTCGAAAATGTGAATGCGCTGGGTAGAGGCTAGCTTAGTAGCTTCCCACGTCAAGAATAAGTGGAGCAAGCAAAAGCACAAGCGGATTGGCAACAGAACTGGGACAAACATCAGGAAATAGTGCAGCTCAAAAATGCTTCTATCTTGAAAAGTATATTATTTGCGATGAATAACATCTTCATATTTAGTGCATCAAACTCATTAAGAAACATGCAATTTTAAAGCTTAAAGGAAGTTGGGCCGATATCTGCAAATTTACACAAATTCTATTTATTTTAATATAAAGTGATGGATCATAATTTTGTACAGATTTCGATATATGCTGATTATGATTAGATCTAGGCCTGTCAATTTATTCCCGTTAATGTGTTATTGATAATCTAGGCCAACAAGTTAACTTTTCCTTGATCTAGGCCCTTTTAGCTCATAAAAGGCAGGGCTGAGAATTCTCCGTCTAAAGGCGGATTTCCCCCCAACTTGTCATTTCCATCCGCCTAACGAAGATCGCGTCCGCCCAAAAAAAAAATAAAACAGCACAAAAATTCCGAACCTTCTTTTCTATTTCGAAGCTGGTTTCCGGAAACATAAACCAACCAACACAGAAGAGTTCGATGGTATTGATCAAGTGGAATTATCGAGATTAACATCGATACCATTTAATGATAATCTATTGTTGTTGTCATTTCTGTACTTTCTTAATCGGTTTTGAAAATATCGATCGATATTGGCCTAATTTCTCTTTGTTTTTGCCAAAGCTTGGCGCAACTTATCTCAGTCTTTCCACAACCGTTTGCGCGTGAACGTCACAATGGTGAGGCGTCAAGACATTGTTAGCAGAGGAGAAGCTTGCGATGACTGCGATATTGTGAACCCATGGCGATGGGAATGGTGTGACAAAACCGCTAATGGTCGGCGTCTGGGGGAGTTTATTAGAAAGTTAAGGAAAAAAGAAGTATCGTGGTGTACTGTGTGTGTGACAAGGAGTTGAGTTACGCAAGTCGTGGACTTACGGCTTTGACGGCTCACGAAACACAAGGAAAATGTTAAACTTCAACAGAAAAACCAAACACAATAATTAAGGGAAGTTCAGTGCCAGAGGGGCCTAAATGGCTTAATTTTAACGCAATTTTTCAAAATTTTCCGGGGGGGCATGCCCCCGGACCCCCCTAGGTGAATCTCGCGCCGATTCGCTTACGAGCCTTCGGCTCGTTGGCTGGTATTTTCAGACTTTTTCTTGTCTGACCATTCTCAGCCCTGGAAAGGCTTGTGAACTGAAAAGTTAAAATATACCTGCAATGTAACTGTGGCGAGCAAATCTTTTTACAACTTTTTATTTGCTCTCCGCTTAAGCATTGCCTGCTTTGTAAAAGATTTTAATGTGGTGATGACAATGTAGATCTAGATATCTAGATTATGAATTGACAATTTTATTTATTTGTAGGGGTGAAACTTGTGAAATTGAAATATTCTTAGAACTATAGTCTTATATTGTCAATACGGTTACTGTTATAGATCAATGTCATCATTTAGAATTTCATAATAATGCCTTGGGTAAAATTTTAAAATTTTTGTCCAAGTACTCCTATATTAGTGATTAACATGAAGCAAATAAATTATAACAGTAAACACTTGCAAACCATTTACAAATCAATGAGATTCTTTTTTTTGTTGGTAAGTGCAGGTGCCAAAGTTTATTTGCACTTCTGATTTCAAGTACTTTTGTTAACCAATTATGATTCCAATCCATGACTGCTCTCAGAATCAGAGCTGTAATTCAGGCTACATCACTTAGTTTGTATTCCTATTTTATTTTTTTTTTCCATGCTATTTGGATTGGTTAAAATTAAATTCTTTAGAAATTTTTGCCCTGGCTTCATTCATGCTTTGAATTTGATGCTTTTTGGGTCCTTTTATGAGTTTTGATAATTTATTTAATCTCTAATATTTTCTCTTTTAGCTTTTCTAAGATCTTGTCAATTCTTGAATTTTATATTTCTAATAAAATTGGTTAGTTATAGTACCAAGAATATTTAAAGTCATAATAATGAAATATATAAGTCAAACTTCAATTTAAGCTATCCACTTCAGGCTTTAAACCTAAAGGATGGGGAAGAATGGTAGAAGTAATCTGTAGGAGCTTGTTTTGCTACTGCTAGATAAAATGTATCAATCTTTTGCTGATCATGTCTCAGGGCAACCTTTTTTTAATGGAATTGGAAGGAGTGGACCTTGAGCAGCAAAGCAGAAGAAGCAGAGCTGAAATTTTGGACAAATGTATTATAAGTTCACTTAGACTGCAAATGCAAGCATTTCGCTTACTGTTACAAAAAATCAATTAATATGGAAAGAAATATTTTCATGTATCTAACGCCTTAAATGTCAAATTTAGGAGTTTAAGGTATTGGCCAATGTTCCAAGTTTGCTAATAAATTTTCCTCATCCTATGTTTGAAGAAACAACGTAACAAGTGAGCGACAAAATCACTTAAGACAGATGGGATAACAGTTTTTGTTTTTTTTGTTACAGCTTGCAGTTATGTGAGAAGGTAAAAAGTATTTCTCAAAGAATCATTCTTGAAAGTTGCAAAGTTCTGTAGGTCCATGTCTTTTATTTTCTTTTGATTTTCAAAATATATTCTTGTAAAGAATATGATGTTTTTTTCACTTTGCAATGTGGTAGTCAACTTAGATAAAGTTTGGGAACTAGGAAGGGATAAAATCCATGCTTCCTTCATTTCATTTTAAAAAGAAAGTGAACCCTTTAATGCAGATTCATTTAAAATTTTTCTTGCTCTTGTGCTTAGCATAAAAGGTAATTTTGTTTAATGACTGTCCATTATAAATAATTTATATAAAGTTTACTTGTTTTTATTCCCATTGAAGAATGGCTGATCAGAGTGAATTAACAATGTCTGGAAAACGCAGTTTCTCAGAGCTGCAAGGTACATGTGTGAGACGACCCAAAGAAGAAAGTGTACCATATAAGAAGAAGAGGAAAAATCTGGTTGATTTGTTTAATAGAGCATCTATTGCAGTAAATCCGGATGAATGTACTAAAGTATATCTCCGTGTTAAACCTCTCACTGGGGATGAAGAGTGCAGTCAGGTATGGCCTTTTTTTTTTTAAAGTAATTTATAATGGAAATAATCTTTCATGTATACATACTTATCAAATTGCTCAGATTTGTTTTAATAAATTCTTTCAGTTTGTGCATACTTCAATTTGTATTGTATATATTATATAAATATGTATTTTAAAAGCTAGTTTAAATTTTTATGCTATTTCTTTAACTTATTCTTAAACTTGCTCAGCTGTTATTACTTATTTATAATTTTTTTTTCAATTAGCTGCTTCATTTGCTTTGGCCTTAAAGTCTAATAAAGGCTTCTTTGATCAGAAAGTAAAACTTATTGTGGATTTACATCTGATTAAAAAGTCCCTATAATCCTTACTTCCTGTATGTCTAAATCTTAATGAAAAAAGCTTCCATGAAGTAAAATATAAGAGAGTGGCAGTGATGTAATAAGAATTTTTCTCATCAATTATATAAGGTGATCATGAGGGTGCAAAGAAACCCACTCTCAAAATTTGCTCAACCTGCTTTCCCTTTAATATATTTTTTTCTTTACACAGAGTATCCGCAGATGCATACATTTTGTTTCTGTTGTATGATTTAAAATTTACTCTTACATTCATACTGAAACAGTGAAAGGGAAAACAGTTTTTAACCCATGTCTCCCTAGCTTGCCTAGCCTTAACAAGTCCACCTCAGCTGCCTTGGCAACCAGTATTATATTTAAAATTGCACCAGCAAATTGCTATAACTTCTTGAATTGTTGTGAGATACCCTTGAAACTTCACATAATGATTGAGAAATGTCCAAACTTTAGCTATGTCAAAGGAATTGCATTTACATTCTGTAGAAATTTTGCAACATGGGTCTGAATTTGCAAGTTATGTAACATTAAAAAATAAACAATACTGGTATACAGAGCCACAAACTTGGAAACCTATATCTCCAACACAAACAGTTACTAAGATAGAGGTTCAAAGTCCGCTCAAACACACACACACACAAAAAGGCGAAAATGACCAGAAGAAAGCTTTGTAAAACAAATTTCAAAATATGGTTTGGAATAACTTTTTTTAAGGGTAGTTGTTGATGCAACTTTGTAAGTCACTATTCAGCTTCAACTATATGCATAGTCAGGTGGTGGCAAGTGCCAAGCTACTTCAAATATAGGTGTAGTTCGATAGAAATGTGTTAAGTTCATATTATTTCAACTTATTATACAATGTGTTAAATATTATTCTTCCTCAGAAATGTCTAAATGTGATTTCAGAGGAAAATGCTGTTCAAGCTACAGCTCCTGATTCTAGCCATGCCCATAAAAGCTCTACTAGGGGTCTTGGTAAATCATCTTTGAAGTTTACTTTCTCTCAAGTCTTTGATGAAAACACAAGACAGGCAGATTTCTTTAATCACACAATGCTTGATATGACTAAGGAGTTCATTGGAGGACAAAATTCACTGATTTTTTGTTATGGGGTAACATCTTCAGGGAAAACTTACACCATTCAAGGTGAGTAGATCATAATTAATAAATATAAATCATAACATTTTTATTCATTCAATCATGACAGTTTCCATTCCTGGCAGCTGCTTTCTGTAATGTAGAGTATTGTTGAACATTAGAGAATTGAACCATATATTCATAGCTGAATTTTGTGGTATGCTTCAACTGCATTTGAGTTTGCTTTAATTCTTTTAGTGTCTTCCAGAGAATAGCTTAAACTTTGAAGTTAAATAAATAGTGAAGTCATAAACTTATACATATGATAACATGTTTTTTTTAACAAAAATGTTTATTTATGTTGAATAACATTTTTGAATTTCATGTGTGTTAACTTTAAAGAGTATTCAGTAATTTAGTTTTCTCAAACCTTTCCATTTCTCCTCTCCATGTAGGCAAGCCTCAAGATGCAGGAATATTACCAAGATCATTGGATGTGCTCTTTAACTCAATAAATGGGAAACAGATATCAAACCCCTCCCTAAAACCAGAGATGTTCAATGATTTTGTGAAACTGTCTGCAGATGAAGTCTTGGAGGAGAAGAAGCTAAAGAAACAAACATTGAAATTGGGAGCGAATGATGTAAGACATTTACTAATAGAGGGGAAATTGATTTCACTTTCAAGCATGTACAACTGGAAAGGCATGCAGATTTTCTTAAATAACAAAAATATCAGTTGAAATAAAACTATTTTGTGGATGATCAACTTAAGATATTGTTTCAATTCAAAATCAAGACTGGAAATTCTAGAAGTAATGAGCATCAGATTCATTGTGAGTTTGCTTTGAGAAATAAAAAAGGATAAATTAATAATTCCATTACATTCACAATTTCATTGCTTTTGGGATATCTATTAGCAAATTTGTGATCGACATAAGCCTCGTTGACTATTATATATTTTGTCCTGTAAACAGTTTTTTTTTTCCTTTTATTTTAAAATAGTGTTGTTTCCTAAAATATTACGAAATGTGGCTCAAAGCACCTCAGTGCAGTCTGAAAGTTTGCCAGAGAAGAGAATGATCATCAGAATCATCAACCAAATTTATATAAATATGATCTACTGAAACATGTATACTATTACTAAATCTTGATTAATACATTTTTCTCCCTCTCTCTTCTGTTATATCTCTCTACTTGAAAGCCAAACTGCCAAACTGAAAAGTAGGATTGGTTTATTTTGCTTTCAATGCCTTTCTTCCCTCTCTTCTCTCCATGCATTTTTTTTTCAAAGACTGTTAGGATCATGTTCTTATTGATAAGTTTAACTACTCTGGATATGAAAACCATTGCTCGGCTATAAACTTTAGTTACTAAGACATGAAAAAAAATTGGGCTTAACAGTACATGGCTTTGGTTTATGCCTCTTCAGGATCCAACTGTAATGAGTCTAATGGGTGATGAGATGGAATCTGCATTGTCTGACACAGCTATGTCAAGTAAGTTTAACTAAAAGTAAAACAAGTATGTTTAAGCAGTGATTTTATGAACAGCATGATTAAAACAAAGCAAGCCATCAGCTGTAAACACCAGCTTATCAATATTTTGAGGATTTCGAAATTATCAAGGGTCTGTTGAAAATTATATCGTTTTGTCAATTTACCTACATTTGCAAATAAACTTAGCGTAAATTTATTTTGCAGAACTATAGACCTTAGTGTTGTTAATTTTTAATTTTTAATGCAACTTGATGAAATAATAAGGATGAATAATTTATGTAAATATGATCAGACATTTTTTTTGTGTGATTTCCATTACAGGTTCAAGTGGCATTGATGAGTTGTTAGCTGATGTAGTGAACAGAGACCGTGAAAAGATTAAGGTTGATGTTGAGGAAAAGGTGCGATTTGGTGTCTGGGTCAGTTTTGCAGAGGTGTACAATGAACAAGTGTATGACTTGCTTGTACCCGTTCCTCAAAAGAAAAAAGGAAAGCGTGAAACTCTTAGAATCAGCGATGACAGAAATGGCAATCCCTATATCAAAGGTAATCAGTTACTAGCTTTAAACATTTAAAAAAAATTTTTTTTTTAATAAAATATAATTCTCAAGCTTTAGATTACCCACTATAGATCATGTGACATGTACATGTCATTTAAGTTATAATGGGAACATTTTTATTTACAAATATCTTCATTTGGTACAAGCCTTTGTAATCAGACACTATTGAATTTTTTTAATTTTTTCACAAATAATTCTAAACTATTCTGGAATGTAACTTGTCTCAATCCTTGCATCTATTGATTTGATCAAAGGCATTGTAGCCTTGTTTGTTGTTGCTCAGTTTTAAGGCTATATGGATAATTCATACCTTTAAATTAACATTTCCTAACTTTATGTCACCCAAATCTTGAGACAATTTAAGCTAATGGCAATTAATACAACTAGAACAACTACTACAAGCTCAACATGTGTTCATTTTTTTTCTTTTATATTTTTTGAATAAAATTGATGTTTTAATGAAATAAGATGCTGAAATTTTTACAACCTTTGTATATTTAAAAAATTTATTTACATTAATTAAAAAAACCCAAAATTTTTGTCACTCTCAATCAATCAAAAACATAGGTAATGAACGAGCACTCTCCATCGCTCTCTGTCCTGTGAAGCTTTCTCTATTTGTCCCCAAGAACATCCACTACGTCCTACATTGGCCTCCAGATCCCTCCCCCAATTATTCTGAGGCCTCTCTCTTTTCCTTTTTTCCCCAGTGAGTTCCGTTTCAGTACAGCCTTGTGTAGGACTTTGTCAGTGTATGCCCGATATATTTCCATTTTCTTTTCATCAAGTCTTTCCCAACCAATTATAGTCCACTCTTTTCCAGAGTTTGTGCTTAGTGATCCTGTTGGTCCACTTTATGTCAAGGATTTTACGTGACCATCTGTTTATGAAAGTTTGTAGCTTCTGAGTTGCTGTCTTCATTGCCCGCCATGTTTCTGATCCGTACAACAGGACTAAATTAACGTTGGAGTTAAAAAGCTTCAGTTTGATTTTTTTGTCTGATTTTCTTTTGATTTCTAAACATTTCACAATATCCAAAATGCAATTCTGGCCTTCTGTATTCTTGTTCTAATGTCTTCGTTGGTCACTCCTTCATAGTTGACTATGCTTCCTAGATAAGTAAAAGATGAAACTTCATCAATATCCTTGCCGTCTATAGTTACAGAAGCTAAGCTTGTTGTGTTGATCTTAAGGGTTTTCATCTTGCCTGATTGTACTTTCGAGTCCTACATGTTCAGTTGTCTCCTTCAGTTTGTCGGTCTTAGCTTGTACTTATTACCACTTATGAGATGGTAGCTCAAGGTTGTCTGCAAAATCCAAATCTTCTAGCTGAACCCACATTGTCCACTAGCCGATTTTGGGCAGTACTTATCACTTTCCTCATCTGGTCAATAGTGAGGAGGAAGAAAAGAGGTGCTAAAATGGAGCTCTGTCGCACCCCTTCTCAGACATTCTGTTGAAATTAGTAATAGGTTTAATTAAGCAATTTTCTACAAAATACTTTTTTTATGGTGATTTGAAAATTCTGAATACAGTGAAAACAAAATCCAAATTAACAAATGATCAAAAATAATTCCTAATGTTTTTAACAGCTAGTTTTTATGTATATAGATTTTAATTATTTAAATGTATACCAAATGTCAAATTGATGAAGCTCATAAACTTTACATTAATTTTTCTTTTTAATCCTAACAAAATTTCCCTCGATCTTTGATCATTCAAAGAAAAACTATCACAGTTGAACTACACCTCTAACCCACCAGTTTAGAAATTTGAAATACTTAACATTTTCTGTCCCAATGGTTACAAAAATGAAAAGGTATGAATTACAAGAAGCAGCAATTTTTTGTTTGCTTTTTAAACGTTCATGAATAAAAATTAAATTCTTGAATATTTTAGATCAAATCAGTTACTGTAGGATATGGAAATTCCTTCAATTTGCATGTAATACAGAATTACATTGATAGAAATTCAGATCTTGATATTTATTTCGCAAATTGAGGCTGAGTTTTTCATTAACATAATTTGAAATGAAAGTGAAATGTTTCTATGGTGTCAGAAAGTTTTCAGTCCAACCATTTTTTTAAGGTTTGAAGGAAATCCACGTAGAGTCAGCTGATGAGGCCTACAAACTCTTAACAATAGGTCAGCGTAACTTGATGACAGCATGTACTCGTCTGAACCATTGTTCTTCCAGAAGGTCAGTTATTTGTAGTATTTGGTTTTTCTTATAAGTAGTGACTCTAATTTTGCATTTCTTTAATTTTGAAATACATGTTTGGATTGTCGGATGTCAGAGAGCTATGTTGATTTTTGTGACAGAAGGAAAGGTTGTGGTATATAATTAAATTATCTTTTAAGTTTACTATTAAAAGACATGAGAAGTCAACATATTGTGTCATATTACTACACACAAATGAGATTAATTCCTATCTCCTGTGAATTATAAATTTTGACAATGTTGATTCATTGTATAATTTACTGTCTGCAATATTTTCTTTCTCTTATTTTATTGTGTCTTCTTTCTACTTCTCTCTTTCCCTGCCCTTTTCTCTCTGCTTTCTTGTTTTTTGGTATTTCTCTCCTTTCCTTGCCTCTCTCAATCGTTCAACCTTTCTTGCTCTCTATCAGTGCTTTTTTATTTCTTACAACACATCCATTTTTTTGCTTTCTAATTTTTTTTTCATCAAAAGTGATTTGATATCTTTGTTAAAAAAAAAAGAAAAGCAGCAACCAAAAGCAAAAACCATCCAAAGTTAAGAAATAACATATGTATGAATCACCTGCTCATACATTATTCACGATTCTAGTAAATTTATATCGATAACCCATATTTTTTAATGCAATGTTTTTTTTGTTTTTTTTTTAAACAAAAATTGTTTCAGTCATTCGATTTTCAACATAAAGATTTTACGAGTTGTGAACAAAGAGGATCCTCATATAGCCTGTGTGAGCACGTAAGTTTTTTAAATGCATCTAATTATTAATTTAACATAATTCATTGCCAAAGGAAAATCTTTACTGTAAGGAAATAATTTGTGTGCAGATTTACATTCTCAGTAATATATAGCATGAAACAATTTAAAATGTAAGTATTTATTTATTTATTTATCTTGAACCTATGAGTAACTATATTTTTAAGATATTTTTAAAGATTCTTAAATGAAGTTAAAATATCAAATTTTTTTTAACAGGAAAGAACACATTCCACTTTTTCATGCTTTGGACTAACTACAAAAAGAAATCTTTGCAGGTTATTTTCAAGTTTCAAGATTGAGTGGCTAATCTTTAAAAAAAATTTTCAATAAATCCAGGTTGTCTCTGTGCGACTTGGCTGGTGCAGAGAGATACTCAAAAACTCAGGCGTCAGGAGATCGTTTGAGAGAGGCAGGCAACATTAACGCCTCTTTAATGACTCTTGGAAGATGCATTGAAACACTCCGCCACAACCAACTTCACAGGTTGCAATAATTTCTCATCTTATCCAACTAACTTTCATACAATCATGTAGGATATCCTGAAAAAAAAGAGACAGAGAATGACATTTATAAGATTTACTTAACATGCTTGACGACTGCATTTCTATGATAAAATTTAATACATCTTCTCTCTTCCTGCAAATGATACCTACATGACATGCTTAAAAATATGCTAGAGAAAAATAGCTTCATATTTCAAGACCATTTGAAGTACAATTTAATTTAAAAAAAAAAAAAGAACAAGAGTTTATTTTTTTTTAATCCTACAGAGATCAGCAGAGACTTGTGCCCTTTAGAGATAGCAAATTGACCAGAATTCTGCAGAACTTTTTCAATGGTTATGGCAAGGCTGCTATGATTGTCAACGTTAGTCAAGCAGCTTCAATGTTTGATGACACTTTGCATGTGTTCAAGTTTTCTGCAATTGCTAAACAAGTGAAATATGAGAAAGCACCTGAGGAGAAGAAAACACAAAGAGTAAAGAAAGTTTTACCTCCTTTGCACAGACAAACCATTGCATGGGAATCTCAAGGTAAACCAAGTTGATCAGGAACTTAAAAACAATTCATTTATACTGAATTGGATACTGAAAGTGAGACTAAAGATTCAATTACCACAACTACCCTTATGTCTGAAGCTGAAGGCAATTCCTGGTTGAGGATTTACTGAACGTTGATTCTGCTATCTCTTATCCTCCCCTTATATCTCTTATCCTTATAAATGAAGCCCCAGATGGAACTTTTTTCCCTTGTTTCTATACTGTTGTAATCGCTTCCTGCTAAAATGTATATATGCTTTATATATTTACAGGAGAGACCCAAACTGTTGAAACAGAAAGTTTATTTTTCCTAATTTGTTTTCAGTTTAGGCTTAGACTGATATACTTCAAAATATTTTGAGTGGAACACATGCTTATTGAAAAAAAAATTTGTGAGCATAAAGTTGTAAAACCATGCACTTGACATTGCTAATGTCTAAAAAACAAAACAAAACAAGCAATTAAGATTTTTTAAACATTGTGTCAATGGAAGCACCATTATTTATACAATTATTTCATAGACTTCTGATTTTTCTTGCAAGTATTTATATGAAATGTCATTAAATAGATAAAACTGCGTAAGAAATTTAAGGCTGTAAATGCAATGAACTTGTCCTTTGTTTGTGCTTATTTAAAAAAGAGAAAGCAGGAAATGACCGATTTGTTCTCCTCTTTCTTTTTGCTCTGCCAGAGAGCAATGCAATGCTTCAAGAGGCTCAAAATATACCTCTACCACATGACGAGGATGATATTGCTGAAGAAGGAGATGAAGAGCTCAATGACCGTGATGAAATGAGAAAATATATTGAGGTTTGCTTTTTTTTTTGTGATAAACAAAATAGCTCAGTTGCAAAAACTGAGTGAAAGGCTTTGAAATCTATAAAGAATACCTTGTTAAAGAAAATGCGAATAAAGCTACAGTGTCTTGGCATGTGATGGTGGGGATAAGAACATGAGGGCTGGGTTAAAAACAAACTTAAGCCAATCGCTGAGCCATTGGTAAGTGTTAGGCCCTTAACTTTTCCTCTCTCCCTCTCACTTGTGCTGTTACAAGATTGCAATGCATGTAACAGCATGCTTTGAACTGAGGCAGTGTCGATTGTATGATTGGTAGAACTACTGTAATGGGATGAATTTGGCGTTGTGTATTCTAAGACCCTATGTAAAGGGATTTACAAGATGTTGAACCCTTTGCTATTTCCTATTTAAGCAAACGGTAATTTTGTTTTCAACATGTGTTAGCAGTTTGATCTACATCTTGATACTTAAGTTTCTCTTGCCATGGCCATGGTGAAATTTGGTGGTTGTTTGTCTAGGGTAAACAGTGGAGCACTGAGTAGTCAAAAGTACGGTTGTTTCGTGCAAGATCGAAGCAAGTCTATGATTAGACAATCTAGGCAAGCCTAACCCATTGCTGTAACTCACGAACAATGAAAAGCATAACTGTCCCAACTCAGAGCATCAATCGGCACTGGCTTTCTATTAGCACCACTTTCAGGCCTAGATCTAGTTTAGACATTGGACAGTCAAACGAGCCATGTTGCCAATCAGCAGACACTGTCTTTGTGTCTAAGTAAGCGGTGATGAGGGAAAAAGGGGGGGGCCTTTCCTCTCTCACTAGTTCTGTCATGAGATCATAATGCAAACGTGATAGCCTAAGCAAAATGGAGAGGATAGAGAGTGTGCGTATGAGAGATACTCAACAGTGGGAGGAGGCTTTCAAGATCACTGTGCCCTTGCAGAATTTTTTTCTTCTTCTATATGGCCTTGGCTAAAACTTGTAGCTGGTGTGTTGATTAAGTGGAGTAACCGAAAAAATAAGCAGGTATAAGAAAATTTAATTACTAAGAACATTGAGGTAATAATTTAGTATTTGGGAAAAGGTGTCAATATGAATGGGTCATACGGTATCTTCTTTACCTAAAATTGAAAATGTCCCTGAGTAGTTCTCCTTTTTTTCACCTCTAAAATGGTATCCATTCTTCTCGCAGATCACATGAATTATCAAGCAAGATTTCTTATAAATTTGTGTTTGGATATTTTTAGATTTTACTGTAAACTTATTAATAAGGTGTCCAAAAATATTAAAAGTTTATGAGAACAGAAGATACATCTCTTTATCCAAAGTAGTTAATGAAATAAGCCGCAATACATTTGAGAAAAATTTTGATTGGCAATCATCCTAATGATTTTAAAATTGTAAAGAGAAAATAATTTACAGTACATCATTTGGAACCATAATACAAACTTGAGTATAACAATATCAACTTGGTTTAAAAGTGTTTTAACATACATGTATACATTTTGTTTTATTATATTTCATTTTCATATTATTTATATCAGTTTCTAGAAGACCGCAACAAAAACTTGTATGAAATGCTTGCTGAAGAGATACAGAATGCACAGAACAATGAAAATCGCATAAGGAAAGAAGCTTATGAAAGCATGCAAAAACAGATGGTTATAATTGAAGAGAGTTACAGGTAAGACCTTTTCCTAAAATTGAAATAGATTTTGGTTATTCATACAAAGTAAAAAAAAATTTCTCTTTTTCCCTAGATCTAATATTGTGAATATTTGTATTATTTCACCATCAGGCATTACGAGACTCATCGCCAATCAGCTGCAGTATAAATGAAACAAATATATTTTAAAATGTGCTTTAAAATTTCATTCCTTCTTTTTCTTTCTTTTTTAAGGAAAATATTACTTTCATTTGCAGAGGGAGGTTTGATGGTACATTTCCATAAAACATCTCTAAATTAAATAAAATATTTTTAAATAGAAATATTAAAAAAAACCCAAAACTTCTTGAATGTTGCAAAATTAAAAAAAAAAATTATTTTCAAAAGCATTCGATTAGACATCATTAAGAACCTATCATTTTTTTGTAGTCTATATATTTTCTAAGATGAATTTGGAAGAAACTCTTATGAATAAGAGCAAAATGAGAACAAAGCAAATAAACTATGATCTTACCTTCTTGTGAAATTTATCACTCTACTCACAGTACCATGTGGAAAGATGCTGTTGTAGATGCTGAAGAACTAGCAGATGAAAGAGCAAGGGGAATAATGGAAGTCTATGAGAAACGTTTGGAGCGAATTCAAACAAAAGTTGATGAAGATGATGAGTGGGTGTCAAGTATGCTGTATCACCAAGAAAAAACAAAAGTTGAGGTAGAGATGATGGATATTTTGAGTTTTGTCTCTGTCACTCTTGATTGAATTGAGTGAATGAACATACTACATTTTCCTGAATTTTTTCAATATTGTGATTTGGAAATAAGAAAGATGAGATATCTATTACATGAGCTACATGTGAGATAAATACAATGGTCACGACCAACAGTCTTGAAATTCTCTCATCATTATTGTTTCACACCAGCTCCATTTTTCTTTTTTGACCAGCTATTTTTTCCTCGTATGAGGAGTATAAAAAAACACCTGTGAAAAACTTTTGTGTAATCTAAGTTTAAACAACGAAAAAGAAATGATCATAAGATACCGGGAAGGAAAAAATTAAATATCACAATTAACAATTGAAAGGGTTTATCTCTGACTGGCCGAAATACTTGTTTAACAAATATGTGTGCCTATTGTTCTTCTGCATGTTGGATTTTGGTTTGTTTATATCAATGCATATCAATGAATTAAATGAAAATATTGCTCATTATTAAAAAAATTTTTTTATGAGGATTACAATTTTTGCTCACATGATAAAAAATAGCAGCACTGAGATGTTTAACATGATACTTTTGATGATTTAAAACAAAGATCCAACTTTTATGTTTCAAAATAACATCTACCGCAAGAGCATCATAGTTTCTTGACAAGAATACTAGTCATAGTGGCAATATTATTAATGCTAACACTAATATTTATATCATCAATACTATTTTACTAATATTAGTAATAATGATAGAAGTAATGTAACTTCTTGTATCTGTAGTTGATTAATCTGTACTAAATAGCACAATGAATCTAAGTTTATGACAAAGAATGTCTCCTTAATCTTAATTTGTGACTCCTGTATTCTAGCGGTATGTATTAATTAATCTTCCAACTATTGCAAGATCCTAGAGATAGTAAGTTTGTGATTCAAGGCATCATATTAGATTCAATTACCCCTTCAAGGGTAAATTACTAGGAGATAAGATGTTATTAGTGTAATCTTCAAAGTTGAACCTGCTAATGCCCCATTACTGCTTTCCAAATCACGTCATTTTATTGCAAAATGTTAAAGATTAATTTTGAATTGTTTAATATTGTCCCATTGTATGGGGAAAAAATTGGACAAGAGCGTGAGAAATTTATTGCCAAAGACTTTGTATAACCTCACAATCTTTTGTCATCAAATCCGATCTTTGAAAAATGTGTAAGTGCTTATCTTATTAAAATTATGTAATGCTAGTTGATGCACCATTTCACAATAAATTTCACTAATTAGATAAATGATTTCCTGTTCAAAACTCTTTAGGAAAAAGAGGCCAAGATTGCTGAACTTGAGAAGCAACTTCAAGAGAAAGTGAGCAAATTACGTAATTTTCATTCTTGTCCAGTCTTGACAGTTTTTATTTCCACCATTCTTTAGAATGACCTTTTTTGATATATATCACGGCGTCACTTTAGTGATACTTTAGTTGCGCCGCACTGGCCTCAGTCAAGCGATAAATAGGTCACGGGGTTGGGGTTATCCACCCAATGTGAGGTCAAGGTCGGCCGCACTGCAGGCATGCACCAGTCTTTTGTCATATTAGTTCATTTTAATACGACCTGCAAGCTTCATTTAATTATCTTTTCATTTGATCTTTCACTAAATAAAAAAAATAGTAAAAAAAGTTGTCCTTAAAAATTTTTTTTTTTATAAAAATAGCTTTGATAGAAGCTTTTATATCAGTCATTTAAAAAGTCGGAAAAATGACCTGGTTACTGAGCTAATTAACATGATTAAATGACCGCTAGCGGACAATCGGCTCCACAGAAGTTGAAAAAAATGTTACTGTCAATAAGACAAATATTTTTCTAAACATTCACGAAAAAATCATATCCTCAGCACAAAAATTGTGTCCGTGGGTTTGATCCAAACATAATTCCTTTAATTATTACTACAGCGTATGTTACTCTATCGAGTTGAAATATCCAAACAAGGAACAATGGCGAATAATAAAACACATTTTATCATTGGTGTTTTTGAATTATCTCTTGTGGCTGACCAGAGGGTTTGATAGGTGTTGATGAAGCTATGGAGGTAGTCATGTATATGACTGTTGCGCTGATAAATCATGTTTTGTGGTAAGTTTCTAGATCTATATTCTATGTTTGTACCTCTGTCGATCGTTACTTCCACTGTCTGTGTCTGCTAGTGGTGCATCTAACGTGTTCGTTTTCTTAATTGTCTCTAGTGGGGGAAGTGTCTGTGTGGTCTCTATTTTCATGCTGATATAACTGGTGGGAATATCTGTCTCTATGCTATCACTGGGCCTGCTGGTACCTACTAGTTCTACGCTAATTTCGTTATCTGTATGGCTATCAGTCATCGTTTCAATTGTGTCTGCAGGTGTAAGTAGTGTAGTGTTGCGGTATCAATCAGAAAAAATTAAAAAGTGGCTAGTGGTATGAATGTGTGGGTGGGTTTAACTTTCAGTGAGTTCTCTCTCGGTGAGTCTCTCTAAGTTTGAGAGCTCGTGCCTGCTTTGTAAACACCCATGCCTTAGCTAGGTTAAAGAGACGATATCACAAAGATGGGTTAATAAGGGATTTTGTTTGTCGAAGTTACCCCATAAATCTCAAGTTGTCTGTGTCATAAATATAGATCTAGACCTAAACACTTTATATTTGCCACACCTCTTCTTTTTACACGCTGATATGTTTGCCTTACATTATATGGCAACAGATTTCGGATCAATTCCAGACACCATGCGAATGTCATCACTAAGGTCCACGCCAGAGAACGACTTTTTCATTTAATATTGTTTTTTCCTCTTCTTATTCAAAGTCAGTTGGCCACATGTGCGGCACATTTCATTCGCATAATTATATTGATAGTGACGATCTTGAGTAAATTCCATAATGGTTTAAAAAAATTATTCAAAAACTCTTTATCATTGCTGAGGGTAAGAAACTTGTTAAATCAGAAAGAGAAATGATATTTGAAAACCTTTGAAGAAGAAAAAATGATTTGTATGGGGCCGTTTGCAAGTAATTGTCTAATTAAGTGAACACAATAGAAGTATAATGGTAGAGCCGATCTTGAGTGTGTTCCATAATGGTGTAAACAAAAATTATTTAAAAATTCTCTATTGTTGCTGAGGATAAGAAACCTGCTAAATCAGAAAGAGAAATGATATTTGAAAACAGTTGAAGAAGAAAAAATGATTTCTATGGAGGCGTTTGCCAGTAATTGTCTTATTAAGTGAACACAATAGAAGTATAATGGTAGAGCCGATCTTGAGTATGTTCCATAATGGTGTAAAAAAAATTATTTAAAAATTCTCTATTGTTGCTGAGGATAAGAAACCTGTTAAATCAGAAAGAGAAATGATATTAGAAAACAGTTGAAGAAGAAAAAATGATTTCTGTGGAGCCGTTTGTCTGTAATTGTCTAATTAAGTTGACACAATGGAAGTAAATTTATAAAACTTAATTAACAAACTAAGTGAGCAAAACGAAGCTCTAAAATAAAACCTTTTAAAGATAAAAACACGGGAATTTCACAAAAGTCACAAGACCGAGTTGATAAATCGAAAGTCAAGAGGAAACCAGTCTAGTTCGTTAACAAATTTGACCATAGCTTGTAAAACAAAGACAAACTTTATTACGCATCAAAGTGCAGTGCGCAAAATATCGGGCGCACTGGTTTACCCTGCCTAGCAGCGTCAGCAGAGCGTATCTGACAGTGATTGATTCACTGAAGACGGTCCTTGGTAAGGAGATATGCAGGCAAGCAGGCCTAAACTAAAGTATCGCTGAGAGCCGATTTTGGTACGCCGTGATATATATATCAAAGGGAAATTAAAGTGTTTGCCAAACGCTTCCAAATACCCTCTTCCCATCACTCCCCATCACAACCTATTCTTCTTCCACTATCTGATGATTATCCGTTTGGGTGCTCATTGTCATATGCTCCAGCTATATAGAATTCCATAGTCCACATGTACCCAAAGCAATCCAAGGCAATGAACTTACTGTTTGTCAGATATAAACTAGTTTTATCTTGATTCCAAAGCTTTTAAATGATAGAAAAAAAAATTGATGGGAGGTGCACCTACTTTGTTCTATCAGCAGGGAGGTCTTAAGTTTAAATTTTAATGCACAAAATACATTAAATTTGACTTGTGTCCTGAAACCAGACCTTCCTATTCATAGCGATTCTATTGGTACAATAGTTTTTTTTCTTCTTCGTTATCATTTCTGATTTCATTTGATTGCACTGATTTTCAGACTTTTAAGTTTTAGTGATGAGTACCATTGAGAATTTTCATCCCATTTTATCTATATACACGTAGAGTTTCACAGTCCATTAATAATTTTTGCCTTCAAGAAATTCAGAGAAGAATATAAACTGTTTATATGTGACTTACTCAGTAGTAGCAGCTAATGCTATTGCTAGAGCTAAATTTTCAGCATGCTGTGCTCAAAAAGATTCGGTGGCTCTGTTTTTTCTCCTTTTTAATAGGAATGTAACAGGTGAATCTATTCAATATATTTGTATATATATATCATTGGTAAATGATGCTGCAAATAGCTTAATCTCTGCACATATTGGCTGTTTCATCCATTACATAATAGTTTCAACAGCGGTTTTAAATGCATTGATTTGCACATATTTGTCTTTGGTGCTATTTAAAATAAACAATTAAAAAAAAACCCAGCTCCCTCGAGCATTAATATTAATGGGGGTGAGGGAAAATAAGCATGTTCTATGCTCTTCCAAGCTTTTTTTTTTTTTTTGTAGATTAAATTTGTTTTCGACAAATGTGTCCATGCAGATTTTTTTTTAATAATTCCATTAGCTGTTTGTTCAGCTACATGGTACATCACACTTTAGCTACATTTAGATCTAGTTGTTTGTCAAGTTTTTAGTCAAGAAATATTCTAAGGAGCACCTTTATAATCTTGCTTAAAGTGCAATATTATGTGGTATTATGTTTCTAGATCTGCATATAAACCTTACTTATCTAGAGATATTAAGTCAAGAACCAAAAATAATATTAACTAGATCTAATACAAAGTAAGATTATTCTTGTGAAATCAAGCATTTTGCCAAAAAGAAATCGAACCTTAATTCCACCTTAATTCCTTTTTTTTTTTTTAAACTTCTTTGTCTTTCCTGTACCCCATAATAATCAAATAAACATTGAATACAGTACCTTTAAAAAAGAAAGAGAGCAAGGTGTCTTATATTGAAAAGTTATGTTTAAGTCTTTTTTTTTTCTCAGCAAAGCAAATTGCATTTAAGGGGAAAAAATGTCTCCACTGGGTAATCAGACGCAGATGTACTAATGCAACGATACATTTTTTTTCTTTGTCTTTGTATAGTTTGGGCAATTTTTTAAATTTTTGGGAAACTAAATTTTCAACCTTGGGAGTACCTGCTTTGGACATTTTTAAGTAATAACTGTATAGTGGTGCTGGTTTTTTTCCTTTTAATTTTTCAAAACGATAGTTAAAAGCTACATAGTGTAATTTTCTTTTCTCAAAAATAAAATGCATTTTTTCACGAATAGAACTTACTATTGATTTAGTAGACAATCAATGTAAAGTTAACAATTTCACCAACTCATGTTATTGTAATTAGGAATTTTGTTTACAGCAACCACCTGTGAATGATTCTGTTGATATGGGAAACACTGTACTTGTAGAGACACTTACACACAAGCTACACGAAGCAAAAGATGAGATATCCTCAAAGGTACTGAAACAAAGCAAAAAGATATTCCAACACAATGATTTGAATTAAATTCTATCATGTTATCTATTTCTGATCCTTGGACGTTGGCGTTTAAACAAAACATTTACTAATATTGGCAATAATTGCACAAATCTTAAGTTGGCAATAATTGCATAATTTTGCCAAATGAGTGACCTTTCTCAGAGGAAAGAGATACAAATGGGAAACAACTGAATATCAAGAATACAACTTAACCAAAATATTTGAGCAAATGTTAAATTTTTGTTTTGTCTCCATCAAACAAGAAATTTAGAGATGTTAGTTTTTTTTTAGTTTGAAGTTTCTAATGCTTTCAATGGTTCATACAGTGAAAAAGTCTCAGCACTTGTGATTAAGAAATTTAATTTTAATCCAATTATCTGTTGTGAGAAAATAATCATCTTGTCCATGTTTTTAGACATCATTTTCTCTTATTTTTCAAAAGATTGAATCATTTGAATATTGGATTTTCATTTTATCTTTGCTACCTCTACAAAAGGAAGCTCAAGTTAATGAGTTGAAATTGCTTGTGGAGGAAGCTGGAGAAACATACACAAATCATGTGGAGGAGATTAAGACCTTGAATGAAAAGCTTGCAAAAGAACAGAAGACTGCCCAATGTCTGGTAAGCTCTAGTGGAGTCATATGTATTCTCTGCTTTATACTTTGTTTGGTCAGCTTTCTACTTGTTAATACTTATTAGAATTGTACTACATTTTTGACAGCAGATGTGTATAGAAGGGGTGTAAAAGGAAATAGAGAAATAGAAGTTAACTTCTTTCACCAGCATTTTTTGAAAAAACATATCAGAAATTCAGCCAAATACTATCAAAGCCTGAATAATAAAGAGCAGAGAGAATCTTTTGGTTCATGAAAACTGATTTATTTTTTATGTCACAAATTGCTTTTCTGCAAAATGAATTATAATTTTTCAGATGCAAAAGGTTTCTGAACTAGAAAATCTTTTGTCTGATACAAAGCAAGATGTTTGCAAAGCTCAGGAAACCTTGGACATTAAAGAGAAAGAGTGGCTGATGTCGCAAGAGGATTTTCTTGATCAGTTAAAGAGTAAAGATTCTGCCATAAGTTCTTTAGAAGAAGAATGCAAGGAGCTTCAAGGTTAGTTTTTGTACTTCAATGAATGGTCATTTTAAATAAACTATCCTGGATTGAATTAAAATCACGTGTAGAAAAATTATTGGTTGTGATAATGAAACTTTTGATCAATTTTTAAAAAACAAATCATTCAATGATTAATCACAATGCTGGCTATATTCTATTCCTGGATTCAATAGGTCAATTCTCATTAAAAAATATTATCCTTGTATACTCATGGCTGTTTGAATTGTACAAGATGATCTCTTTTCAAATCTCCACTGTGGTCCCTCTAGATTTTTTCAGAGCAGTAAAATTAATGGTGCAGTATTGCTCACTCAAAAGAAAAGTCCTATACTGAATTTTGATAATTTTAGTTACCTTTGTACGTTTGTACCTTTTACAATTTTGAATAATAAAAAAAATTCTTTTAAAGATGCATGCACCTTTATCTTAAGTTTTCAGTAATACATAAGATGACAAATTTTGATAGTTTAAAGCTTCTCAAAAAGGGAATTATTTACTTCTTTATTTTTCAATAATTGATTTTGAATTAAAAGGTGATGTTTCATGAAAATCAATATGTTCCTTTAATTAAAAAAAATTATGTTGTCCAGAAATTAAATAAAGAGTAAATTTTTTTTCTCTCAGAGCTGTGACAAAATTTCTTTATTTTGTTCATGCTACATATAAGAGTTTCACTCCTCTCTCTCTCTCTCTCTCTCTCTCTCTCTCTCTCTCTCTCTCTCTCTCTCTCTCTCTCTCTCTCTGTCTCTCTCTGTCTGTCTGTCTGTCTCTCTCTCTCTCTCTCTCTCTCTCTTCTCTCACTCTGTATACAGGAATATATATATTTGTAATCTCATCTCTCAAAGACTTTAGCTTCTCTCTTTTCCTCTTCCCCTCTTCCTTCCTCCTCTCTACCATGTTTTCTCTCTTTCTGAACTTCCACTTTCTTTATAATTTTGCCCCCCCCCCATTCTCTCTCTTCACTCTCTCTCTCTCTCTCTCTCTCTCTCTCTCTCTCTCTCTCTCTCTCTCTCTCTCTCCTTTCACCCATTGTCATCATTGAAAAAAAAACAAAGAAAAAACTCAATAACTGTTTAAATAAGTTTAAAGAGAGTGAAAAAAGAGATATGGATGGAAATAAAGGCATTGCTCTTAAAGTAGGAAGGTCAGAAGATAAAAAGAATAATAGTGAAAGAAGCAGGTCTCCCTATTTTTTTTCTCACGCCCAACCTTGTTTCTGGTAATTTTCATGTTCATTCAGTTTTACACAGAGGTTTTTTTTTGTTTTAATTTTATCTTTGATACAATGTCAATGGAGATCTTGCATATTATGTAAAAAATCACAACTATGCCTCTTAAATTATTTTGGGAAAATCTGAGACAGGCCAGTGAAATATTCAGTTTGGTCTCATGAAACCAGCCTTACAATCCTGAAGATAATTGCTTTATGTCTCATTTTTACTTACTTTCGTAATTGAAAAGAAAAAAATGAATAATGAATAGCTATTAGGAGATAAGTTCATTGAGATAGTTGTTATTCTTTAAATCAAGTTTTTGAAAGTTTATTTGGTCTCCAACCCGCAAACACAACTGTGGTGAAGAACATAGCTCAGGCAAGCTGAAGATAGAATCCATACATATTTTATATAAGTAATCACCCCACGATAGGAATCAATTGAAAAATTGTTTTTCATACTTCTAACTTTGGATAGGTAATTTTTATTCATGTATAATTTATTTGAGCATTACACTTATACTATGTGACGACATGAAATTCAACTATTCTCTCTGTCATGAATTTTATTTTCCCCGTTAGATATAGATGCAGCTAGACTTATTATGCAGTTTTCAATATTTTTATTTCAATTTCATTCAGTATATATTAAGAAAGCTTTGCTAAGCTTTTACCTAAAGTGGATGTGTAAGTGTTTTGAAAAAGTTACACTTACAAATTTCAACTGACAGTATGTTTACATTTATAATTATACAATAGGATATTAATAATGATGTTATCCTTGAGTTTTTAATTTGTCATTTTATACATTTTCACTTTCAATATTTACTCAGGGGAAATTGAACGCCTTCAAGATCAAATGAGCCAAATAGATGAACAAAGTCGCTGTCAGCGAGACTTGGATTCTTCAACTGTGTCAGAGAAAAATCTCAAGTTAAAAGGAAATCTGAGCATAATTGAGAATTCTCTCAATGGAGAGTCAAAATTGAAAATTGGAAAGGAGAATATCTGTGATTTAGATGTTTTATCAAAAGCAAAACAACAGAATGCTGAATTATCTTATCAATTGACCAGTGTGAAAAATGAGCTTGACAGCAGACAGACAGATATAACCAATTTGAAGATGCAAAATGTAACCTTAGAATCTAATTTAGCGGAAGTTACAAAAAAATTGCATGACATTGAAGATAAATATGAAAAGATGGCCCTTGCTGGGAATGATGATGGAGCAGCAATGGAAATAACACATATGGTGAAGGTGATAGAAGAGAAAAAAACATCAGGCAAAGGTCAAAACGAGGATGATGATGATGAAGATGAGGAGATCGTTTTTAACATAAAGTCTGATTCAAAAAATGACAAATCAAAAACAAATCAATCTCAGCTAAAAACACCCAGTAAAACTGAGACCAAGGTTGATGACTTAGCTGTCAAGCTGAAGGATGCAGAACTGGCAAACATAGCACTACGCAACAAGCTAAAGCATGAGGAAGATGATTATTTTAAACGTGAGCAAGCTTTAATTCATGGCTATACTGCAGAGATTGATAGCTTGAAACTCGAGTTAGCTAAAGTTAAAGCAAAAACAGATGGAGTGACTATTGCAAAGCCTCAGAGAGGAAAGAAAAGAGCACTCATGGATGTAAGCACATGCTCATCTGTTCTAGATAGTGAAAGTTTGGAAGAAAAACATTCAAGCCACCCTAGACTTGACAGTATGATAAAGCACCAAGATAAGGATCCTGGCATGGCTGTACTTTCTAATGAAGTTGCTTTGCTTCAAGAGCAGTTGGTTTCACTCACTTCGGCTTATAAGATTTTGGCCAAGCAAGACAAAACTAGTGTAGATATCTCAGTAAAGCAAAAGATGGAACCAGTTAAAAAAGCAGCAAGACAGTCTGATGTTAGTTCTGTATCCAGGTACAGTCTGACTAATAGTGTGCTTCTGTTTGAAAAAGAAGAATATGCCATTAAGTTTGAGGAAATGAGTAACCGTGTTGTTGAGTTAGAGACTGTGGTAAAAACATTAACTGAGCAGCTAGAAAAACAAAAGGAAACAAGCGAAGAAGCAAGACAGCAAGATGCTACCAGTAAACAAGAATGTGACTTATCTAAAACAAATGAACAAGTGCAAATGCTTACAAAAGAACTAGTGGATGCACGTGAAGCCAGAAATCAAATGAAGCAGACTTTGAATACAGCTGTCTCAGCAAGAGATAAGTTAGAGTATGAATTCAAAGAGAAGGAAGAAATGATATCACAACTGGAGGAAAATATTAAACAAACAAATGAGCAAGTGCACACACTTACCAAAGAGCTTGCAGATGCACATGAAGTCAATAATCAAATCAAGCAGACTTTAAATACAGCTGTCACAGCAAAAGATAACTTAGACTGTGAATTCAGTGAGCAGGAAAAAATAGTATCACAGCTAGAGGAAAGAATAAAACAGAAAAATGAACAAGTGGAAAGTTTGACCAAAGAATTAGCAGATGCACGTGAAGTCAATAGTCAAATCCAGCAAACTTTAATTATGACTGTTACAGCAAAAGATAAAATAGAGTGTGAGTTCAAAGAGAAAGATCAATTAGCATCACAACTAGAGGAAAGAATCAAACAGACAAATGACATGAAATGTGAGTTAGAAAAAGCCACTGAGCTCAGTAGCCAAAAAACTCAAGATTTGAATTTTGAGATTGAAAATTTATCACAAAAACTTGCTGAAAGTACTAATGAAAGGGATCTAATTGTAGGAGATTTACAAGAATTAAAAAATAAATTAAACTTGATGGCTGCACAACTGGAGACAGCAAAGGAAGAAAAATATGCTTATGATAAAGAAAGAGAAGAAAAAATGACACAGCTGGAAATTTGCAGAGAAAAATCTGCTCTGATGGAACAAAATTTTGAAGCAAATAAACAGGAGTTAGCAAAGAAAGATTCTCAGAGTAAAATGTTAGTAGATAAATGTAAAGATTTAGAACAGTCTTTGCTTGAGAAAGAAAAAAACTTCAAAAGAATTGAGGAGGACTACTGTCAACGCCTTGGCACATTAGAAGAGCAACTCAACTTAGATTGCAAGACAAAATCAACTGCTTTGTCATCTCTGCAGGAGCAGATTTCCAAAATTTCTTCACAACTCAAAGAAAAGTCAGAAGAGGTAGGTTATAATTATTCATTTGAGAAGAAGAAAAAAAGTAGACTGGTTTCTTCTTTAATTTGGAATCTAATGTCCTCAACTCATAAGTCAGTACCACTCTAGATGTTTTTTTTTTTTTGGTGTTGAGTTTTCACCCAAATAAAGTCTTCGTTTCAAATTTCTGCCTCAATTTCACAAACTTCTGATTTTTTTGATACATATATCTAAATAGTTTTAGAAGTGGCTAGACAAGTATTGAAGCCAAAGAAAGAAAAAAAATATATTAAAATAAGTAACTCAATACTCATCATAGTTTGCATGTGAAATTTTTTTGTGTGTGTGTTTTTTGCAAGCTTGCCCGAGTCGAAAGTTTAAGACAAGAAGAGGCAGCAGAGGTTGCACAAAAACTCATCATGTTAGAGAAACAGAAAAAGATGTTGGAGAGAAGAGCAATAGAAGCCTGTGATAGAGAGGAGGAATCACAACTTAAGCTTCAAGGCTATGAAACATTAAAAGAGGTATGATTTGTTTGATACATAGTGTTATGCACTTTGATTTCAGAGATGTTGGTCTGAGTACCAATTACATTTGCTTTTACAACAGAACTATGCTGATACATAATTATGTTGCACACAGACACAAGTTTTTAGATTATTTTTTTTTAAAGACCAGTCAGTTATTCAACATACAGTTTTTTTTAAAGCATCCAAGGAAAATGGGATGTCATGTGCAAATAATAAATAAAATAAAGAGAAGTATGAGAAGCTGCTCTAAACTGAGATAAAAATTGGACAAAAGCATGTATATAGCCTGTGGTATGGATTTTTGGAAATAAAGATGCTTATGGAATGCATACCACTATTCAACATTCATCTCACCTTTAACTGGGTGATAACATTGGCAAAACATGCTGATCTTGTAGTTCAGTGCTAAATGTTTTCTTAGGATATGCCAAAAATGAAAATGACATAATGATCTAAATTTACATGTCACAGCATACAATATTTGAATCAAACTTGTAAATCCAGTCCGTTAGCTTTGTTTGTCACGCTACTTTGACTGTTGCCTTTATTAAACAAACTTTTTTGCTAATTTTGAAAACCTTAAATATGTCAATATGTTTATAAAAAGAAAACGGAAAATATTTTAAACCCATTACAATATAGAATGTATAAATTTTAAATATAGCATCATTAAGGCTTAACAGTTACTACTGAAATGCAATTGATCAGTGAGGAGAAAATTAGTAAATATTAGTAGAATCAAATGTATATTTTCAAGATTGCAAGTGAGCTGATTATTAAAATTTATAGGTATAATTATCAGATTCAGTCTATATATCCTGATGCCAACGCTTGATCTAAATTTAGAAAGTAAAATGTAAATCTAGATATGTACACTGTTATAATTTAAATGCAATCTATACCTGGCGTTGAAGTAAACTTTGTACCAGTAGTACACCACGCCAATAGCTTGTAAGCTGAGTTCTTCATAAAAGTCCCCATGATTTTCATGATTTTTTCCCCCTCGAAGCTGCTTGCATCATTGGTTAGCTTCTTCATGAAATCAAACCTAACAATTTTGTGATACATATTATCATTAATACTATTTTACAATTCCAAGCTGCCTGACTAAATGAGCAAAATATATTAGTCATTATCATTGTTATAATTTTTATATTTGACTTTGGTAAGTAGAACCAAGATTTTTCAAATCTTCTGCCTAACAGTGTAAAGGGATAACAACTTATTGCTATTTATGATCTCAGGATGTAGAGAAGATGCGCAAGGATCTTCAAGCACAAAACTTGAGAGTGAATGAGGAGAAAACATTAAACATTCAGCTACAAGAAAAGCTTGCGTTGATCACAGAGGAGGTAAAACAGCTTCGCAAGAGTGAGATTGCTATGACATCGAGTGTAAGGGCTTTTTACAGCACTTTGTATCACATTTAGTACAGTGTTGATACTAGATAACAATCTCTTTAGTTATGTAACATGCACCTTTTTTTTGGTTGTATAATTTTCAAGCTTCTGAGATATTTGAACTTATAAAAAAGAGCGAAACAATGTCGTCTCTGCCTAATTGTTTGACCAGCATTAACAAGAGGGAGTTACTCCTAATCTGCCATCTCTACAGGTTTTATCGCAACTGCCCACACTGTTGTCAAGTCATCTCAATATTTTAATATAAAGTATATACAACTAACCACTTTGAACATTTTTTGAATATCTTTCCATTTTCTGTTGATGTTAAATTGTTGCAAACCTAAAATTCTGTAATTTTCTTGTATATAATGTATTTTATTTTGTTCCTTTGCACTTATTTTCTCTTAACAAAATAATTTTTGCTCTCCAGCTTTAGAGAGCTTCATTCAAATTTTCTTCTTATTGGAAATTCTACTTTGAACATATATTGTTTAATCTTTTTGTGAACTGATTTCTTTATTCTCTATACCTTTACACTTAATCATCTTTTTGAAGCCGTAATGCCTCCATTATGTCCATGGCTAATTGATTTAATCAGAGGCTATAGAATAATAAATTTGTTCTCTGCTTGCCAAATTTTAATAACAAAACAAACTGTACCCTCCAAATAAGGAGATAAGGGCACATGTTATGAAACTAATTCAAGAACGTGATTTGCAAATCATTGATTATGAATGTTTACCATGTTTCTTGGCATCACTAGTTTTTTTTTTACATCAATTTTGATGGAAACTTTTATATTTTGTTTATTACAAGTGGTTTTGTTAATTAAGTCACTTTCGCAGCTTGTGTTCTTCTTGAAACCACAGTTACAACAAATATGATTTGATTGTTTACCTACGTTATAAAAATTATATGATAACGTTTTTGTTTCTTTCTCTAGAAGCAGGATGTTGAGAGTTTGAAATCAAATTTGTCTGAAATGGAACTTGCTTTAGATAATGCGTCCAAGGCCAAAGACCATGCTATCATTGGTAATAAACAGTTCAAATATTCTGAAGCTGAAATGAGATATAAAGATTTGTATAAATGGGCTAATATTGCAATTTACAATTAGCATGATGTAGGTGTCTTCAAACCTGAAAATCCTTTCCCTCTTTGTGGAGTTACATTTAGGATGATTTATTGATATGTATGAGCTTTATAAAGCCTTGAAATAAAACTTCATTACCAAGAAAACTGACTCTGGTTTGAACATCACGATTACATCAATTATGTATAATAAGCAAAACAACTATAATTATTGGTAATGAGGGTTGGTCATATGAGCTGTAAAAAAGACTTGTTTCAAACTAAAATTCAGGTGTGTAAAAGTTATACCAGAGACTAACAATTCTGAGGTACATCCTTTATCCTGGTAGAGAATTGGTGTAGCATAAGGAGTTTTTCAATGTCCCACCATTTACTCCCTTTGGGACCATAAAATTCTGTGAAAATGAAATAAATAAAAGAAAGCCACGTGTCTAATATTTACTACAACTTTCTTCTTTGATTAATTAAGCATATTTCAAACTTCTTTTGACAGCGAGGGAACAGCTGCTTGAGAAAGTTGAAGAGCTGAGGGTAGAATTGCTTGAATCAGAGAAAACAATGGATAAACAAGAAGAAGTTCTTACTAAACAGGATGAAGAGATCAAAGATTTGAAGACAGGTACAATCTTCAAAGTTCAATTCAGCAAGGTTTTCTAACAGTAAGAGAACAAAAAGATAAATAGTTTGAACCAAAATATCAGCATCAGATTTCTTTTAATTTAAAGAGCCTCAACTTTAATAAATTTTACCTATTATAATTTATTTTCTGACACTGTAAAAGCCACTTATTGATGCATCCATTTAAGGAGTTAGAAAATATTATTCAGATGGTTAGTTCATGATTGAATTTTTGGACCCAACCCCAGCTGAAACCTACGCACCAATAAAGGAAACAAAGTTTCAAATAAGCTTTGTGTGCATGCAGGTGTGAGTACTTGTTCTGATCTAAGATATGGAGACACAGAAAATTCCTGCAACAGCTTAACTTTTTTTCTCATTTTTTTTAAACTTCTACTTCCTTCCCAGCACTTGATTCTTCAAAAACTGAATGTAATGACCTGGATAAAGCTTTGACTCGAAAGGATTTAGAAATAGCCAACCTCAACAAACAGGTAAGTTGTTCTTAAATTGGTGTAGCATTTATTTCTGTCTCTCTCTCTTTTTTTTCAAATTAGTTTTTATCGCGAAACTTATCCTTCCACTTTTGCTGAAAACGCTTTTGATTATCATTGTAAGTGTGCTTTTTAAAAGATTTTCTCTCTTTTTAGCGATTGAAAAACATGCATTTCCGATGATGTTGAAAGACACTACCAAGAGTATTTCTTCAGTGTTGGTAATGTTAACCATCTTCATGCATGTGTTAAGATAAGTTTAGACCAGCGTCTTTGGTTAAGTCTCCATTATTAACACTTTACCCTCTGTCTTGATATAATAGCAGCAGATAATGATTTTACAATTGTGAGTTAGGGATTCATAGAGTTGCAAGTTGTTTGAAGTGAGAAGCAAGTTGTGAAGGAATTAAGAGTAGTCCAGTAAATTTACCCTCCTTGAATTACTTGCATCTGGGAACATGGCTCTTGCCCTTCTGATATATCTTTATGGCTGCTAAGAACATTTATTGTGAAAAAAAATTAAGTATGCACTAGTAAAACTACAATTTAGAAGTCTTATTAGTAAGGTTAAATAGTAGGAATTGCTTTTAAAATTGCATTAAGTTAGTCCGTGTAGCATAAAGATGAAGTCAACATAATAATTGCCTAAATGTATTTATTCTAAGAATTGAAAAATTAATGGTGAATATTTCTAGAGTCAATAATCACTATGTGGAAAAGTTGTAGGTATCTGTCTTTATCTAAAAGATATATAGTTTTTACATGGAAAGTCATATCATAAGTCAGATAAAAGTAGTGCCCAGAAGTACAGTCTCTCTCACCATTTCAATTGTAAGGTACAAATGATTTGAAAATAAACAGCAAATTAGCCATAAATATTGCATCATATAGTACATTAAGAATAAGTCGAACATAGATTGCTGGAAATGATTCTCTATGTCTGTTGGTCTGTCTGTCTGTCTGTCTGTCTCTCTCTCTGCCTAT
Organism: Elysia crispata; assembly: GCA_033675545.1. Classification (NCBI taxonomy): domain Eukaryota; kingdom Metazoa; phylum Mollusca; class Gastropoda; family Plakobranchidae; genus Elysia; species Elysia crispata. The sequence continues at coordinate 906,669 of JAWDGP010005256.1, forward strand.
CTGTCTGTCTGTCTATCTGTCACCCTCCCTCCCCATTCCTCTGTTAATATGACTAGAAACTTAGCATAACTTTTCAAACCATATGATGAAAAAAAAGATATAGGTAGGAAGGCAATACACATACATTGAGTGAACAACATGGAGCTGAGTCTTTGTTCCTCAAAAAAAAAAAACTTTAAGCAATTAAGATTATTTTTTAAACTGTGAAGACAGTGAAGAAAAGGCTTACAGACATTTTTTTTTCTTCTCTTTTTTCTCCTCGTTCTCTGACTCCTTTTGTTTGTTACCTTTCTTTTTTTCTATTCTTCTTGCTCCTCTTTACCCTTTTTTCCCCATCATGCTAATCCCCATTCTCCTCTTTCTTCCTCTTTCTCTTCCTAATCTGCCTGCTCTTCTCTTCTCTTCTCCTCCTTCTCCAGAATAGTTTTTGTAGTTCAAATACTTTTGAATATTGCAAATTTATGCTTGAAATTAGAGCCTTCTCTTTCTTTGGCCTAAGAAGCTTCAATTTTTTTTTGGCTTTGCAGATAAGGAAATGTGAAGAAGAGATAAATACTATGAGGCAATCAGAGCGCAGACTGTGGGAAGCTGAGCAAAGAGACAAAGTGGCACATGAAAAACTGTTGGAATCCTCCTCTAACAATAGTGCATTGCAAGCAAAAGTTGAGGTGCTGGAAAAGGAAAAAATTGCTTTAGAAAGGAATTATGAGAAAAAAGAGAAGGATTTTATGAATGAAAAAGACAAACTGAGACAATGTCTAGAGAAAGCTGAGTTGGAACTGGAGCAACACATCTGTGAAAGTCAAGTGTTGGCTGAGAAAATGAAATCCATCACTGAAGAGTTGACCATGACAAAATCAGAGAAGAGAAAGATTGAAATGAATTCTAAAGATTTGGAGGTTGAGTTGGAACAGCTCAAGAATAAGGTAAACAAAAGCATAGTTGCGAAGAAAAAGGAAAGAAAAAATGAAATGAAGTATAGCTGATCTCTAAAAATTACAAAATAATGCACAACGCATAGGCTTTTGACTTCATACCTTAAAACACAAAACCAAGAACCGGAAACAACATACATAGATTACATGTGGAAGACAAAAGAATTCAATTTTGATTAAACAAAATGGTAGCATGTGACAGTCAAGTTGTACATTCCTCTCCAAATAAAAATGCTTTTTTGTCCATGATTTATTGAATGCTTGAGCCTCTTTCTTGTTATGAAAATAGGATGTGAATACTTAAGATCCACACATCACATTAGATTGTAAATTAAATTTTCACCTTAATTTCCAAACTAAGGCCTTTTTTTGTGAAGATATTATTGATTTGAAAATGTGAAATCTAAAAGTCATGCCTAATTATTTGTATATCATATTATTTCGCAAATCATTTTTCTTTTCAGATTTCAAAAATTTCAAATGAGGCTAAAGATACGAATGAAATAAAATTTCAAAATGACCATCTTCAAGAAGAGGCTGAGAAAACAAAGCAGGATTTAAAAAGTAAACATCTTACCATTTATTCTGGTCTCTGTATATCTTCTTTTTTCAGTTTTTTTTTTTAAACACTTTTTTTCTCTCTTTTTTTTTCGTTTGTTTGCCTCTGTCTCTGACTTACTCTCTGTCTGCGCTCCTCCTTTTTATTGGTGGCCAATTTTTTTCTGACATTTCCTCATGAAGCTTCTTCATTCCTGTGCAGTCTAGGAAACTTATTTGAATGAACGGTTGGCTGCTAACGATCAAATAAAGTTTACAATAATTTTGAATCAAAACTTTCTCAACCCTTTGTTTATTATACAACGACCCACTTATGGTCTTGTAACCAATTCTAGTTATTCTCTCTTTAAAACAAAGGAGAAAAAAATTGTCAATAATTTCTGTTTGTAAAAAAAAAAAAATGGCAATAGGATCTTTTAAGATATTCACCATTGTAAAGTAGCCATTGCTTTTCTCTGTAAGCAAATATTTGCACTGTTTGCAAAGCTGATAATCTAAGTTCCTATTATTTTTATATTTACATTGTAATTTTTTTTAATGAGACTTTATTATCTTATGAATATTGATTAAAACTTTGTCCTGAAAACTTTTTTTCTGTAGAAGCTCAGCAAGAACTCAAAGACATGGAAACCCGCCTGATGCAGATTTCTGAAAACAAAAAAGTATGTCTTTCTTTCAATTTACAAAACAAAGTATTCTAGCTGCTGCATCTAAAGGTCATTTTTTCCTTTTTTTTTTAATTTGCATTTTTTGGCTTTAATAATTAATTATTATGAAAAACATCTTGTTGCCACAGGATTGTCTCTATCTGGATACGCACTAACTTTAACATCTTAAACCTTAAATTTAAATTTCTTTTAAAGCTGATATAGAAATATTTTACACAGTGCACTTGATTTTATTTTATGACTGGTCTCAACTTCTAATTAGTTTTTTTCTCTCTAAGATCTAACAAACTCAAAAAAGCCCAACCACAACACAATAATTTGTTAATGTGATAAAGGATGTAATTGGCCATCTCTAGAACTTAAGTCTAATATATGATCACATCTAATTTTGAACCTGCCTTACCCAAAAAACGGTTATTTGATATACTAATAGGGCTTAACATTACCTTGTCGTGAATGATGTCTGTAACAATCAATTGAAAATTGTAACCACCATTTAGATAGTTAAAAAAATGATATATCTAAAGCTTTGAAATTTTTTTTTAAGAAGGCATTTGAATTGAGAAAAAGTTAAACATTTTAGGTTCTTCCAAACATGTATCTCAGAAAAATTCCATTGAGATTTTAGAGTAGGGTTTCAATTTTTATATGCTAAGTTAAAATAATGCATTTTCCCCACAGTATATCTGGTTCTATCAATAGAAAAATAAACTGACTGAGGTCAAGCACCTAATTTTATTTCAAATCTCAGTAAATGGAGTCAATACAGGTTATCGGTTTCCTTTTCAGGTTATTGAAAAAGATTTACAAAAGCAAGAAAACATCAATAAGAGGAACAAAGAGGAGATGGAGGTAGAAAAGAAATAGCATGCTTGCTTTTCTTTTTATAACATATCTAGTTTTCTATTATTTCAATCACACTCATCACTAAATTTTGTCTTTATTTTGAGAATTTTTGTTTGTTTTTATAAATGAAATTGAATGCATGCTGATTTAGTATATTGAAAAATTCATAAATTAAAGACAATTGAAAAAATTGACTGCTTAAATATTACTAGATTCTTCTTTTGTTCTTGAAATATAACATAGAACTCCTTATTGTCAAATTGTAACATTGTAATAGAAAAAGGTATAGCTTGCCAACTGTTAATGGACATCTTAGCTCCATCTCATATCATGACTATTTTTAAGCCACATACTAAATAATACCTTTTTTTTTTTTTAAAGAGAGATAGAGATAGAGAGAGTCATTTTCTATTGTCACATGATTTTGTGTCGCTTTTAGGTTTAATCTAAAGGGAAACTCTTAATACTCACATATGATTACCTATCCAAATATTAAACTGCCTAACATATTATATATTTTTTAAGCATTGGAAAGCTGAGAGAGATTCTTGTGTGAAGAAACTTGAACACTGCATCAACAAGATGGCACAAGAAAAGGAGCATCTTAATGAGGAGGTAATCAAAGTGTGAAAAAAGAATATAAAAGAATCACTGATATTAAATCTAGGGATGAAATTAAACATCACAACACATTATTTGCTCTTTTTCATGCTTTATAATGACATCAGGTGCATCTTGCCCAGCGCTTTTCTCCTACTCTTACCTCCAAATGTTGGCAATGGTTTTTTTTTTTTTTTTACAAAGTTTGATTTGCTTCAGATTTGTTTGTGGTGGACCTTTACCTAAAGTTTTCTCTCATTTCTAGTCTCTTTCCTGCTTTACATGTCCTTTGATATAATTGATATTCTCCTGTTTGGATTTAGCTCTATAACTTAACAACTCAGCTCTTAGTCTTAGTAATTCTTGTTGCATGCAAGAATACTGAAAAGGCTTAAACTGTTTTTGAACATGGCCTACAAAATTTCAAATGGATTTGAAATAGAGAAGAATAATGTCCAAAGGGGAGAAACAACAGCATTTTTTTCAAAGCCAAATTGTAACCTTCTGTATCCATTTTTTTCATAGGTTAATAGGTTAATATTAAAAAAAAAAAAAAGCTGAAAAAGTAGAGACCATATCGTTGCTGCAGTTCGCTATCCGCGTATGGAACAATTTTCGGGAAAACAATTTTATCATTAAAAATGGTGTAAAGACCACTTCTCTATCTCTGGAGAAATATTTAGACTGTTTTACCAATAGAATGGCTTTAATCCCTTCATTTCGCAATATGGGTAAGGCGTGCTTCTGTAATTTTGGTTTTATAAACGCGCATGGAGCAGAACTTCCATCAAGTTATTTTCATGGTTTTCTATCGAAGAAGCTGTAAATGCTATCATATTGTTGTTTTGGTCAGTCAGTTGGAATGGGATCAATTTACATTATTTTCATCGACGGAGAAATTGCAAGGCCTAAACAATTTAAAATATTCTATTGATCAAGCCCAATGCCTATAAATCCATAATTTTCTTACCTTCGATAAGTGTAAAAAGTTGTGTCTTTTTTCTCCTAAATGTTAAAGTTTTTGCTAACAGCAGACTGTCCCCCTCTTTGCTTAAGTGTAGCGACAGACTTCTCTCCAAGTTACATTCTATCAATGACATTATCTCGATATAAAATTAATATTAATCAAATATGGGCCTTTTCATTAATTTAAACTAACCTTAGATACAGCTTTAAGCCTTAATAATCTACATTAAGGCTAGACACTGCCATGAAAATAATCTGAGGTCCATAAATTTCTTAACTAAAGATGGTTAGACATGGGTCTTACTCTTACCAGAATTCTACACTAGCTATTCAAAAAAACTGCATTCCATAATATTCTATGGAATACTGTATTGCTAAAATAACATTAAGGCTAGATCTTGGGATCTAATAAAACTGCTGCTAGTTCTTTTTCTTCTAACACTATTGTTGCTGCTGCTACATCTACTGCATCTTCTATTCCTGCTACTACTACTACTACTACTACTGCTGCTGCTGCTACTCTTCCTCCGAATACTACTACATACTTCTACTCCTCTTCCACCTACTGCTATTATTACTACTACAGCTACTACTGCTGCTACTGCTGCTGCTACTGCTGCTGCTACTACTGCTACTACTACTACTACTACTACTACTACTACTACTACTACTACTACTACTGCTGCTGCTGCTGCTACTTCTACTACTACTATTACAAATGTTGCTGTTGATAAGCATTGAAAAGCTGTAAAAGCCTTGGCACTTACTGAAGTATTGTAACCTTATTTAAAAAAAAAAAGTGAATTTATTTTTTTTAACTGGGACAATTTGTGAAGATCAACTTTTGATTTATATACAATATTTCATTCAAGATTTTCTTGTAGATTCCCATTTTATTTAGGATTCAGCTACAAACTTTTCATTTTCAGGATCGAAATTTAACCTGCATGTGCACTTAATGATTTATACAGGTGTCTCTACAAAATTACCATTAATTTGTCCTAATCGTTCTTGTTTTTATTCAGGGAATAATCAGATCTTTTTTCAAATCTATAATAATCTCTATGCAATTGTCAGTAGTGTAACGTAACTTACTCTGGTATTCCTAATATTAAATCACTTTTTCTCTCCCCTCGCTTCATTCCTTCCTCTCTCTTTTTCTCTCTCCCTCCTCTCTTTTTATCTATCTATCTATATATATATATCTCTCTCTCTCTCTCTCTCTCTCTCTCTCTCTCTCTCTTTCATCCACATTACTTTCCTCCCCTTTCTCTCACCATCTATCTAGCCATCTATGATAAATTATTTCCTTTCCCTCTATGATTTTGATTGACTGTCTATAAATTTTCCACTATTACTTGAAGCAGTTTGATGGCCATTTACATATTTTTATTAAAACCTTGTCTTGATTTTGTAATTTATAGGGCATTCAAAAAACAAAAAATTCCCGTCTTGTGAACATCATCCATGTCTTTCTACTACATGTAACTGTATGACAATCTTTAATTTCAAGTAAGAAATAATCTGAAAATTAGCAAAATCTAAATACTTTCTTTGCATTTAATAGAACCTTTATTAATTTAGCCTTTAGCTCCTTATGCACGTTATGGGTAAGGCCGTGGTCATGGTGCCCCCATTCAGTTAGTGAGTGGATTTTCTTCGGCTCTAAACGCATATGCTGGTTGTCATGGCCATGTGTGGATACCACCCGCCTGCTATTCTTTAAGCGAGCAGATTTTCTTCGGCCCTAAACGCATAAGGCGGTGGCCTTAGCCATGTGCAGAAAGCAAATCATTTTATTGAGAGCTATTTGCGCAAGTCCAGTTTTAAGGCAAATTCTTTTATTAAACATGTTTTTAGTTCAGCTACTGAATTATAATTATGACAAGTTTCATCAACGTTACTATTTTCATAACAATAAAGTAAAGTCAAGCAATGTAGACAGTTTTTTCACTCTAGCTCGAAATTAAAGAAATGTCCCATACGCGGATAGGGAGTGGCAAAAATGATATCTCTAGCAACTACATATTTAGATATATATGCTTAGCAAATTCTTCACTTTCCATACAATATTTATTTTGGTATTTTGTTTAACCTTACCAATTTCTTTTGATAGGTTGAAAAACTGAAAAAAAGCAATGCTGACCTAGCTCAAGAGGCTACTAACATAAGCCGTCGCAAGGATGCCCTTATATCTGAGCTCAAGAAATCTAACAATACAATGTCTATCCAGTTAGCTGATGCTGAGGTATTCAGACTTTGAAAGAATCATTAGACTCAGAAAAGTGAATAAAAATTCACTTGAAGAACTATTGTATGTATAATGCAACTTTTTAGTCTTAATTTTTTCCCTGGTGTGTAGATCTATAAATAATGGGATCCCTTATGTCTTCATGTGTGATGTCTTTAAGTTGGGCATACGTCAGAACAGATTTATTTGATATCATATGAGACTAAAAAAATGGATTCATATTAGTTCCAAAACTTTAAGATAGGCACATTGAACAATAGAGATAGTTAAAACATGAGAAAGAAAATTCAAAGTGCTATTTTACAAGATGAGGAAAAAAAAAAAAATCAAATACATGTATAGCACAAGAACTTTATTGTCATACCATCTATATTTGAGAGCCTAATTTTTTTTTCAGGCCAACAAGCATAAAAGGGATGGTCTGTCAATATACTGTTGCTCAGTGAAAAAAATTTGAGTGAATAAAATTAACTAGAGATTAAAACTGATCATGGAGCATTTGCTTCTCTCTTAATTTAAAACAATTCAGCATGGACTAGTTTAGAAAATTAAACCTGCTTATCATTGACTGCTGCTTGCTTAGATAAATTTTACTTCTGAGTAACCTTCTTAAGATTTCCGTTCTTTGTCAACTGAAATGACATATTACTATTCAGGTCCTTTGCTATTCAGAAAAGAGACTGTTTCTACTGTGCTCTCAGTGTTCATGAAACTGTTTATTCAGAGTTAATAATGACAGTATATTTATCAGTCTTAGTGTTTAAAAAGAAAAATTAGTCAATATTAATGGTGTAATTTTAGAAATGTTTTTCGTCTCCTAGGGTATGACTCCACCTCCGAAAATGGCCACACCTGAGCAAGCATTTCCTGGCTTATTGAATTTTGAAGAAGACATTGACACAAGTGGACACTTAGAAATAGATGTTACACCTAGGGCTGCCAAAAGAGGGAAGAAACGACAGACTACTCATCGCCACCAGCCATCATCTTCATCTGTAGATCCTGAGGTAGATAAATTTTAAAAAAAATTATTCTCTTTATAAAGATCACAAAAACTTATTGGTGATACTTTCATTTTTTGTGGTCAAAAGAATAAATAAAATGACAAATGCACAAACCCTGGAAATCTTCATTGCCAAGTGTAAAAAAATAATAATAAAACATAAAAAATATGCACCTTTCTTTAAATGTAGTGATTTTTAATTGGACCAGTATAAATTTATCAAACATTAAATAATTTGCATCATGCACATCATTTTGTATCTTGTTTTACACTTTCTTCAAATATGTATTTTTTTCAATTTATATCCAGGCCATCCCTGAGCCAAAGTGTCTTAAGACAATAAAGGTGAGTTTTCTTGTAAAATGCAATTGAAATGTGCCTCTTTTTTCCCAGATCATAAGTAGTCTTTCTGTCTGAGAGGGCCAAATATGTTCCCAAATTCATACAAGACTGATGAAATAAATCAAGATCAAAGTGTTTTTCTCTAGATACACTGTCTCCAATATATTTGTTCTGTGTAAGATAGGTTTGCTTCATTTTTTTTTAGGATGAACATTATACTGAAAATCCCTCAGGATCTATCTTAAAATTTATAACCTTACGCCTTAACTTTTCATTCTCAATTGCCAGCTAGTACAACACTCCTTTCCCGTTTGGTCTCATGAGTTTCTCTAATCTGATGCATCTGGTACAGCTTTCTTTTAGTTTTAGCACCAGCCAGGCCTATCCGTCACTTAGATTTTTAAGGGGCTGATCACAAACAAATGTTTCCTATCCCAAGAAAAGAATGCTGATGTCACTTCATATTTAAATTCATCTGGACCCACTTCTTGAGTGTAACTCATTGATGATTGTGACATATTACAGAGGGAGGAGCATTTGATAATAGGGAGGTTTAGGTAGTTTGATCATTTATGGAATCGTAGTGGTGGGATTAGATCCTATCTAGATTTTTTGAGGATCTAGCCTAATATCTAAATTGATGGTTCATTCTCTTTATTCTCCTGTAGACTGAATTTATGTATAGAACTTTTCAAAGAAGAGGGAGTAAAACGCTGTTAGTAATGGAAGTAGAAGGAACAGAGGAGTCTAGAATGATGAAAATCTAAGCTTGGATAAGAGGGAATATAGATGAGTAGAAAGGACAGATCTTGATGAGGAGGAGGAATAGTAGATTTGGACAAAATTTTAAAAGGGTAGGTGTTGGAAAAAAAAAAAAAAATAAATGGAGTGAAGAGGCTGTAGAGGAGATTTGGGTATGAAAATGAAAGAGTAGGGAAGGATAAGATGGAGACAATAATAAAGTGGCTGCCAACCTAACACAAAAAATTATATTTCTACTCATTATTAAGGATTTTTGAATTTACACCACTTTTTGCATTGTACAACATTTTTGCTGTGGCTTAAAAGGTTTAACCTCTTTTTTTTTTTTCCGATACCCTCTCACACAAGCAGTTATTTTCTAGATCTCAAGAATTTATAAATCAATGAGTGACCTTATTCAGAAAGTAATTCTATCACAGACTAATTATATAAACAGCAACTCATGCTATAATTAGTGCAAAAACTTTAATTTTATTGGTGATATTTCTTGTTATGATCTGGGAAACAAAATCACTAAACACTTGTGTGGTATTTGTCGAAGTTATAGTAGGCAACCTTAGGATATTTAAGGCCGAAGAATTAATTTGAGTCATCACTTTCACCAGGTAGTTAGGCTATTAGAGCACCAAATTTGAAATATCGCGTATGATAGAGGGTTCTTTGACTTCGTACGAATCAGGGTTTGTGAAGATTCAAAACTACTCCTCTGCGTTCTAATAAGTGCTTGATAAATCTAGTAGAAAGACAAGTTTTTATCAACTTAAGATCAGGGGATACTGTATACAAAGATCTAACAATTTCTAGATCTAGATCTTTTAGGATACTGTCTAGGATCGAGATGATCTTCTCTGAATCATTAATCACTATTTTAAATGGAAGTAGTAGCAAGAACAAAAGTCACTCGGTAAAAAAAGCAAAATCTGCCACTACAGCATCTTTTGCTGAGAAGATTGGGCTGCATATCTAATGTTTTAAAGTTGAGTTTTATTAAAATTAGATTTTTTTTTGTAGGTACCGCACTGTATATTTACCATTAGGTACTATATTGACTTATATAGGCCTGCATACTGCCACCTTTTCTCTTAAATGTTAGTGATTGTTCCCTTTTTGGAACAATCTTACATCTTTTTGGCTACAATTGCACACATTTTTGCCTGCTTGGTGTGGCAGCTCTAGGAATAGCAAGGAATGACTCCTTGTAATAATTCTGTTCAAGAATCGTAGAGAAGTTCAAAGAAGGAAAATTAGAACCAAGAATTTCGATTTAAAAAGAACAACAAAAAAAAAAAAAACCCCAACAAAACAAAATACCTGTACATTTTTTATTGAATTTCTTATTTCTATAATTGTGACAACAAATAAATCAATATCAATATATTACATATGGCTTTTTCTCTTGAATGATCAACATGGCTTTCTCAAACATACCAAAATTCGCAAAAAGGATTTTATATTTGATTGTCATGAATTCAGTTTAATTGATCTGTTTTAATGTGTCGATCACCAACCATTTCACCTATGGAAGACAAACATTTTTATGCTGTATTTTTGTTTCAGGAGACACTGATGGGCAGAGCTAATGGGTCATTTTGTTTTTATTTTTTTATTATTTATTGACGTAGGAGGAATCAGAAAGCCCTTTCAGCCCCAGCAGTAAATCACCACGCATCCGAGTTGCTGAACTGGCAAGTGAGGTCATAGCTACACTGTCGCCATTGACAAGATCTTCTGGTAAGTTCATACAGAATTAGGATCAGAATATTTTGTAAGTACTTGTTTACTCTGGATATTTGACTGTTCGACTAAAGTGTAATCAAAGCATGATTCCTAAAATTTTCACACTTCAGATTGTTTAAACTAATGCTTTGAAAACCACAAGTGGGCTTTGTTTTATACAAGGAAAAAATGCTAATAAAATACATACTGATTCAGATCTAAAGCAGTAAAATAGGACATTGAACAGATTTTCGCATTGCACTATTTGCAAGATGAGAACTTGTTTCTCATAAAGCTTTTAACAAATGGCTGAACATGGGTTTTAAAAACCACTGAAAATGATCCTTTAGTTTTCGGCCAGGCCTACCCCAGGTATCTGCCAGCATTGGGCAGATCGGTAATAAATCATCTCTCAGGCCAAGTGGAGCAAACTTAGGAGACGATGAACTCTGTGGAGCCAGCACAGCACCAGCAAGCCTGCATGTGCAACACCTGTGATTCTCGAGATTGACAATTTTCACCACTTTTTAGATTTTAATTTCTCTGCTATTACTTTTTCAAGAAATTTTGTGCTTAGATTCTTTTAAAGCCTGAGTCTTGACCAACACAATAAGTTTCAACTACATAAATAAGATTGTTTTTAATTATATCAAAACGTCCACGTCATGAATGAAAATGCTCGACTTCATAATTATGACAATGCGCTTGTTTCAGAATGTATATTTCTAAACTGAACATTTTTACTCTAAACTTGTTTTATAACATAAAACAAATATGAATTCCTGGCGAAAACTTTCGACCGCGAAGAGGTTTTATGTGATTTTATGTGATCTTTTGAAAATATATCGCATCGAGAAATAGACATTTCGTATATTCTTACGACTTAGGAGACTGTTTTTTTCATTGGAAGTTTATATGTTGCAGAAAGTCTACTTGATCTACTGCCATAAAAACTATAGGCTATCCCACGGCTATTAGGAGGCGGCCCTTTAGTTCGCCAGCCGCACTCCGTAACCTGATCAGGTCATGAGGTCAACTGCTGGGTGAACGGGAATTCCTGATTTTGAGCTGGGGGTCTTTTAGACGTTTCATTTTTTGTGTTTAAACTTGCATATAATTCCACTGGCTGCATTAATGTTAACGGAAAGCATATAATATGAAGGTACCATATTCATTTAGTATTGGGAAAAATAATGGAAGTTTTCTTTCTTAAAATGAAAGAAATGCAAAGCAGTTTTGATGCTCAGGAATTTGGCAGTTGCCGCATTTCATTACAGGGATGACAGTTTTAAGGATACCAAATGAAGCTTTTGGAACAATATTTCATGATGAAATTTCGCCAGTGGTTCATTAATATATTGAATAATGCACATACCAAACGGCAACTGCGAAGAGTTCTTAGTTCTTTAGCTATCTTGATTTTAGTTTCCGATCACCTCCTTTCTACACAGCTACCCGGTTAAAATTCTTTATTCTTTGTCTCCTAAGTTTACCGTTTATCTCTATATTCTGACTGGTAACGCGGCTCTTCGTTTATTGGTTCTGGATCTAGAACCATCATTCTCTCGAGACAATTTTTACAAATTAATACTGATAGCGATCTATCAGAGGAAAATGATGAATCCGTGTGGTCACAGAAAATTGACTTAGTTTTATAACTTGATAATAAGTTTAGGCTACGGTTCAGATGAAGGTCCAATACTAGATCTAGATCTAGAGTAATATGCTTAACAGTGATCAGCCAACAATTTAAAATTGTTTTGATATCATGTGGAAACATTAATTTTGTTAGTATAGGAAAGCCTATATTTTTACGACGGTAGATCTAACAGTCTTTCTGAAACATATAAACACCCGATGAGAAAATCATGTCTTTTAAGTCGTAAGAATACATGAAATGTTCGTTTTTCGACGGGATATATTTTTAAAAAATCATATAAAATCACATAAAAACTCTTCGCGGTCGAAAGTTTCGCCGGAAATAATTATTTAATTGTCTTATGCTATAAAATGAGTTTGAAGTAAAAATATTGTTCCGTATAGGAAATATTCATTCTGGAACAAGTGCATTATCATAATTATAATAAACTCGAGCATTTTTCATTTGCAACGTGGAGGTTAAGGTATAATTAAAAATAATCTTATTTCTGTACTGTGAAAGTTATTGCGTTGTGATGGTCAAAACTGGGGCTTTAAAATGAATCTAAGCACAAAATTTTTTGAAAAAGTAATAGCAGAGATATTACCATCTAAAAACTGGTAAAAATTGTGAATCTTGAGAATCACAGGTGATGCACAAGCATGCCTGCCCGCACTATGCTGGCTCTACAGAGTTTATCGTCTCCCAGGTTTGCTCCGCTCAACCTGACAGGTGATTTATTACCGATCCGCTCACTGCTGGCGAGTGCCTGTGTTGTGCCTGGCCGAAAACTAAAGGGCCGCTTTTAGAGGTTTTTAAACGGCTGTGATCCTAGACTAACAAAACTAATGTAGCCATATATCGAAACAATTTTAAATTGTTGGCTTATCATTGTTGATCATATTGCTCTAGATCTAGGTCTAGTTTTAGATCGTATTCTAAACAGTAGTCTACCTTATAATCAAATTATAAAAGTTGGCCCTTTTTTTCTTTAAGTGACCACACGGATTCTTCATTTTTCTCTGATAGATCACTATCGGTATTTGTTAAATTCGTCTTGAGAGAATGGTGGTACAAGATCTAGATCTATAACCAATAATCGAAGAGCCCGTTACCTCTCAGGACAAAGAGATTAATGGTAAACTTAGGCGACAAAGAATAAAAAATCTTAACCAGGTAACTGTAAAAAACCGTGATCGGAAACTTAAATCAAGATAACTAAAGAGCTAAGAACTCTTTGCAAGTGCTGTTTGGTATGTGCATTATTCAACATATTAATGAATCACTGGCGAAATTTCATCATAAAATATTGTTCCAAAAACTTCATTTGGCTTCCTTAAAAACTGTCACCTCTGTAATGAAGTGCTGCTGCTACCAAATTCTTGGGCCTCAAAACTGCTCAGCATTTCTTTCATTTTAAGAAATACAACTTCCACTACTTTTCCCAATGCTAAATGAATATGGTACCTTCACATCATATGCTTTCAGTTAACAGTGATGCAGCCAGTGGGATTATATTCATGTTTAAACGTTAAAAACGATGCATCTAAAACACCAATCGGGAATCCCCGTTTCATCCAACAGTTGACCTCATGACCTGATCAGGTTACTGGGAGCGGCTGGCGAGTAACTGGTGAACCAAAGGGCCGCCTCTGTGAAAATTGAAAGTTAACCAACTCTAGTGATTGCTACTACTGAAACTTCTCATAGCTACTTAATGTTTTAAAAATAACACATACAAGAACCTCTTTGCTCATACACTTTAGGGAAGATTGCCACGTTTATTTTTTAAACCAAAGTTGCTCTAATTATATTAAAAGTGTTTTGAAATTATTTCCTTTGGAGAAATGAATTTGTGAGAGGAGAGGGTGAAAAATAGAAGCAGACAAACAGCGCCAAAGCAAGCATTGCATTTAATGAAGTTTCAAAAAAATTTTCACAATTAAATTATTTCGTTGTAAATCAGCTTTTGCCTATGATTACATTCGACATCTTTTATGGCTCAAAGTTTAGATACAGATAAATAAAAAATAAGCCAAAATCCACCAATTCTTGTACTGGGATGCCACAATCACAAAGTCTAGTATGATGAAGTGTTGATTTGTAATCTATAGCTTACTCAGTTACTGATGGGCCTCTCTTAAAGGCAAATCCATTCAGCTTGCAATGATGCTCTGTGATAAATGATTCATGCACATCAACTAAAGTGAATTTGTTTTATAGTTTTATATGAATTACAAGCAAATATTAGAGTCTAAATAAGGTCTCAATGAGAAGTGTGATGAACTGACATTTTCTTTTAATAGTAAAAAGACTTAACCAAATGTTTTTTCACACTTTCTTCAGCCAAGAAGTTATCAACTCGTAACAAAGGAAAAAAATCTGCTGTTCAGCAACCCTTGGAAACAGAAAGTGAAACTTATGGGGTATGTTTTTACACTGATATAAATTTTATTAGTTATCATGACTCAGGTTGCAAAACAGCTTGCTTTTTTTGCTCATTATGACAAGAGAAACAAAAGTGCTCTGAATTTCAAATGATCCCTCTTTCAAAAATGATCAAGTTCAGGGTTTTGAAAAGGGCCACATTTGTAAATGAGCAATTCTCAAAAGGTCATTAGTAGCCTAATAGGATGATTTCTTGCTCGTTTTTTTTCGGATTTCAAAAAGATTTTCTAATTTAATTGGTAGCATATTCTTCCTAGTACATGTTCAGAAGATAGCAGGTATAGTTTGGTGTACCTTTAAAACCACATGATTCAATTCTGTTCATTCTTGTATTGAATCAGTTACCATTTCGTCATTAAAAAAGGTCACATAAAATACTGGTGATTTTGAGTGGTTATTTTCACAAAGTGGCCAACTATGTTCATAAAACCCATATATTTTTTTTCAATTTTTTGTTGTTGTCATACAGTGGCTTTTCACTTAAAAAAAACCTGGAACAAACAGAGAGCACAATTCCTTTTAAATCTAATCTTTGATATGTACTTCTGGATGTTATGCTCTGTCATTTAGAGACCTATTTTAAGCAGAGAAGATCAGCTAGCTTGCTACATGCTTGTACAGAGAAGAGTGCTAAAAATAGAATTCACTTCCTTACAATAAACAAAATCTTAAACCTGATTGGGCCTCTGAAAACAAGCTACGTTGTTTCATGTCATACTATTACGTCCAGAATATATACTTTGTTCCTTATTGGACTAAGCCATTGTTGTCAAGTTCACCGGAAATGACCTCTTTCTTCCCGTAAAACCTTCTATATTCTACACTAGTCCTAATAGTCAAAGGGGCCATTCATTTCCATTCCTTTTATGGCCGTCGGCAGGGCTTTTGTTTAAAGGCATTGTTTCAAAAGATTCAATCATTTTATTTTTGAGATAAATCTAAGACTGGGCATTAACATGGTTCTTCCGATGTTGAGATGACTCAAATTGGTCCATTACTACCGTTTCTTATGGGCTTTTAAAGTCTAATTTTAACTATTTCTTAATTCTAGGGTGGGATAAGTTTTTAACTTAGTTTCAGGTTGATTATTAGTTACAACGTACATGTGGACTAAGGCTGGGACGGGTCCCATAAAAGTAATCAGTAATCACGGATCTTCCTGACGAACGGTTCCACGGATCCTTTAGTGAGATCCCTGGAAGTAATCATAATCCTTGGTCCTCAGTAAGATGTCAGCGGAAATCAACGAGAGACTGAGAACCGTCGATGTAATCATGGCATTTAGACCTTGGCTCAACGTGAGAGTCCATCACCACTCCTCACTTCACGGGATATGATTACACTTTTGATTCCAGGACCCAGCTGATCTTAGCCTACCGTCACTCCCGTAACCTCTCCTCATTTCATCGGAAATGAATACTTTTTTTTATTCTGCGACCCCCTTCATCACCACTCCTCATTTTACCGGGAATGATTACTATTATGATTACCGGGATCCCGTGGGACTCCAGTAATCGGGATTACTTAAAAACTGGGATCCGTCACAGCATTAGTGTGAACTGATGTAGATCAATGTTCTTTACAATCTTCCTGCAATGACAAAAAATTATGTCACTGTAACATCTGGGAGAACAAAATGTTCGCAGATTAGTTTGTTGAATCTTTATCAACATTGTAGACAGTCTAGACTCTAGCTCTTGATGAGGAACCAACAGCTTACATTGAAGTCTAAATCTATTTAAAACCTGCAAATACATAATTCTGGAACAAGTTCTTTGCAACGTTACAATGACAGACATTATGTCACTGAAACAACAGGAAGAACAAAATGTGTACTTATTATTTTTACACTCCTTATCAATACTGTAGATTCATTAGACTAGCTCTTGGTGAGGAATCAAAATGCAGCCAACTTACACAGAAAGTAAAAAAAGCTAAAAGCTCCAAACACAAAATTCTGGAACAAGTTCTTCCCGATGTTACAATGACAAAAATTGAAATCCATTACACCATTCATGAGTCTTGAATTATCATATTGTAATGACTAATAACATCTATTTT
The DNA here is from genome assembly GCA_033675545.1 of Elysia crispata. NCBI lineage: Eukaryota > Metazoa > Mollusca > Gastropoda > Plakobranchidae > Elysia > Elysia crispata. The sequence continues at coordinate 923,464 of JAWDGP010005256.1, forward strand.
CTCCCTCAAAGTAATAACGGTATGGTATGTTTTGCTTATAAAGTAACTAAACTTCAATCGTTTTATGTTATCAGTAACGTTGGGAAGATCAATCTGTATTGATGAAAATCAGTACAGAGTAGATAAGACTATTTAAATGTCCTTCAAACCGTTCTTCAATCCTAAGCTGGGTAAATTGATTAGTGCATGCCTTTCAGTTTGATAATTATTTGCAAAAATTTGTGAACTAACAAATTCTTTACAATCTTCCAGATGTTACAATGACAGATAATTGTGTCACTGTAACAGCCAAAAAGACAAAATGCTCACTGATTAATTTTAAGAACACTAATCATTGTAGACGTCCTTCACTGTAACTTTTGGCTAGGAATCAAATGCAGTCAGCTTAAAATTAAGTGTAAATAATTTTAAAAGGCGCGATACAAAAAAATTCTTAATGAGGTTTTCCTGGATTAAATTGAATCCATTTACTACCATAAATTATTAGTTTTTCTTTTCAACTATCATATTTAAATAAATAATAACACCTATTTTTTCACTCTGGGTATTAAGACTATGAATTTATTACTTTAAAGGTACCTAATTTGAATCTGTTTGTGTCATCAGTAACGTCTGGAAAATCATTCTATGGTGATGAAAACCAAGCATTACACAAAAATGTTTAAAAAAAAAATATCTCCAAATCTTTTTTTTTTTTCAATAAATTTACACCTTTCTCTATGATTATATTGAACAGTTTTGAGACAGAGACAAAATAAATTCCATGTCTAATATATCGCTTTAGGGCTGACCTCCCGAGAATTGCTCAAACATATTACTGTGTATGGCTTAAAAGATGTATTAATCTCCTGCAGCAAGAATATGCAAAACAACTTTTAATGATAAAGAAAGAGTGGTTTTATGTATTAAAAAATGCATTATCTGAAAATTTTGTGCTTTCTCGTTTAGAAATGTAAGAGCAAGGAGCTGTTTAGAAGTTGCAAGCATATCAAAACTGCATGAAAGGGTCTCATTCTTTTGTCACATGCATCAGTAATAGAGGTAGATTGTATACATACTGAATGGCTTTGATTATACCTGATTCGAGTCCATTTACCACAAATCTTTAAGAGTGAACTAATTAATTCATTAATTCATTTAATCAATCAAAATATATGTGCCCATTTAAGATGAAAACATGAATTATAGGATAAACCTTTCTCTTCAGATGGTAATTTTTCTTTATTATTCTAGGCACCAGTGGATGATATATCCACCATGTCAACAAGACGCTCATCAAGACTGAAAAAGACAGCATCCAAACATTCCCTTGTTTAGCAAAGGAATAACAGTTTTGAATTTTTTTTTTAATCCATATCATCAGCGTTTATGAAAATTGATGGCTCAGGTTAAGGTTTATAAAATATTAAAGATTGCACTTACCTTTCATTATTCATAGCGAATAATATATGTTTTCATGATTCATCTTTGGTCCTTCATTCATTCTCATCTTAGTTTTGCATTAAAAAATTTCTTGGGTCATTGGATTTGTAATAGGCATTCTTTGTTGACTTCTGAATACTTCTGGATTTTTTAACAACTATGAAACATTCAATATTAATTAAAGTATTTATTGTGAAAAGCCCACTAGCAAGACTTAAGGAGGTTCAAATCGAACATATATCAGATTTTAAGACCTAAATACTCTGATCATCTAAAGCTCTCAGGGCTTTTATGAAGGCCTATATTTATTGAAATAAGCTACACTAATTAACCTTTGTCTCGATTTTAATGAAAGTATAGAAAAGTAGCTAAATTTTGCTAAAAGGGACATGGTGATGAAAAATGAATTTATCGGTTTTAATCAGATTGAAGTATAGTGTGGGAAGCTTGCTTTTTTATTTTGATTCTTTCGATGCCAAAGCCAAACTTTTGCCTTTTAAAATGATGCAGTAATAAAAATAAAATGTATTCATTCAATTTGATTTATCTTGTATGAAATTTGTTTATGAGGCATTATTTTTGCCAAGATTTGGGCATAAATATAAATCAAGTTATGCTGGTAAACATATTTACAACACTACTTGGCTCTTGTGTCAGTTTGATAAAAAGGCTGGCCACTCTTAGTTCAAATCAAAATTCTAAAATAGATGAGCTGACCATGATACATATTAGCTGCCTTTTTTTTCTTTCTTTTTTTTCTTTTCTTTTCTTTTTTTTTTTGTAAATAATTTTTTTAACAGTTATGTTTGCCTGTCTTTCCATCTATCTTAATCTATACACTGTCATGAGTATCTATCATATAAGATTTCATTGTATGTAAATTTCAATTTTGTACTATATGCATGGTTTATAGCAACCAATCATTGTGCTTTTTTTTTGTCTACTGCTAAAGCGGTATATAAATCGAAAATTAAAATCTTCATGAAAAATTAAATTTTTTATCTGTGTTTTGATGAAACTTGAAAGGCTGCACTTTTACAGTGAAAATCACTCAAAATTGCTGATCAGTTTTTCTGTTATCTCAAAGTTAACATTATTCCTTTTTTTTTTGTTTTGTTTCAAAAACTTGCTTCTGATGATTATATGGATCATTAATATCGTTTTTAGAACTTTGCACAAGTTGAAAGCCATAATTTATTTTTCATACATGTAGCGAATTAATTGGATTTGATCTTGATGCTTTGGCTGGTAGTCCTTGCAAGCTGAGGAAGTAATCTATAGGATGAGTATTGTGATAGGCTTTACCACAAACCTTTTGGACAACTTTCAGAACCTTTGTTACATTCCCTCACAGCCTTAGATATTGTAGTGTTAAGGGATTTAGATTTTTAATTGAACACAACACACCATATTTATTTTTCTCAAATCTTGTGGAAAGCAAAAAGATCAAAATGTCTGCAAACGATACAAAGAGGTGGAAGTGCAAAGGTAATTGAAACACTTCTGAGGCAGCGATAAGTTTAAAAATTTTTTTTGAAACTTTTTAGCTGTGCACAACCCATTGGAAACGGATCAGGCTTTTTCAAATTTTGTTGGCTTCGTTTATGGAGAATCCTGCACTTAAACTGACACTATGTGGCAGGTATGAATTGAATTTTCTACTGATTGAAGCAAGGGAAGTATAGCTTGATCAGTGCTATTAAAATTGAAATGAGGGATAAAATTAAGCCATGTCTATCTTCTACGACATATTTTACAGAGTATCTTCCTGAATTGGGTTCTAATTTTTTGTTCGGGGTATCTAATTCTTAACAAAGGTGACCTGTCTGTCTGTCTGGCTGTCTGTCTCTTGCTATTTAACTCTTCATGTTGTCTGACAAATCTCAAATATCTTTTAAAATTTTAAGTTTAAATACAATCATGTAAAACCCGTAAATCTAGATTTTTTTCAATGCATTGTTTCCACTAGTGGGTCGAATGTGTTTTGTATCCACAAAAATGAAAGTTCAATTCTCAGCATTTCATATTTGGTGCATTTGAGAGTGAAAACCATCCTCCTTGATCACCTGCATGCACTACATGCACATACCAAACTTGGCAGGCGGTACCAATACATATTTTTTTTTATTTATGCACCTAGAGCATAAAACCTCAATAATTTGACCCCCTTAAATAGATTTAATGTTGATGTAGGCGTACATTATAATTCCTTGTGGTAGATACAGTGCAGTCAACATAAAAATGAATTTATTTCAAATACAGGCATTGGTATCTCTCTAATTTAAACTGAACTCGCATGATATTGACTAGACTAGATATAAGTAGAGAAAGTAAAAATGATTGATTCCAGTGTCAGAGAACTGCATTTACACATCACTACTCAGTGTACATATTACATTTATCATGATATATAACAAAATTTACCATACATTTATGCAGTTGAAGTTCGGCATTTTTGTATACTAGAATCATGCTTGAAGGCAGTATTTTCATTGGTCATTTCTCATTTTCACTTACAGCAATGCAAATAGAAAGATATAAACACAAACATTAATAACAATATTTTCAAGTGGAAAATTCTATTTTATTCCCTTTATAATCAAAATAATATAAGGAATATTTTTTTCCTGGGGAAGGAAAAGAAAAAAAAAATCAGAGGATAGGAGCTATTGTTTTCATTAAAATTCTTATACTGCATCATAGACAAAACAAATACTGTAAATGTTATAAATGTTATAAAACTCATTTATTTAAATTAATCATAAAAATGTTTAAGATATCACAGAAATGAGCCATGGAGAGACAATAAATATTTTGTGGGTTTTTCATCCTTCCTTCAATCCTTGGGAGGCTAAGTGAAAAGATTTGTTCCATGGCCCATCTACTTTTGCTTCAAGTAATCATGTCTTTACACAAGTGTTGGGACCCCCAAACAACAGGGTTTAAGAGAATAACATGATCTACAACGCATGCCTTGGCTTTTATGTTTGTGCCACTATCGGCGGCTTGTTTCCCAGCTTGTATGGCTGACTCCTGTAATTGTCAGCTTGTCTCAACTGCTTTTTTTCGCCGTTGGCCCCTATCTTTCAGTCTTTGTCTTGTCCTGTTTGTTTTTGCCACATTATCTCACTTGCAACAATTATAAGACATTGTTGAGGAAGGAAGCAGAAAGAATGAGTTGGAATTGAAATAAAATTAAAAAAGATAGAAATAATGTTGAAACAAAGAGTATCCAGAGATCAACATGTGAATAAACTCGAGCAAGGAGATCAATCTAAATACTTGAGTACTTTAATATCAAGCTATGGACGCAACAACAAAAAATTGCATAAAAAAAAGCACAAGGAAAAAAGTTTCCAGAGAATGAAATTGGTACATGTACTAACAAGTAAACACATCTACGTTCACAGAAGAAGAGCCTTGGAGTGCTATATTTAACACATTCTAATGTATGGATGCCAGACTTGAACAATTTCAAAACAGATTCAAAAGAAAATGGAGGCAACAGAAATGTGGTCCCTATGAAAAATGCTTCGAATCTCATCAGCAAAGAAATCAAACAAAACAGTGTCCTGAAAAACTGACACAAGATCACTTATAACCAGAATACCTAAACATCAAGCAACTTTTTTTTTTGCTATGTGACGAGAAGAAAGAAACTAGAACATCTTGTGACAACTGGAATAATTCAAAGGAAAATACAGCAGGGGAGTATAGCTAGAAAAGATGGATGGACTAACAAAGTGACTAAAAGTAGGACAAGTGACAGATGCTCTAAAAGCAAAGAGGATAAAGACACATGGAAGGTCATGATCAAGGTAGAGCAGGGCACCTGACTTATTATCTCCCTGTGTGTCTGTTTTTGACTCTCTTTTTCTCCACTGTCTACATGTATTTGTCCCCACTCTCTCCCTCTCTCTCCCCCTGTGTCTCTCTGTCACTTTATATATCTCTATTATTGACACTTTCTTCCTCTTATGGTATGCCTATTACTCATTCTGCCATACTTTTTTGCCCTACCCTGTCTCCCTATATGTTTGCCTTTCTATTTGTATGTCTAGCTGTAGAATCTCTCACTCTGTTTGACACTTTTTTTTTTTTTTTGGTATATCTGCCTTTTAGTTTAATCTCATTCTGCCATTCTGTTAATTTTATAACTTTTTTAGCTTTTGCCCTTTCTCTATTGGTCTCTGTCTCTGTCTCTAACTCTCCGCATTTTACATACCTATAAAAATAATCAAAGTTACCACTCTCTTCCTTTAGCCTTTTCCTCTCTTCCTTTGTCCATCTCCATTATTTCCTTCACTAGTCTAGTTAAAGCATTCAGCAAATGGATTTGTTTTGTTTCTTTCCTTCTACCTTAATTTCACATTAAATGCATCTGGTGTCTCCCATGTTTTATTCACCACATTAAAGATTCCTTTTTAAAGCTAGTGTTAAAGAGATTCATAATGAACATTCAATGTCCAGATAAGTTTAGAAACTTTTTACCTCAATGCTTTGACCCAGTGCAAATATCACAATCACATTTCTTGATGTAACTGACAGTCACAGAAACATCAGTGCCGTCTTCACAAGCAAATGGGATGATCTTTGTGGATGTCACAGCTTTGCAACAACTACAGTTCGACTCGGTGTACAGTTGAAATTTACCGTTCTTGAAGACCATATGACTTGCAGTTTCAGAACTTGTGCCACATGTGCCAGAGCATGTCTAAAATAAATTCATGGGAATAGGTATTGATAAGTTTTCTTTTAAAAAATGCAAAACTAATACCCCAATCCAGTATAGTATGTGGGCCTGTTGGGATTTAGAAACAATGTGAGAATGGCCAAAGAAAGTAAGGAGAGAAAGTAAGTGCAGTTTAATCTGCTTAACTCATATTGTTTAGGAACATTTTTATTATTATAGTTCAATTACTTGAAAATACAACTTATAAAATAAACTTGTAAGTCCTCTAAACAGGTCAGGTCTGGGTTTCTTATGATCCATTTCGCATTAGGTACAAATAAGAGAATAGGAGTAGGCAATTTGGCTGCTACTATATAGCAGAATTTCCTCATATTTGTCTCAGAAGCCTTTTTGAATCTGCATGGCTTATTCTAACACAGATCACCATCTGGCCACAATGTCAATGTCTTAGTTCATATGGTTAAGAAACATGGAACTTTCATTGAAAGTAATATAAAGACAAGCAGGCAGAGTTCATCATTCTTTGCTTCTCTTCAAGATAGTTCCACATTCACACAGGATGCAAGCGTACAATTAAAAAAATGATAATGTTATTACACATGCAGCAAAGCTGACTGTATTGTAACTGTATTTAAGTGATGCACTACCTCTTTTCCACCAATTAATGAATTAGGCTTTCAAAAAGATTACGAAATTGGTCCTGCCAGAAGACTTATTGTGGCTAGTCGTAGTAGTAGTAAGAGATGAGAATGCACTATCAAAAGTATCATGTATGAACATTTCCTCATGTATGCCACTGTCATATTGTGATATCTTGTTGAGTGACAATGGAGATTTACAGTGTCCCATACTATTCTGATTCACACATGGCACTTTAACACATAAAATCATAAGAATGCCATAAGGCTATTGTAAAATTACCACACATCTTCTTAGTTTTACTTTACAGATAAAGCTTCAGAATTGAAATTAAGGGGATCACAAATTTAATTGTTGCTGGCAGCTTGACAGCAAAGTTTTGTAGGGCTTCTAGCATACACATGCACATTTTTCTTTAGCTCAGTCTATGGGAACAATATAAGTATTCCATGGAAACATAGATGATTGTGTAATTACATTTAGCTAGGATGTTATATGTACATTAGCAGCATAAGATGACTTTGGTTAAAAAAATCCCAAATACATCTAGGTTGATCTTTATTTCTATGATGCTCATCATCAATCACAAGCACCATCATAATCACTGACACCATCTGGATCATCAATGCTAACACAATCATTGCAAATCCTCTCTGGCCACACACTCACCCCCATCTCCACTTTGGATGTACAGTTACTACTGGTCTCACTGGTCACAGTGAGAGTTTCTATTCTTGTAAATTTGTACCCGCAGCGTGACATGATAAGTACACACTCTGGACAGCAAGGATCATCTGTTTCTCTCAGTGTATGAGTTTCCTGAAATATTAATGAAATTACGAAATAGAGAAAAATATACATTTTATTAGTTAACTCACTTAGCATGAATACCGGCAACCGAGAATACTCAGTTTTAACTTTGAATGTCTATTAAACTTTCCAAACCAACATTTAGTCATCTAAATCTAATTTATAGGAAAGGGAAACAAATCTATACTTTTAAATTTATTAGTTTGCGTATCTAGATCTAAATTTAACTTTCTTAGGCTGTTGAAAAAGAGTTAGATCTAGATCTGGCATTGAACCTGTAAAAATTAATGAATGGATTCTCCAAGCTCTCCTATTTTTGTCTGACTTATATTTAACAAGTACAATTATGTAGATTTTCTCTTATCATTTTTTCATATAATAATGTGTATCAGCCTTGTTACAGTTGGAGCATTTTTTTCTTTAAAACGAGATTGATGTGTCACTAAAAAAAATCATAAAAAGTAAACCATTCGTAACTTGTATGTCAAACTTGCGTGCAGTGCAGATTAGAAAAGAATCTACCTTCACAGAAAATTTTAGGTTTTTGCATTGATAAGCTTTTAAAATATGATCTTTTAAATTAACCTAAAAATGGCCAGTGGCTCTGAGCATTTATACAGATAGGCTTCAGTGCTGAGTGAGTTAAATCAGATATATAAATTAATTTTTCCATTGATGCTACTCCTAACATTGCCGCTACTAAGACTATTACTACAATGACTGCAGCAACCACTTTACTACTATTATAATATGATGTCTAATATTGCTTTAACCCTCAAAGACCGGCTCAGGTAAAGCGCTAACTGATCTGCCTGCGCGAGGGTGCCAGCCAGTAACAGTCTGACACTAACAGTTGCGAGAGCGTGTGCTTGGCGCACTAACGGGTCTAGTCGTGGGAAAATCAAAGATCGAGGCGTTGAAACGCTGTTGTTAAGCTCTAAAGTTTGTAAACACCTATTAAAGTACATGTAGGCCTATACATTAAAAAAAATAAATAACTGTTTTAGTGTTTACCCTTTGTGTTCGGATTATTTTTAATTTTTTTTTCTTTTTGTTTCATTTACACACATAAATTAATATAGTGTAGACAAGAATAATATCGAGACAGATTGTATCTTCAGATAAAATCACAAGTTTCATTCGAGGCAGGAGACCAAAAACGCTAAAAAAATTTCTTCCCTAGGCCCCCTCCCCCTCCATCATTTCTCTGTCTGTCTGTCTGTCTGTCTGTCTGTCTGTCTCTCTCTCTCTCTCTCTCTCTCTCTCTCTCTCTCTCTCTCTCTCTCTCTCTCTCTCTGTTTCTCTCTCAGTGTGTCAGGGATTGACATATCCAACAACTCCATGATCAAGTTTGTTGGTAAGATATCGATAGCTAGACTCAAACTCAGATAGTGCTATTAGCAATAGCTTCAGTGTGAGACTGACGCCGATGAGTTCATCAGATAAGGCCTCTGGCTCTTTTCTCGTGGCTATATCGACTTAAGAGACATAAACGTTCCAAGTACCTATCATGCGTTGAAAGATGACTAAACCAATCATCATGCGGTATTGAGAACCAATCATGACCCATGAAACAAAGTGTTTGAACCAATAAGTATTGCCCATCAAGGCAAGTTCTAGAAGTATCTTACACCTAATAAAAACGTAACGGAATCCACAAACCTCAAAGGAAGAAACTCACTTCTCATACCCGGCTTTTCACATGTACTCGAAAATCAAGCACCCCTCAATTTCAATTTCTACCCCCATTCTTTTTCCTTTTGGAGCTCAGGGGGGGAAAAAGGGGGGGTGGGGGGGGGGGGGGTCAGTCAGCAGATACACCAGCCCATCATTGTTCAATATCTTCGTTATCAGGTTTTAGTGATAACATATTTAGAATCACAATAGAATTGTCTTCATCAAACTATAAGAATCACCCTAATTGATGACGTCAGCGATGAAAAGCTAAAAAAAATTCTCACGCTGATACGTGGGTTCCAAACTACAGCTGTACCAAACCAAGGCGCCACCTCATGTCGGGAAGCTGATGCAATGGATGCCAACACATGGCCTTTACCACTTCGCACCTCATTGATATAGATTTTCTAGTACATGTAATGCAAAGACTCTTGAGATTGAATTTGAAGACCGCAGCATCATGTATCGGTTGTCATGTCAATTTTTGGCTCCTCCCTCGAATGCATTTATTACGTATATTTGTTGGGAAGAGACAACGTGCTCTTACAGAGAGGCCCAGCTGAGTGTATGACGTCACAAAATGTTTATAAGCCAATGAGGACCATTATGTCTGAGGCTTATATCTTATTTCACTGATGCTCTGATTCGCTTGCTAAGATCATTGTTTCAACAGACGGGCCAAGGGCCACGCCCTTGCCTCATCCAGTGGGAAAAGTAATGTAGATGTCACAAAATAAGCCAATGAGGACCATTATGTCTGAGGCTTATGTCTTCTTTTACTGATGCTCTGTTCGTTGGTTAAGATTATTTCTGAGGTTTCGCAGGAAAGACTTACGGGCTCTAAGCTAGACTTCGACGTAATATTTTTAGACGGACCGACATCATTTACATAAACTCCTCCCACCCAGCGGTACGCAGCATAATTGCTTTTCGCAAACATGCTAGCCCTCTCACCGAGAACGTAGCTGTTATGTAAGGGTTACATGATGACTGCTAGCGGTGCTCTCATGCTACCGGTACTGAGTACTAGCCTGGACCAGGTGCAAGCGCGCTATGGAGAGTGTTTCCATTGCTCCACTGCATGCTCACACAGCTACATTACATAACAATCACATGATCCGAGACTGTTTTACCAGCAGCAGCAGATTTCACTGGTCTAAGCAGCTGACCAGACTGACCAGGCCTAACGCTCCCTTGCGGCTTCTGATGTAAACAACGCAGGCCGATTTGCACACGTCACTAGGGAAACCACGTATTTGTTACGTTATGACTCATGCTTACGGTACGTAACTCAATCTGCGAAACATGGCTATTGTTTCAACCGACGGGCCAGGTGCCACGCCCCTTCTAAATAAGAAAGGGATGAGTTTACTGAGATGTAAATAAAGACATGAGAGCATGTTGTGTGTGTATGTAAGGTATCAGGCCTCTGCATTTGTTTTGGTGATTTTTTTATGTGCTGTCACTATGTGTTCATGGTAGGAAAGCTTAGAGTACCATCCATATTGCTGTTCGCATTTTTTTACTTGATGCCTTCTAAGTTGTTCAAGACAATGAATACGTGAAATACCGGGCACACCTCAAGGGCAGACCTCATTAGTTTGGTATGAATTCCTTGTTTCTCCTTTACTATCTCACTTTATCATCCCTTCTCACTCTTTTTGCTTAGTTATAATGTAACTGCTCCTATTTAGTTGCATCTGTACAGTTACATAGCTAATTTGAACAAAAGGACTATGCACTGACTCTTGAGGTTTTAGCTTAGATGAAGACCGAACTAGACTCAAAGGTTTGCTTGATCTAAATGAGTTATATTATACAATCTTTTTCCACTTTATTCTCATCCCCTCACACACACCAAAATATTTACGTATAAGTTTTCATTTTATTGCATATCCAATCTTTCATCAAAGGAATTGCTAAGATTGTAAACTGAAAATATCCTATCCAATCAACCTCTATGTGAAAACCTTATTTTTTCTCGATGCCTATGTTTATAAATTGTTCTTCACAAAACTCATTAAAACCATGAGAAATATATTTAAAAGATGTACAGCTTACAAAATTAAAAGGTTAAAACTTACACTATTACAGGTCTCTCGAATCTCTTTACAAGTGTTGAGATCTTCGTCATAAAAACAAACTTCATGACCAGTTTCATTACAGTAGCATTGTTTCGTGCACTCCTCATTGTTCCAAACCTTTCCTATAAAAAATAGAAAAAGAAAGATGGAAATGTCCATATGTTGCAGTAGAGAGAACTGACCATGAGACTTTTGGTTCTGATAACTCATAGACAGTCACCCTCTAACTCTAACTGTTCTTATTCTGGATTAACATTCATCTCTAAATGAAGTGATTTTATTTTATTAAAAGTATTCCAATCTTATTCTGTTCTGCCTGATCTTAACCACCTTCACAAATTTCAGTTTTGTCATTGTCGCCACCATTGTCAACTCTTTTTTCCGCCATTGTCATGTCCTTCATCTTCAAAATCGATTTTATCAATTTCATTATGTCGTCATCTGTACAACCGTCACTTGAATCTTTAACATTGCTATTACAAGCTTAATATCACTGTGACTGCTTTTCAACTCCTTCACCTCATCATCATCATCATCATCACAGTCATTCAAAGATATTACCTCGATAATGAGGCTTTGGAAAAATCTTACAAATATCTCCACATTTATTTCATGAAAAGTGTAAATTGTACGAGTACAAAAGTAGATAAGGTACAACAATAGAAAAACCCACCTGGTTCTGAGTGAATACTGCACACAAATTCACCTTCTTTACACTCACTGAAAATACATTTGAAAATCACAATTCAAATAAATGATTTTTCTTCACTTAGATATTTAGATATCTTATGAGATTTATATGCATAGTAGAAATGTGCTTGCCAAAAATAAAAAGCACTGGACAACATAAAGGGTATCAAATGACAATAGATCATAGCGCCCAAGAATTGCAATGAATTGAAAAGCTACATTTTTTATTAATGCAGAAATACCTATGAAATACAATATTTTGTGTTCAAGTTGTTAGCCATCCTTTGAAAAGTTATAAATGGGATGCTTCACAACAAGGCTGTAAGTCACCAAGGAAGAAATTTTACTTCAATTTATACAATATATTATGAAACAACTTATATAACAATTCAATACTACCAAAGATTTTTTTTATACATCAAATAGAAAGCATAAAGAAAATTAAAAAAAAATGTTTCAGTTGTTTTATATCTTTGAAGTAAATGGTTCCTTGTATGTTAAAAAAAGAAACAGTCATACCCACAACTTCAATACACTGTAAACAAAACATAATTATAAATTCTAGATATGTACCTAAATTTATAAGTATGTTGATGGTCTCACACAAATTGATGTTAAGAATTTTTAACTACAAAGCTGACTTCTCAACAGACAAGAAAAATGATTTTTTAAATATGGGCACCATGAGAATTTTAATAAAAAAAAAAACATAGGTGCAACTTCACCTTAATTCCTTTTTTTTTTTGTACAATTCAAATATTTGCACCATGATCTAAAATTCTATCACTAACCAAGTCTTGCATGTATCTTCCATGATTCGCCCAGACTCCCATTCCTCCCCATTATGGATGCACGGGCACTCTCTAATTTGACAGGTTTGACTCTCAATCAACTGATCTTCAGGACTGCAGCCATTACCTTTCTTGGTTCTGAATTGAGATAAGACAAAAAGGTATATTGAGGTCTCACAAGAGTATTTGAGGGATTGGAGATTGATACCATATCCTTAAAAGATAAGCAGATGGATGGATACGTAAACGTTTTGATACATAACTGACTGATTGTTTGATTGTTAGAAAGGTTACTACGATAAATGTGTAGCATGGGATGATGTTTAAGAAGCAAAGTGTTACACCATGTAAAAAAAATGGCCATCAAAAATGCTTATTCTTGAGCAAAAAGGAGCATGTTATCTATAGATATAAATATAAAAAAAAAATAATATATATATATATTAATTCAATCCTAACATTTTGTACACTTGAAATTGTCTAATAAAATTCCTGACCAACATCATCAAAAACGGCTGCAACAAAACATAAGCTATTTAAAAAAAACAACAACAATCACAAAAAAAAAACAAAATTGAATTAAAATTAATGTTGTGAACTTTTTCATTATTCTAATGAATATAATTTAAACAAAACTTTAGACTACTAAGGATTCAAGTAAACCATTGCAGAATGATAGATTATAAGAAAATCAGCAACAAACCTTTGGCGCATTCTTGTACCTTCACCACAAGACTGTGAACATGGAGTCCAATCTGTCCATTGGCCTAGTTCGCAACCTAGGAGGTGTTTATGATGATAAAAGCCCTAAGGTAATCATTGAAGCATAATAGGTTAAGAAAGAGATAAAAATGCTGGACAAATATCTACTTCCTTGCCTTGAAGTATCACCATTAAGCAAAACGTTTTCTGATGCACATATATTCTTTAATTACAAAGCATTGCATTTAATAGCAATATCTCAAAACAAAGCCAACTTGAAGGAAAATGTCTTTCACTTAAAATTGTTATGTTAACAACTTAATATTGTAATCACCACAATATCATCGTCATTGTCAGTTGGCAGACCTGTTCATCAAACAAAATACTGTTAGGGAAAACAGTATAAAAGAAATCAAAAGCATTTTCTATATTCATCCCTGTTGTGAACTTTAAGTAATTATAACAACCAAAGTCAACATTCAATATATGTGCCTTCAGCCTTACTACGTAAAGAAACTATTAATTATTGGTACTTACAATCATCACGTTCATGACAATTGTAACCATTGGCAGTGCACTCGCTGGAATAATAATGAAGAGCAAAATTTGATTGATCACTTTTATATATATATGTGAAGAATTTTATTTAATGAAAAAGCACGCGATGAAGATTATCTGCTTTGTATTTGTAGTTAACATTGATACGCAAAGAAATATACTTTATGCTTGTTTTACTAACTAACAACCAATTTAGGATGAACAATGTTATGACTGGGCTTTTTTAGTACATGTATTTTAAAAAAATCTTCAGAAGAACTAAAAATCTTTTGTCGCCTTTATATGGCTTATTCACCATTACCTGAATTTTTATTCGTAGTCAAGAGCACTAAATAGAGCAATCATTTTTGCGAAGCATTCTTTTTTGAGGCACTAGAAGGGGTTATGTGAACTAAATTACTTACCAGAAGACGCACTCACTAACATTAGCTTTGTAGCCTTGTGGAATGGGTGTAGAGCTGTTATATGCCTCATAACACTCACATTCTCTCTGGTGCACACAACGACCAAAGGCATTCCTGAAAATGTAATAGACAGGAGAAATTCATATCTGATATCACTTTTGCAATAGAACAACTAAGATAGTTTGTTTATCTCCGATTCTTGTTTGATTTTGCTTTCCAAAATACAAAATGCATGTCATGGTGGTGGTGGTGGTAGTAGTAGTAGCAGTAGTAGAAGTAGCACTAGTAGTAGTAACAGTACTCTGGTAGCAGAAACACTAGTAGATAGCAGAGCAGCAGCAGCAGCAGTAGTAAAAGTAGTAGTGGTGGTGAACTAACCATTCTGCTTTTGTTGCATTCATCTGTCAAAAGAAAAAAAAATGTTTTTCACCTCATGTAACCCTCAGCGCATGCACATTTTTCGATACATGAGCCATCATCGAGAAGAGCATCACAGACTGACTGTTTCATGAGCACATCGCATGATGTCAGACATTGATCGTAAGCTGTGATGCAGACATATACTTCATTCTGCTTACACTCATGAGGAGTTGTAGGTGGTACTGAAAGAAAGAAGAAAAATTAAGGGACATGCAGTGCAAACGATCCTCTATTGAGAATTTTCATTTCAATGTAAAAAGTATACCTCATGATTATCTCATCTCAGCCATTCAATGCTACCCAGACTTTGACTTTGAGCTTAAACTAGGACAATTTATTTCTTTAAGATAAATGGTGAAGGACAACAGATCAAGCAATTCAATGTTCTTTTCACTTCGGTGTAGATTAAGAACACTTAAAAACCTGCATAGAATATTGTAATTCCAGGAATAAGCCTGTGCCTGTCAAGACATGCGATTTGGACAAGATGATCACTGGCAAAACAAATCGAACAGATAATAAAAATATAGTTTTAGAAGATAGAAAGGGATATATAGGTAGATGGATGGAGAGAGAGAGAGGGAGAGAAAGAGAGAGAGAAGAGATAGAAAGAGAGAAACAGGTATAGAGAGGAGAGAGAGAAAGACAGAGAGGAGCAAGAGAAAAAGAGAGAGAAAGAGAGAAGCAGAGAGAGGAGAGAGAAAGACAGAGAAGAGGGTGAGAGAGACAGAGAGAGAAAAAGAGAAAGAGGAGGGAGAGAAAGAGAGAATGACAGAGAAGAGAAAAAGAAAGAGAGGGAGAGAAAGAGAGAGAGAGAGAGAGAGAGAGAGAGAGAGAGAGAGAATAATGACACCATTATCCTCTTACAGGTTGTTGTAGTAAGGCAGGAGTCACAGGCCTGAGCTTCAGTGAGGTTAAATCCGTTGCAGCTGTCCATGCATCCTGGACCACATTCTCTGGAGCGGAACTGCTGACACTGTTGATTGCACGGAGACCAGGATGACCATGGGCCGGGGCAGGCATGAGGAGCTAGAGCGAATAGTAGTATGCAGGGTGGAACATCATGTTGACACAGTTTGTTGCGACTTGCACAAAGACTTTTTTATTACATGTATTGTCTCTATGTCCCTCTTTAAACTTAAAGGAGAATTTTAAGTTAGTAAAAACAAATGTTACATTTGATGATTGAATGTTAGATTTAGCAACACATCTCGCTCTTTCAGAATAAAATACGATTTTGAAAATTCTTGCTCAGCACCATATCTGAATCAATTTCAATGCTTCAAGTCATAATGGACTTGAATTTCTATTAAAAAGAATACTGAAAACTATATGGGCCATGACTTGTCTTACTTGTGCAAGTCTCTGGGACACAAGGCTGAGTAGTATTGATCAAGCAGTTGGGGTGGACACCGGGCTTGCTGAAGGTTACCACCTCAACAGCGCTGGAGCACTCGCCGACACATTCCACAGAAGAACTCGGACACACTTGGCAATCAGACTTTTCAAAACATTCCAAGCTATAATTGGCACACAAGCTGGAGAGCAAAATAGGAGGAAAAATTATTGCTTAGTTATATTTCATACATGAAGATACAAAAACACAATAAACTAATGAATTTCAATATTAATGTAAACTAATTATTTTGGAACAATCTTACATTTAAATGAAAAAAAAAACAACAAAAGACACCATAAAATATAGAGAGTACACATTAGATAATGACCTAGATGCATGTCAAAAAAAAATTTGTTAAGACTAAGCACTACCAATGGATTTTGAATAAGTCTTTAACATTACAAGCATATGTCTTAAAAAATAAAAGCAGTAACTCATGAAAAACTGCATTTCGTTCACCTATATATGAAAGTTTAGTATGTTAACTTACTTATTAAACTTTGAAATGTTTTGTCTTGCCTTTGCTAGTTTTGTTTGTTTTTGGAAAGTATAATGTGTCTAATGATTTTGATCACCAAAATAAATAAACAACATTTATCAAGCCAACATGTCATGCCAAATATACAACAACATATAAAAAAATAACACCTGCCACCATCAACACTCAATATGTTGTTAAAAGTGCTACTCACTTTATAGAGAGCCAGGAAAACTATTCAAAAACGCTCACCACTGGTAACAAGAACCAGTTATAGTGACTCCAGATTCTAAGTAATCTCCACGATCCCCGAACTCCACTGTCTCATTCTGAGAGTTCACACCAAGTATATTCTCAACAGGCAAAAACTTAAGAGCTTCCAAAACTTCTTGATATCCCAAGCGGCAAAATTCTGGGAATTGAAATAAAAAAGATTGATATTTGAAGACAATATAGCCCCCCCCCCAAAGTTTTATTCTGATATACAAATATTTCTTCAAATTACAAACATCTCACACCAGTGTCTTATGTTTTTCTTCTAACTTCAGAACACTATCATTAGGATAGTCTTACATTCTTTAACAAAGCTGGTTTGCTTGTTTATTGAAAACAAATATTTGAAACATTTCAAGGCAATAATATTTGTATCAAAAGGAAGTTTGAGAGGTTGAAGTATATATATTTCATCAACTAGTATGTAATTTCCTTAAAGAAGCCATACAAGCCATTGATTCTAGCATGTATAACCTTGAGCCTGATGAGCCTCGTACTCCAATCATAGAGTTTTAGAGCCAGGAATTATTGGCAGCCATTAAAGCAAAAGCAACTTGGGTACTTTTTGTGTCTTTTATATTCCAAGAAACAATTTTTTTCTTTTGCCATTATTGGCTTATCTCTTGCAATGCTGTACATCTACATCTTAGGAAGACTAAAGGTGCAGAAATATGTAGTTCAGGTGAAAATGCTGCCATTTGACAACCCAAATATTTCCACCCATATACACACACACACACTGGGTGCCAATGATATAAAGGATAAGTCTATAATTATGTTCACACTTACGAATCTTAGGCAGGCACAGCTTCAGCTCCACAATGTCAACCATGAAGCCATTGGCTGAGCCATTAAATTGAATAAAAAGTTCACCGCCCTCTGGGATGATTGAGCTGTCAAACGTATTTGATGGATCCACATCTCTCATGAAAATGCTTTCTTTTTGCACACTCTGGAAGAAAATAGCACGTTTCAGAACTTATCTTTATCATAGGAAAATTCATTGAAGGCAGCTCATTAAATGAAAGATTTGAGGAAATAGATGAAACAAACGATGGGAAGTGGACTGGTTTTTGGGATGGTTGGAGTGGCACTATGAGAAAAGCAAAGGGAAGCGAGAAATGACAAAGATTGTTTGTCAGGTGTGTGGTGCTTGTAAAATCTTCTTGACAGAATTGAGAAATATTGATTGATTGATAGATAGATAGATAGATAGATAGATAATGACAGTAATTGCAAAAATAAATCTGGGTAATTAATTTTATTATTATCATTATTAACGCCCCTCTTTGTCGAATACTATTACAGAATACTAGAATATTTATCAAGCATAATAGAAAGACAAATAGATTGATAGATTGACGCGTATTTATTCCAAATTAGTACAATGGGGCAAGTGTACAACTAGAGGTGCTGTAAGATACTATCTAGTTTCAATTACATATTCTCAGGAAATGCATGTTTCAAATTTTCTTTCTGTATTCTCTTCAAAACAACTCATCTGAAGAAAGTACAAACAGAGTACTCGAAATATACACGTCATGAGAATACATAAGTAAAATTTTATGATATAAATAGATAGATAGAGAAATTGATAAATAGTTTCCATTGATCTAAGTAACGACATCTAGCTGGTTTGCTATGAACCTCAACACTGAGATTTCTTGCACTAAGATTAAAAACCTTCACGGCAAATCATACAAAAGTGAGTAAATTGGTAGTGGAATGTATTTACTAAGCACTCAAAAGGCTTTATTGTGAGCCGAAAATATTAATTTTACAATATTCTTTTTTTTTTTCATATCCACTCTGTGAAATCAGGTTATTAGTTGGCACACTCTAATCGTATGTTCAAATTGTGTTTGAGATCATAACTAGGAAAATCTTTTAATTCCAAACACACACTTTAGAAATTTAGTAGGTTTGTCTAATCAATCTTTAACAGCCAATATTAACAGGATTACAGAAGGCTGTTTTTTAAAATGCAATTGATTGTAGAGTTTAATATGTAACTACTCAGGATATAAAAGAGTATAGCAAACTGAATTTTATGGTTTGTGGATTTCCACCCTCACATTAAAAAAAAATAAGAAAAAGAAGAGGAAAAGGAGGAGCAGGAAGAGAAAGACGAAGAGGAGGAGGCAAAGGAGGAAGGAAGGAAAGAAGGAAGGAAGGAAGAGGAAGAAGATGAAGAAGAAGAAGAAGAAAAAGGAAGGGGAGGAGGAGGAGGGGGAGAAGTAGAAGGAAGAGAAGTAGGAGGAGGAGGAGAAGAAAAAGAAGAAAAAGGTGATAGAAAAAATGTAGCCTACCTTTTGGATAGTCTCATAGCCGTCTTGATCAACAACCACAACAGAGTAAGAAGTGTACGTTCCTTCTATGTTGGTCATTAAGAGTTCGCCACCCAAAGGTAACTCTATGATGATATTGAAAGTGGAAGAGCCAGGCATAGCAACATACTGGAAATTAGTGACTCCAACCTTAGGCACAGCAGGTTGAGTGATTATCGGTCCAATGGGCTGCCGTGACATTTCGGCCTTAGTGATCTCAACAACATCTTCGCAAACTGAAATTGCATAGCAACAAAAGTTGGTAAATTTAATAAGTATTTCGGCGCCAAGCACATTGCAATTAACTTCAGCCCCACTTTGAAATTTATATTTGTATTGGTTGAATGTGATTTTTTTGTATTGGTTGAATGTGGTTTTAACCTATTATATTTTTTATGATGACGTTTCTTAATGGATAAAATTTCATTCAGCAAAAGGAATGACTAGAAAAAAAAGCAACAAACAACAAAACAAAACAAAAAGTTGAATTCTTTTGATAATCATTGGGGAAATAATTTTTGTTTTGAAAACTGTGGAAGGAAAAAGGTAAGGAACTTGGCATTGATTGAAAATAGTTTGATATTACTTTTAGTTACTTTATGCCGAGACCTTATCTCTTTTTTCACCACTTTGTTACTTAAGTTATTTATCATCTACACTCTTCCCTCCCCTCTCTGTCCCTCCCCTCTCTCTCCCTCTCTTTATCTATCTATCTATCTATCTATCTATCTATCTATCTATATATATATATCTCATTCTTTTAACATTTTCTCTCTCCAGAATCATATATTTATCATTGAAAGAAAAGATACATGTACTTGAATATAAAAACAGAGTAGAATGGGAAAATAATGGAAACAGACCAAAAGCGGAAGTAGAAACAGAATACAAGTCGACTGCTCTGCGCTTGGCCACGCACTTGTTGAAAAGAGTTTATAGATATGACTTTAAAAATGCCCTTATCTTACTCTCCAAGGCGTTTCTATTAAAAAACAAATCCTGTGTTTTCTCAAAGAGTAAAATAGCATTAAGAACGACAAAAATTGTTCTATAAAATAATTCATTTGTGCAAGTAAAGGAAAACCTTTATTATTTGAATTCTTTTAAATTCAGATTTTAATTTTGTTTTTCATCCGTTATTTCATGGGTTAAAAAGTCAAGAAAATAGATTTCATAGTAGAGCTTTTATATGCCAAAATTCAAATATATAATGTATAGGTTGATTCATATGAGCTGTAACACCCAAAAACTCCACAACTAGCGTAGTAATCATAAATTGTTCCTGAAATTTACTCCAGCTATAAGACTGTGTGGTTTTTCACAAAACTCATGGCTCTTTGGAATTGACCACCATTTTGCAAAAAGGACAGTTAAGCATGTGTAGAGTAACTGGGCACCGGATCATAATGCTTCTCTTTGCAAATAGAAAAAATACTAAACTACATTTTGTAAAATAAAATATCAGCAAAACTTTATGCTCTCACCGAATGTTTATATTTGACAGTTTGAAACATGTTGAAGTTAAGTTTTGTAAGTATTTGTATCATTACGAGTACCCTTTGGTGGTAACTATTTACAGGAAAAATAGACTCACCTCTCGGTATTGCTGTGGGTGTGGTAACAATTTCTGTTGTTGTTGTTGTTCCTGTCAAGCAATGAATGAAATTATAAGACAATAGACAATATGATACTGTCGGATTTCAGCAATCCTCAACCTCCCACCCCCCAGACACAAAAAGAAACCCGAAGGCATGCTTTGTACACTTCTAGTGAGATAGCTAATTTAGTAAACTACTGCTTGCTATTGCTTTTGCGCTCATTTTTGGTGAAAAGGCAAATTTAAATTGGACACACGAAGACCAAGATCACGCACGCGTCATATCACCTTTGAGACAACATTAGCTTTCCTCAAACAGCAAGTCTCATAAAACAAACTCCGAGTACATACTATGATACAAATCACCATCCCTACGACAATCAAAACTAAAACTCTTTTAGAATATAATATTGGAACTCATTGAACATATTCTAAACAAGTGCCTAGGGTTCCTAGTCTTCATGTGGTGCTTACACGTCATACCTGGTGTTCCTGAATTTCTCAAAGTCCCGGGCGTGCCTGGAGTTCCTTGTGTTGGTAGAGAGCTTAAAGTTCCGGCCATGCCTGGAGTTCCTGGTGTTGGTGGAAAGCTCATAGTTCCGGGAGTGCCTGGAGATCCTGGTGTTGGTGAAAAGCTCATAGTTCCAGAAGTGCCTGGAGATCCTGGTGTTGGTGGAGAACTCACGGTTCCTGGCAAACCTGGAGTTCCTGCAGTGCTGACGGTTCCTGGAGTAATTGGACTTCCTGGTGATGCTAGAGTGCTCACGATTCCTGGCGTAACTAGAGTTCCTGGTGTTGCTGGAGTGCTAACAGTTCCTTGCGTACCTGGAGTTCCTGTAGTGTTGAAGGTTCCTGGCGTAGCAGGAGTTCTTGGTGTTCCTGAAGTGGTCATAGATCCTGGCGCACCTGGAGTTCCTGGCGATGCTGGAGTGCCCACGGTTCCTGGTGTCCCTGGTGTTGCCGGAGAGGTAACGGTGCCTGGCGTACCTGTAGTTCCTGGAGTTGCTGGAGTGCTTACGGATCCTGGTGTACCTGAAGTTCCTTGAGTGCTCACGGTTCCTGGTGTAACTGCAGTTTCTGGTGTTGCTGGAGTGATAACGGTACCTGGCGTGCCTGGAGTTCCTGGCGTTGCTGGAGTGCCTACGGATCCTGGCGTACCTGGAGTTCCTGGTGTTGCTGGGGTGCTAACAGTTCCTGGCGCACCTGGAGTTCCTGAAGTGGTGGGAGTGGTGACGGTTCCTGGCGTTGCTGGAGTTCCTGGCGTTGCTGGAGTACCCACGGATCCTGGCGTTACTGGAGTTCCTGGCGTTACTGGAGTGCCTACGGATCCTGGTGTACCTGGAGTCCCTGGTGTTGCTGGAGTGATAACGGTATCTGGCGTTGCTGGAGTGCCTACGGATCCTGGTGTACCTGGAGTCCCTGGTGTTGCTGGGGTGCTAACGGTGCCTGGCGTACCTGGAGTTCCTGGTTTTGTCGGGGTGCTAACAGTTCCTGGGGTACCTTGAGTTCCTGAAGTGGTGGGAGTGCTAACGGTTACTGGCATTCCTGGCGTTGCTGGAGTACCCACAGATCCTGGTGTACCTGGATTTCCTGGTGTTGCTGGAGTGCTAACGGTGCCTGGCCAACCTGGTGTTACTGGCGTGCTAACGGTGCCTGGCGTACCTGGAGTTCTTGGTGTTGCTGGGGTGCTAACAGTTCCTGGCGTACCTGGAGTCCCTGAAGTGGTGGGAGTGGTGACGGTGCCTGACGTACCTGGAGCTCCTGGCGTTGCTGGAGTGCCCACGGATCCTGGTGTACCTGGAGTTCCTGGTGTTGCTGGAGTGCTAACGGTGCCTGACGTACCTGGAGTTCCTGGCGTTGCTGGAGTGCCCACGGATCCTAGTGTACCGGAAGTCCCTGGTGTTGCTGGAGTGATAACGGTACCTGGCGTGCCTCTAGTTCCTGGCGTTGCTGGAGTGCTTACGGATCCTGGTGTACCTGAAGTTCCTTGAGTGCTCACGGTTCCTGGTGTAACTGCAGTTTGTGGTGTTGCTCGAGTGATAACGGTACCTGGCGTGCCTGGAGTTCCTGGCGTTGCTGGAGTGCCTACGGATCCTGGTGTACCTGGAGTCCCTGGTGTGACTGGGGTGCTAACGGTGCCTGGCGTACCTGGAGTTCCTGGTGTTGCTGGGGTGCTAACAGTTCCTGGCGTATCTGGAGTTCCTGAAGTGGTGGGAGTGGTGACGGTTCCTGGCGTTGCTGGAGTACCCACGGATCCTGGCGTGCCTGGAGTTCCTGGCGTTGCTGGAGTGCCTACGGATCCTGGTGTACCTGGAGTCCCTGGTATTGCTGAGGTGCTAACGGTGCCTGGCGTACCTGGAGTTCCTGGTTTTGTCGGGGTGCTAACAGTTCCTGGTGTACCTTGAGTTCCTGAAGTGGTGGCAATGCTGACGGTTACTGGCGTTGCTGGAGTGCCCACAGATCCTGGTGTACCTGGAGTTCCTGGGGTGCTAACGGTGCCTGGCGTACCTGGTGTTACTGGCGTGCTAACGGTGCCTGGCCTACCTGGAGTTCTTGGTGTTGCTGGGGTGCTAACAGTTCCTGGCGTACCTGGAGACCCTGAAGTGGTGGGAGTGGTGACGGTGCCTGGCGTACCTGAAGTTTCTGGCGTTGCTGGAGTGCCCACGGATCCTGGTGTACCGGAAGTCCCTGGTGTTGCTGGAGTGATAACGGTACCTGGCGTGCCTCGAGTTCCTGGCGTTGCTGGAGTACCCACGGATCCTGGCGTTACTGGAGTTCCTGGCGTTACTGGAGTGCCTACGGATCCTGGTCTACCTGGAGTCCCTGGTGTTGCTGGAGTGATAACGGTATCTGGCGTTGCTGGAGTGCCTACGGATACTGGTGTACCTGGAGTCCCTGGTGTTGCTGGGGTGCTAACGGTGCCTAGCGTACCTGGAGTTCCTGGTTTTGTCGCGGTGCTAACAGTTCCTGGGGTACCTTGAGTTCCTGAAGTGGTGGGAGTGCTAACGGTTACTGGCATTCCTGGCGTTGCTGGAGTACCCACAGATCCTGGTGTACCTGGATTTCCTGGTGTTGCTGGAGTGCTAACGGTGCCTGGCCAACCTGGTGTTACTGGCGTGCTAACGGTGCCTGGCGTACCTGGAGTTCTTGGTGTTGCTGGGGTGCTAACAGTTCCTGGCGTACCTGGAGTCCCTGAAGTGGTGGGAGTGGTGACGGTGCCTGACGTACCTGAAGCTCCTGGCGTTGCTGGAGTGCCCACGGATCCTGGTGTACCTGGAGTTCCTGGTGTTGCTGGAGTGCTAACGGTGCCTGACGTACCTGGAGTTCCTGGCGTTGCTGGAGTGCCCACGGATCCTAGTGTACCGGAAGTCCCTGGTGTTGCTGGAGTGATAACGGTACCTGGCGTGCCTCTAGTTCCTGGCGTTGCTGGAGTGCTTACGGATCCTGGTGTACCTGAAGTTCCTTGAGTGCTCACGGTTCCTGGTGTAACTGCAGTTTCTGGTGTTGCTGGAGTGATAACGGTACCTGGCGTGCCTGGAGTTCCTGGCGTTGCTGGAGTGCCTACGGATCCTGGTGTACCTGGAGTCCCTGGTGTGACTGGGGTGCTAACGGTGCCTGGCGTACCTGGAGTTCCTGGTGTTGCTGGAGTGATAACGGTACCTGGCGTACCTGGAGTTCCTGAAGTTGTGGGAGTGGTGACGGTTCCTGGCATTGGTGGAGTACCCACGGATCCTGGCGTACCTGGAGTTCCTGGTGTGGCTGGAGTGCCTACGGATCCTGGTGTACCTGGAGTCCCTGGTATTGCTGAGGTGCTAACGGTGCCTGGCGTACCTGGAGTTCCTGGTGTTGTTGGGGTGCTAACAGTTCCTGGTGTACCTTGAGTTCCTGAAGTGGTGGCAATGCTGACGGTTACTGGAGTTGCTGGAGTGCCCACAGATCCTGGTGTACCTGGAGTTCCTGGGGTGCTAACGGTGCCTGGCGTACCTGGTGTTACTGGCGTGCTAACGGTGCCTGGCCTACCTGGAGTTCTTGGTGTTGCTGGGGTGCTAACAGTTCCTGGCGTACCTGGAGACCCTGAAGTGGTGGGAGTGGTGACGGTGCCTGGCGTACCTGAAGTTTCTGGCGTTGCTGGAGTGCCCACGGATCCTGGTGTACCGGAAGTCCCTGGTGTTGCTGGAGTGATAACGGTACCTGGCGTGCCTCGAGTTCCTGGCGTTGCTGGAGTACCCACGGATCCTGGCGTTACTGGAGTTCCTGGCGTTACTGGAGTGCCTACGGATCCTGGTCTACCTGGAGTCCCTGGTGTTGCTGGAGTGATAACGGTATCTGGCGTTGCTGGAGTGCCTACGGATCCTGGTGTACCTGGAGTCCCTGGTGTTGCTGGGGTGCTAACGGTGCCTAGCGTACCTGGAGTTCCTGGTTTTGTCGGGGTGCTAACAGTTCCTGGGGTACCTTGAGTTCCTGAAGTGGTGGGAGTGCTAACGGTTACTGGCATTCCTGGCGTTGCTGGAGTACCCACAGATCCTGGTGTACCTGGATTTCCTGGTGTTGCTGGAGTGCTAACGGTGCCTGGCCAACCTGGTGTTACTGGCGTGCTAACGGTGCCTGGCGTACCTGGAGTTCTTAGTGTTGCTGGGGTGCTAACAGTTCCTGGCGTACCTGGAGTCCCTGAAGTGGTGGGAGTGGTGACGGTGCCTGACGTACCTGAAGCTCCTGGCGTTGCTGGAGTACCCACAGATCCTGGTGTACCTGGAGTTCCTGGTGTTGCTGGAGTGCTAACGGTGCCTGACGTACCTGGAGTTCCTGGCGTTGCTGGAGTGCCCACGGATCCTAGTGTACCGGAAGTCCCTGGTGTTGCTGGAGTGATAACGGTACCTGGCGTGCCTCTAGTTCCTGGCGTTGCTGGAGTGCTTACGGATCCTGGTGTACCTGAAGTTCCTTGAGTGCTCACGGTTCCTGGTGTAACTGCAGTTTCTGGTGTTGCTGGAGTGATAACGGTACCTGGCGTGCCTGGAGTTCCTGGCGTTGCTGGAGTGCCTACGGATCCTGGTGTACCTGGAGTCCCTGGTATTGCTGAGGTGCTAACGGTGCCTGGCGTACCTGGAGTTCCTGGTTTTGTCGGGGTGCTAACAGTTCCTGGTGTACCTTGAGTTCCTGAAGTGGTGGCAATGCTGACGGTTACTGGCGTTGCTGGAGTGCCCACAAATCCTGGTGTACCTGGAGTTCCTGGTGTTGCTGGGGTGCTAACGGTGCCTGGCGTACCTGGTGTTACTGGCGTGCTAACGGTGCCTGGCGTACCTGGAGTTCTTGGTGTTGCTGGGGTGCTAACAGTTCCTGGCGTACCTGGAGTCCCTGAAGTGGTGGGAGTGGTGACCGTTCCTGGCGTACCTGGAGTTCCTGGCGTTGCTGGAGTGCCCACGGATCCTGGTGTACCGGAAGTCCCTGGTGTTGCTGGAGTGATAACGGTACCTGGCGTGCCTCGAGTTCCTGGCGTTGCTGGAGTGCTTACGGATCCTGGTGTACCTGAAGTTCCTTGAGTGCTCACGGTTCCTGGTGTAACTGCAGTTTCTGGTGTTGCTGGAGGGATAACGGTGCCTGGCGTGCCTGGAGTTCCTGGCGTTGCTGCAGTGCCTACAGATCCTGGTGTACCTGGAGTCCCTGGTATGACTGGGGTGCTAACAGTTCCTGGCGTACCTGGAGTTCCTGGTGTTGCTGGAGTGCTAACGGTGCCTGGTGTACCGGAAGTCCCTGGTGTTGCTGGAGTGATAATGGTACCTGGCGTGCCTGGAGTTCCTGGCGTTGCTGGAGTGCCTACGGATCCTGGTGTACCAAGAGTTCCTGGTGTTGCTGGAGTGCTAACGGTGCCTGGCGTACCTGGAGTTCCTGGCGTTGCTGGAGTGGCGACGGATCCCGGTGTACCTGAAGTTCTTGGTGTTGCTGGGGTGCTAACAGTTCCTGGCGTACTTGGAGTTCTTGAAGTAGTGGGAGTGGTGACGGTTCCTGGCATCGCTGGAGTACCCAGGGATCCTGGTGTAACTGGAGTTCCTGGTGTTGCTGGAGTGCCCACTGATCCTGGTGTACCGGAAGTCCCTGGAGTTGCTGGAGTGATAACGGTACCTGGCGTGCCTCGAGTTCCTGGCGTTGCTAGAGTGCTTACAGATCCTGGTGTACCTGAAGTTCCTTGAGTGCTCATGGTTCCAGGTGTAACTGCAGTTTCTGGTGTCGCTGGAGTGATAACGGTACCTGGCGTGCCTGGAGTTCCTGGCGTTGCTGGAGTGCCTACGGATCCTCGTGTACCTGGAGTCCCTGGTGTGACTGGGGTGCTAATGGTGCCTAGCGTACCTGGAGTTCCTGGTGTTGCTGGGGTAATAACAGTTCCTGGTGTACCTGGAGTTCCTGAAGTGGTGGGAGTGGTGACGGTTCCTGGAGTTGCTGGAGTACCCACGGATCCTGGTGTACCTGGAGTCTCTGGTGTGACTGGGGTGCTAACGGTGCCTGGCGTACCTGGAGTTCCTGGTGTTGCTGGGGTGCTAACAGTTCCTGGCGTACCTGGAGTTCCTGAAGTGGTGGGAGTGGTGACGGTTCCTGGCGTTGCTGGAGTATCCACGGATCCTGGTGTACCTGGAGTCCCTGGTGTGACTGGGGTGCTAACGGTGCCTGGCGTACCTGGAGTTCCTGGTTTTGTCGGGGTGCTAACAGTTCCTGGCGTACCTTGAGTTCCTGAAGTGGTGGGAGTGCTGACGGTTACTGGCGTTGCTGGAGTGCCCACGGATCCTGGTGTACCTGGAGTTCCTGGTGTTGCTGGGGTGCTAACGGTGCCTGGCGTACCTGGTGTTACTGGCGTGCTAACGGTGCCTGGCGTACCTGGAGTTCTTGGTGTTGCTGGGGTGCTAACAGTTCCTGGCGTACCTGGAGTCCCTGAAGTGGTGGGAGTGGTGACCGTTCCTGGCGTACCTGGAGTTCCTGACGTTGCTGGAGTGCCCACGGATCCTGGTGTACCTGGAGTTCCTGGTGTTGCTGTTGTACTAACGGTGCCTGACGTACCTGGAGTTCCTGGCGTTGCTGGAGTGGCCACGGATCCTGGTGTACCGGAAGTCCCAGGTGTTGCTGGAGTGATAACGGTACCTGGCGTGCTTCGAGTTCCTGGCGTTGCTCGAGTGCTTACGGATCCTGGTGTACCTGAAGTTCCTTGAGTGCTCACGGTTCCTGGTGTAACTGCAGTTTCTGGTGTTGCTGGAGTGATAACAGTACCTGGCGTGCCTGGAGTTCCTGGCGTTGCTGGAGTGCCTACGGATCCTGGTGTACCTGGAGTCCCTGGTATGACTGGGGTGCTAACAGTTCCTGGCGTACCTGGAGTTCCTGGTGTTGCTGGAGTGCTAACGGCGCCTGACGTACCTGGAGTTCCTGGCGATGCTGGCGTGCCCACGGATCCTGGTGTACCCGAAGTCCCTGGTGTTGATGGAGTGATAACGGTACCTGGCGTGCCTGGAGTTCCTGGCGTGGCTGGAGTGCTTACGGATCCTGTGGTACCAAGAGTTCCTAGTGTTGCTGGAGTGATAACGGTACCTGGCGTGCCTGGAGTTGCTAGAGTGCCTACGGATCCTGGTGTACCTGGAGTCCCTGGTGTTGCTGGGGTGCTAACGGTGCCTGGCGTACCTGGAGTTCCTGGTTTTGTTGGGGTGCTAACAGTTCCTGAAGTGGTGGGAGTGCTAACAGTTCCCGGCGTTCCTGACGTTGCTGGAGTGCCCACAGATCCTGGTGTACCTTGAGTTCCTGGTGTTGCTGGGGTGCTAACGGTGCCTGGCGTACCTGGTGTTACTGGCGTGCTAACGGTGCCTGGCATACCTGGAGTTCTTGGTGTTGCTGGGGTGCTAACAGCTCCTGGGGTACCTGGAGTCCCTGAAGTGGTGGGAGTGGTGACGGTGCCTGGCGTACCTGGAGTTCCTGGCGTTGCTGGAGTGCCCACGGATCCTGGTGTACCTGGAGTTCCTGGAGTGCTAACGGTGCCTGGCGTACCTGGAGTTCTTGGTGTTGCTGGGGTGCTAACAGTTCCTGGCGTACCTGGAGTCCCTGAAGTGGTGGGAGTGGTGACGGTTCCTGGCATCGCTGGAGTTCCTGGCGTTTCTGGAGAACCCACGGATCCTGGCGTTACTGGAGTTCCTGGCGTTACTGGAGTGCCCCCGGATCCTGGTGTACCGGAAGTCCCTGGTGTTGCTGGAGTGATAACGGTACCTGGCGTGCCTGGAGTTCCTGGCGTTGCTGGAGTGCCTACGGATCCTGGTGTACCTGGAGTCCCTGGTGTTGCTAGGGTGCTAACGGTGCCTGGCGTACCTGGAGTTCCTGGTTTTGTCGGGGTGCTAACAGTTTCTGGCGTACCTTGAGTTCCTGAAGTGGTGGGAGTGCTAACGGTTCCTGGAGTGCCCACAGATCCTGGTGTACCTGGAGTTCCTGGGGTGCTAACGGTGCCTAGCGTACCTGGTGTTACTGGCGTGTTAACGGTGCCTGGCATACCTGGAGTTCTTGGTGTTGCTGGGGTGCTAACAGTTCCTGGCGTCCCTGTAGTCCCTGAAGTGGTGGGAGTGGTGACGGTGCCTGACGTACCTGGAGTTCCTGGCGTTGCTGGAGTGCCCACGGATGCTGGTGTACCGGAAGTCCCTGGTGTTGCTGGAGTGATAATGGTGCCTGGCGTACCTGGAGTTCCTGGTGTTGCTGGAGTGCTAACCGTGGCTGACGTACCTGCAGTTCCTGAAGTGGTGGGAGTGGTGACGGTTCCTGGCGTCGCTGGAGTTCCTGGCGTTTCTGGAGTACCCACGGATCCTGGCGTTACTGGAGTTCCTGGCGTTACTGGAGTGCCCACGGATCCTGGTGTACCGGAAGTCCCTGGTGTTGCTGGAGTGCTAACGGTACCTGGCGTGCCTGGAGTTCCTGGCGTTGCTGGAGTGCCTACGGATCCTGGTGTACCTGGAGTCCCTGGTGTTGCTAGGGTGCTAACTGTGCCTGGCGTACCTGGAGTTCCTGGTTTTGTCGGGGTGCTAACAGTTTCTGGTGTAACTTGAGTTCCTGAAGAGGTGGGAGTGCTAACGGTTCCTGGCGTTGCTGGAGTGCCCACAGATCCTGGTGTACCTGGAGTTTCTGGTGTTGCTGGGGTGCTAACGGTGCCTGGCGTACCTGGTGTTGCTGGGGTGCTAACAGTTCCTGGCGTATCTGGAGTCCCTGGTGTTGCTGGGGTGCTAACGGTTCCTGGCGTACCTGGAGTTCCTGAAGTTGTGGGAGTGGTGACGGTTCCTGGCGTTCCTGATGTTGCTGGAGTGCCCACAGATCCTGGTGTACCTAGAGTCCTTGGTGTTACTGGCGTGCTAACGGTGCCTGGCGTAACTGGAGTTCTTGGTGTTGCTGGGGTGCTAACAGTTCCTGGCGTATCTGGAGTCCCTGGTGTTGCTGGAGTGATAACGGTACCTGGCGTGCCTGGAGTTCCTGGCGTTGCTGGAGTGCCTACGGATCCTGGTCTACCTGGAGTCCCTGGTGTTGCTGGGGTGCTAACGGTGCCTGGCGTACCTGGTGTTACTGGCGTGCTCATGGTGCCTGGCGTACCTGGAGTTCCTGGTATTGCTGGGGTGCTAACGGTGCCTGGCGTACCTGGTGTTACTGGCGTGCTAATGGTGCCTGGCGTACCTGGAGTTCCTGGCGTTGCTGGAGTGCCTACGGATCCTGGTGTACCTGGAGTTCCTGGAGTGCTAACAGTGTCTGGCGTACTTGTAGTTCCTGACGTTGCTGGAGTGCCCACGGATCCTGGTGTACCGGAAGTCCCTGGTGTTGCTGGAGTGCTAACGGTACCTGGCGTGCCTGGAGTTCCTGGCGTTGCTGGAGTGCCCTCGGATCCTGGTGTACCCGGAGTTCCTGTAGTGCTAACGGTGCCTGACGTACCTGGAGTTCCTGGCGTTGCTGGCGTGCTAACGGTGCCTGGCGTACCTGGAGTCCCTGAAGTGGTGGGAGTGGTGACGGTTCCTGGCGTACCTGGAGATAACGGCGTTGCTGGAGTGCCTACGGATCCTGATGTACCTGGAGTTCCTGGTGTTGCTGGAGTGCTAACGGTACCTGGCGTGCCTGGAATTCCTGGCGTTGCTGGAGTGCCTACGGATCCTGGTGTACCTAGAGTCCCTGGTGTTGCTGGCGTGCTAAAGGTGCCTGGCGTACCTGGAGTTCCTGGTTTTGTTGGGGTGCTAACAGTTCCTGGCGTACGTTGAGTTCCTGAAGTGGTGGGAGTGCTAACGGTTCCTGGCGTTCCTGACGTTGCTGGAGTGCCCACAGATCCTGTTGTACCTGGAGTTCCTCGTGTTGCTGGGGTGCTAACGGTGCCTGGCGTACCTGGTGTTACTGGCGTGCTAACGGTGCCTGGCGTACCTGGAGTTCTTGGTGTTGCTGGGGTGCTAACAGTTCCTGGCGTATCTGGAGTCCCTGGTGTTGCTGGAGTGATAACGGTACCTGGCGTGCCTGGAGTTCCTGGCGTTGCTGGAGTGCCTACGGATCCTGGTGTACCTGGAGTCCCTGGTGTTGCTGGCGTGCTAACGGTGCCTGGCGTACCTGGAGTTCCTGGTTTTGTTGGGGTGGTAACAGTATCTGGCGTACCTTGAGTTCCTGAAGTGGTGGGAGTGTTAACGGTTCCGGGCGTTCCTGACGTTGCTGGAGTGCCCACAGATCCTGGTGTACCTGGAGTTCCTGGTGTTGCTGGGGTGCTAACGGTTCCTGGCGTACCTGGTGTTACTGGCTTGCTAACGGTTCCTGGCGTACCTGGAGTTCCTGGTGTTGCTGGGGTGCTAACGGTGCCTGGCGTATCTGGAGTCCCTGGTGTTGCTGGAGTGATAACGGTACCTGGCGTGCCTGGAGTTCCTGGCGTTGCTGGAGTGCCTACGGATCCTGGTGTACCTGGAGTCCCTGGTGTTGCTGGCGTGCTAACGGTGCCTGGCGTACCTGGAGTTCCTGGTTTTGTTGGGGTGGTAACAGTATCTGGCGTACCTTGAGTTCCTGAAGTGGTGGGAGTGTTAACGGTTCCGGGCGTTCCTGACGTTGCTGGAGTGCCCACAGATCCTGGTGTACCTGGAGTTCCTGGTGTTGCTGGGGTGCTAACGGTTCCTGGCGTACCTGGTGTTACTGGCTTGCTAACGGTTCCTGGCGTACCTGGAGTTCTTGGTGTTGCTGGGGTGCTAACAGTTCCTTGCGTACCTGGAGTCCCTGAAGTGTTGGGAGTGGTGACGGTGCCTGGCGTACCTGGAGTTCCTGGCTTTGCTGGAGTGCCCACAGATCCTGGTGTACCTGGAGTTCCTGGAGTGCTAATGATGCCTGGCGTACCTGGAGTTCCTGGGATTGCTGGAGTGCTAACGGTGCCTTGCGTACCTGGTGTTGCTGGCGTGCTAACGGTACCTGGCGTACCTGGAGTTCCTGGTGTTGCTGGGGTGCTAACGGTGCCTGGCGTATCTGGAGTTCCTGAAGTGGTGGGAGTGGGGACGGTTCCTGGCGTTGCTGGAGTGCCCACAGATCCTGGTGTACCTGGAGTTCCTGGTATTGCTGGGGTGCTAACGGTGCCTGGCGTACCTGGTGTTACTGGCGTGCTAATGGTGCCTGGCGTACCTGGCGTTGCTGGAGTGCCTAAGGATCCTGGTGTACCTGGAGTTCCTGGTGTTGCTGGAGTGCTAACGGTACCTGGCGTGCCTGGAGTTCCTGGCGTTGCTGGAGTGCCTACGGATCCTGGTGTACCTGGAGTCCCTGGTGTTGCTGGCGTGCTAACGGTGCCTGGCGTACCTGGAGTTCCTGGTGTTGCTGGGGTGCTAACGGTGCCTGGCGTATCTGGAGTTCCTGAAGTGGTGGGAGTGGGGACGGTTCCTGGCGTTGCTGGAGTGCCCACGGATCCTGGTCTACCTGGAGTTCCTGGTGTTGCTGGAGTGCTGACGGTGCCTGGCGTACCTAAAGTTCCTGGGGTGCTAACGGTGCCTGGCGTACCTGGAGTTCCTGGTGTTGCTGGTGTGCTAACAGTTCCTGGCGTACCTGGAGTTACTGAAGTTGTGGGAGTAGTGACGGTTCCTGTTGTTGCTGGAGTTCCTGGCGTTAATGGAGTGCCAAAAGATCCTGGTGTACCTGGAGTTCCTGGTGTTGATGGAGTGCTAACGGTGCCTGGCGTGCCTGGAGTTCCTGAAGTATTGGGAGTGGTGACGGTGCCTGGCGTACCTGGAGTTTCTGGCGTTGCTGGAGTGCCCACGGATCCTGGTCTACCTGGAGTTCCTGGTGTTGCTGGAGTGCTGACGGTGCCTGGCGTACCTAAAGTTCCTGGGGTGCTAACGGTGCCTGGCGTACCTGGAGTTCCTGGTGTTGCTGGTGTGGTAACAGTTCCTGGCGTACCTGGAGTTACTGAAGTTGTGGGAGTAGTGACGGTTCCTGTTGTTGCTGGAGTTCCTGGCGTTAATGGAGTGCCAAAAGATCCTGGTGTACCTGGAGTTCCTGGTG
Source organism: Elysia crispata (assembly GCA_033675545.1). Taxonomy (NCBI): domain Eukaryota; kingdom Metazoa; phylum Mollusca; class Gastropoda; family Plakobranchidae; genus Elysia; species Elysia crispata. The sequence goes on from JAWDGP010005256.1 coordinate 956,923, forward strand.
TTGATGGAGTGCTAACGGTGCCTGGCGTGCCTGGAGTTCCTGAAGTATTGGGAGTGGTGACGGTGCCTGGCGTACCTGGAGTTTCTGGCGTTGCTGGAGTGCCCACGGATCCTGGTGTACCTGGAGTTCCTGGTGTTGCTGGAGTGCTAATGGTGCCTGGCGTACCTGGAGTTCCTGGGATTGCTGGAGTGCTAACGGTGCCTTGCGTACCTGGCGTTGATGGAGTGCCCACAGATCCTGGTGTACCTGGAGTTCCTGGTATTGCTGGGGTGCTAACGGTGCCCAGCGTACCTGGTGTTACTGGCGTGCTAATGGTGCCTGGCATAACTGGAGTTCTTGGTGTTGCTGGGGTGCTAACAGTTCCTTGCGTACCTTGAGTCCCTGAAGTGGTGGGAGTGGTGACGTTTCCTGGCGTACCTGGAGTTCCTGGCGTTGCTGGAGTGCCTACGGATCCTGGTGTACCTGGAGTTCCTGGTGTTGCTGGAGTGCTAACGGTGTCTGGCGTACTTGTAGTTCCTGGCGTTGCTGGAGTGCCCACGGATCCTGGTGTACCGGAAGTCCCTGGTGTTGCTGGAGTGCTAACGGTACCTGGCGTGCCTGGAGTTCCTGGCGTTGCTGGAGTGGATCCTGGTGTACCTGGAGTCCCTGGTGTTGCTGGCGTGCTAACGATGCCTGGCGTACCTGGAGTTCCTGGTGTTGCTGGGGTGCTAACGGTGCCTGGCGTATCTGGAGTTCCTGAAGTGGTGGGAGTGGGGACGGTTCCTGGCGTTGCTGGAGTGCCCACGGATCCTGGTCTACCTGGAGTTCCTGGTGTTGCTGGAGTGATAACGGTGCCTGGCGTACCTAAAGTTCCTGGGGTGCTAACGGTGCCTGGCGTACCTGGAGTTCCTGGTGTGCTAACAGTTCCTGGCGTACCTGGAGTTACTGAAGTTGTGGGAGTAGTGACGGTTCCTGTTGTTGCTGGAGTTCCTGGCGTTACTGGAGTGCCAAAAGATCCTGGTGTACCTGGAGTTCCTGGTGTTGCTGGAGTGCTAACGGTGCCTGGCATGCCTGGAGTTCCTGGTGTTGTGGGGGTGCTAACAGTTCCTGGCGTACCTGGAGTTCCTGAAGTGTTCGGAGTGGTGACTGTTTTTGGCGTTGCTGGAGTTCTTGGCGTTGCTGGAGTTCCCACGGATCCTGGTGTACCTGGAGTTCCTGGTGTTGCTGGAGTGCTAACGGTGCCTGGCGTACCTGGAGTTCCTGGCGTTGATGGAGTGCCCACGGATACTGGTGTACCTGGAGTCCCTGGTGTTGTTTGAGTGCTGACTGTGCCTGGCGTTCCTGGTGTTGCTGGAGTGATAACGGTTCCTGGCGTTACTGGAGTTCTTGGTGATGCTATTGTGCTTACTGTTCCTGGAGTACCTTTAGTTCTGGGCGTACTGGGATTTTTTGTTGCTTGTGGAGTTCTCACACTTACTGGTGTTGCTGAAGTTTTTAGAATATCAGGAGTTCCTGATGTTGATGGAGTGGTATCGGTTTTTGGTGTTAAAGGTGGAGTGCTTATACTTCCCGGTTTTTCTGTAGTAGGTTGAGTTTCAAATATCTGTTGCGTTGAAGCTGTTTTTAGAGAGGATGGGCAAAAAGACAGTTATAATCAGGGAAACTGTTTTTCGAGTAAATTATGTGAACTCCTGGCTGGAAATTAAAAAAAAGTTTGTTTTTTTAACCCCGCCCCTCCACCGCTCTCGAAAAAAGCAAAAATAATACTTTGTAAGAATACAATGTGGCTATCGGTCATGAATTATTATTAATTTTTATTGTTTTAATCTGTTAGTGTTATTTTGAACGGATCATGTAAGCAAGATTATGCATCAAATGTGCGAGATTAAAGTCACCAATAATTCACCCTTTGTAATTTTGAAGTAAAAACTTGAGTGTTTTAATTATCATACATTTAATAATCTTACCGTTACACGTAGTAAGGACGATTGTGATGTTATCTGGTACAATAGCAAGTATTTCTACAACAGACTCAATCAATCTCTCCTCGTTTACTGGTTGTTCCTGAAATGTAAAATTTTGAATAATCAAGTGTGTAAAGTACTTTGTTGTCTTGCTGATTCGATCTAGTGATGAAGGTGGTAGTTGCTGTAGCAATTGTAGCAAACAGCAATGGCAATGGTAGGTTATATAGCAACAGTAGCAGCAAGAGTGATAGTGGAAGTAGTAGTAGTAGTAGTAGTAGTAATAGTAGTAGTAGTAGTAGTAGTAGTAGTAGTAGTAGTAGTAGTAGTAGTAGTAGTAGTAGTAGCAGTGGTGGTTACTGTTGTTTTAGTAGTACTTGTAGTAGTCCTGGTATCAGTAAGATGACTTTTTACGTAGTCGTGCTCACATATTAGAAATAAGTTCGGTAATGATTCAGGAAAATGTACGTAGGAACAAAGACTAGATTCCAGGTACGCCAGGAACCTTTACCACTCCAGCAACACCAGGAAATCCAGTTACGTCAGGAGAAGATTGCACAGTACGAGAAAGAAGGCCATATACGTGCATGTTTATTAAAGTCCAGGACAGACAATACTTGAATCACTCAGATGCAATCTAGTGCATAAATTATGTTTTAACCCTTTTTGATTTTTTAAAAAAACTTTTGTTCTCATTATTTTTATGAACAATAATCTCAAATCTAGATCTAAGTAGGTCTAGTTTTGATGAGTGCATTTAGAATTGATAACCCTTGAACTTCGTTAAATATTTGACTGCTCAATGCCATTAAGAGTGACAAAGCAGCATCGTGTGGGATTCCCTGAGACAAAAGGTGCATCAACTCATTGGCCTCTTACCATCCACCTCCCGCCTAGACTAGACTAGATCAGAGCAAGAACACGCAAAACTATACGTTTCGGAGTAGTGTGGAATACTTAATTGATCCAGACGACAAACATCCGCTCATGCAGTTGGTTTGTTAAACATATAATGTGAGACAATGAAAATCGTGTTCTAATACATAGATTACCTTTACAGACTAACCTAGTTACCTTTTTTTCAATGCCGTAATTTTATAACTATCACGGTTGTCACTCAGTTTTTCCCCAGATATGCACTATCTGCTAGCAATAAAACAAACATGTAGAGACAAAGATGCATCTCATTGCAAAATTGCCCTCAGAAAACAAGAAACGGCCAACGTCGAGATAGGCCTTCATAACGGTTTTTCTTTGATTACCGATAACAATATTTAATTAATAGAAACAGAACACAAGGAAACAAAAGAAAAAAAAAGGTGATGGAAAGTCTGAGATTTAAAGTGGTATTAAGCCTTTAAAGGTCTAAGGAGGGAATGTTTCCTCACGATAGATCCTTAAAGACAGTTTATAATTTCCTGCGTAAAATAAAATTCAAACTGGGAGGAATAATGGTGGAGCCTGGAATAACGAACAGGGTGTTTTAATGGATGCGTAACTATTAAGCGCACAAAGAGGAAAGGTCAGAGTCGTTATGCTGCCGTTGTCTCCAGACAACTTTAGAGAACTTGACTCAAAACATAAGATACATAACTATATGGAAAATACCATTAACTTAAGTAACTATTTCGCAGTATCATCATGCCATTTAAAGATCCATACAGAGACACTGCTGACTATAATTATCTTAATTGTGTCCGATAGCTTTGCAAAAATTTCACTGCTAGTATTTCATCGTATTCACTAAAGAAACATTGTAAACAACATTGACGATTTAAATTTTTTTTTCAGTTTTTAACCATCTAGAACGCGATGCTGATACGATCATAGAAAATCTACTCTTGTTAGCCTTGAGCTTGTATTGTTACATCAGTTTTGATGGGGAGGACAGATAATCTAATCCCGCTGGTTCACGATGCCGCTTATATTCTTTATTATGACTGGAAGTGAGCGCCCACGGGCTATGACACCGAAAAAGTCGAAAAGGGCTGCATGAAAAACAAAAGTATTTGACCGAAACAGTTCACCAACTTCATGTGCCGTCCACCAGAGTTGGTAAATTTATGTTTTGAAAAAAATTAAACGCTCTTGAATATAAAAAAAGCATTATCAGTTGTAAAAGCTTCGAAAATATCTCGAGGTTGACAAATTTTTACAAAAGACTTCCATTAAAATAATGTTATCATAAAAATAAAAAGGAAATGAAAAACTATAGTGTAAAGAAAAAAAACCGTTTTATAGTTTTGTAAGACCCAAATATAAATACTGTCATGCTTTCTCTGATCTTTCTTCGAAACTTTGAATTTTGATTTTATGCTTTAACACAGTAAATATGGGCTTTGAACATCCTCCGAGAAAAACGTGTTTAGCAACGTCTATGGAGGTTGTTTAATATACTTTAAGCATTGCTTAACATGAAAATTCAAAGAAGATTGAAGCAAAAATATATAAAAAAAACTGTTGAACTGATAGTTTTTAAAAGATCTTTTCTCTGAACGGAATAATGAAAGAAAATAAATTGTCTATTGCTTTGTAATTATCTTAACTGATATCCTTTCTAACACTTTGCGTCACTTGGTAATGAGATTTCCTATATGAAGAGAATAGATTGGGTATACTTAAAAAAAATACACAACTAAATGCATTGTATGACCTTTGATCTCGGAGAGAAAATTGGCCACAGCCATGACAGTGCACTAATTGTATGTCATGTTTTGAACATTGCTTGACATAAAAATATAAAAAAAGCACGGGAAAATTACTAACATCTCGTGAACAGATAATGTTTTCAAAACGATCTTTAAAGAAAACCCGGGAAATGAATGGCAAGGAAATAATTTACCCTTCAGATTTGTATTTATCGAAACTCATGTGTCATTTATGAGCTAAAACTGCTTGCTGTACTATATACCTTCGCTATAGGTTTCCTACATTCATCGAATAAAATATTTTTCCTAAAAAAAAATGCAATTAAAGTAAATTACACGTAATTGTTTCTATTTCCTGAAAAAAATAACAATCATATTCCGCCGAATCTATGTTAATCAACCTTTAGTATGTCATACTTTAAACATGTTCGTATACAAAAAATACCGATTTTTATAATCAACCAGTAGCAGTTTGGGTCTAGTTTTAGGTTATATATCCTAGACATTTGGAATAACTTGAGAACAATAGAAAAATGTACACACTTCACTTAAGGCCAAGATAACAGAATGAAGAAACGGTGGAAAAAATAGAAAATAAAATGTTATAAAATAAAGTTAAGGAATAAATATCCAACACAGATTAAGTTAAAAAGGAATCCATTTTTGAAGAAGAGAAGGAAGAAACCCCGCATTACATACCTCAACTAAATATGTGGAAAATGCAGTATGTGAAAAAAGTGTGTAGTTGACACCAGGTTCAGTATAAATTTCATAAAACAATACATCTGTTCCTGATATGTTCATAGAAAAGGGCGTTCCAGCCTCCTCCTCTGAAAAGAAACAAAATATAAAACCGTGTCAAATCTAATCTTCTCACTTTCTACTGCCGTTAAAGGGTAGTGATAGATGTGGTTTTTGTTGTTGTTGATGTCTTAAAGCGCAGAACCTACTAAATTATTTCTGCGCCATTACCAAGTCCAACAAATATTATGGATTAAAATAATATGCGAAATGTAAATGTAGAGATGGAAAAAAAAAAGATTGAAACTGAAATTGAAGTGCATTGGATCTAAAGAAAACCTGGATATCTAATACCATATAACAAAAAAAATATTTTAAACAGCAATTAGAGTGTACTTCAAAATAAAAAAAAAAGTTTCTTTTAAAGACGTTCGCAATCCTCAGTGTTTCTGACTGCAACTTACTTTAAACAACAATGAAACTAATAAAATGTGTAGTAACACCTTAAGTCCATTTATCTACAATATAGGAACGATATGGTTCTAATAAAAAATGAAAATATAAAGCAACGACGTTCTAAGTCTAGACGACAGACGAATATAGCCTGTATTGTACAAAAGGCAAATTATAACATATTTGTTTGTATTCGAAAAAAAATTCTTGTTTAAGTTTTATTAAAGGATTTCAAAATCAATATGCATTTGTATAATTTAAATCTCAGACAATATTAATCCAATTTGGTTTATCTTGATCAAACAAAAAAAAAAAACAACAACAAACAACTATATATTTATTGAATTAAACGACAAAATGAACTTAAAAGGAAGAAACAAAAAAAAATATTAATTGTATCTAATTGTACATTTCGACCTTCTGAAGTATAAAAGAAATGGGGTGAAAATAGCTTCTATGATTTAGAAAGTTTCAGAGCGATGCTAAAGGAAGACAAATCCCAAACTATAAACCGAGTACGAATAAATACGACATTGAGAAGGAAATCGTTCATCGATTCTTTATTTTTTAAAATCAAGCTAAAATCCGTAGAAATTTAAAAGAAAGGTATTAACAAAGAAAAGAAAAATTGTGTGCAAATAGCGGATAAATAGTAGAAGAAACTTTTAATTGAAAAAAAAAACCCAATAATTTGAAGAATATCAGTCTTTTCTTGTTAGCCTTCTTCTCCTTATTACTAAGAGTAAAGAGCCCAGGTACTCATATCCGAAAAAAGTAAAATATATTACAAAAAAGATGACGAAAAAGAAGAAGAAGAAGAAGAAGAAGAAGAAGAAGAAGAAGAAGAAGAAGAAGAAGAAGAAGAAGAAGAAGAAGAAGAAGAGAAAGAAGAGGAAGAGAAAGATAAACACTAATAATAAAAACAATAATAATAATAATAATAATAATAATAATAATAATGATGATGATGATGATGATGAAAATAATAATAATAATAATAATAATAATAATAATAATAATAATAATAATAATAATAATAATAATAATAATAATAATAATAATAATAATAATAATAATAATAATAATAATAATAATAATAATAATAATAATAATAATAATAATAATAATAATAATAATAAAAATAATAATAATAATAACATAATGATAATAGGAAGAAGAAGAAGGAGGAGGAGAAGAAGAAGAAGAGAAAGAAGTTAAAGTGGAAGTAGTAGTAGTAGCAATTGTTTTTGTTGAGTAGTTGTAGCAGTAAAATTATAACAGCACAAATCACTATGATCATATCAGCGTAAAACAGTCGTGTTCCAAAATAAAAATTCTACACTTCGATTCGTTAGGCAAATACAAATAGTAGCTCTCCCAACGTTCGCCGCCTTTTTTCAGTATTTACGGTCATAAAGCTTTTATTTGAAACAAATACGAGGCAAAGCAAAGATTAAAGAAAAGTTTGGCGAATTAACAGGCCACAACCCCAATATTCCAAAATCGGATGATGTTCATGACTGAAAAAAAAACCGCAGCCGACAACTTTTTGTTGGCACCACCAAAGAAGATTTATAAAACAAATCGAAACAGCCAAAAGAGTTAAAAAAACAATTAATAAGAAGGTAAAGGACTAAAGGAATTAGAAAGTACAAACCTATTATCTTGGTGGCTGCATAATCAAAATATATACCATGATAGATTAATTTACCTTGTGAAAAACTAAGCATTATTGGATGCTAGTGCTCTCTGAACAATGGAGGCACGCTCGACATAGAAGGCCACACGACCAAAAAAAAATACCCTACGCGAATTTGACCAGATAATTCAATGTGACTCAGTTAAATTTGAATCTTTAAAGCAGTCCTATTTTAACACAATAAAACTTGCAGACATTAAATGCTAAATTAATCTAAAATATACATAAAAAAAAAACCTATGACATATTTAAATGTAGATAAATATCCCAATGTCTTACTTTAAAGTTTCATATTCACGAACGTGAGAGTTATGCAGTTAAAAAAATTGGCAACAGTCCCCATGATATACCAAATTTTCCAGTGGCTTTAAATCGACAAAATTAAAAAGATGCTAGAGCTGCAAATAAATAGCTCGTTTAATACCCAGCAAAGATGCCATAAGTTACGGCAAAAAAAAAAAACACACAAACAAAACCGAACTCTTATCACTTAGTCGTTACTCTAAATATAAGGTTAAAATATTTATAATAACATTAACATATTATTTATAATGAAAATGCTAAAAAAAATCAGTTTTCATCACAATTGTATTTCATGTTTAAGGACTGTTACAGACACATCCTACCTGTTCATTTTTAAACATGCATTTGTCCAAAAAAACAGTTGTTTTGGAGCAGGAGTTTACGTTATGGGTAATAATGTATTTTAGGTGAATAGCAGAGATGTTGCATATCTGCGCAGATCTAGCATTCAAAATTTGTAGATGAATACGAAGGACAAAAGCATGATTTAATAAAGATGATAAGTCATGAGACACAATCAAGGAAGATAAGGAAGGAGGAAAAGACAAAGAACAAACAAAACAAAACAAAAATAAACAAGAAAAACAAGCTTACATTCATCTTCACTTGGAAACAGTGGGGTCCTCAAGCCCTCGGTTGTCGAGTCTAGGGAAAAAAAAGAACAAGGCCTCAATCAGTTAATGCAGTTTTACATTGGCACAGATTGTTTCAGCATTCTTACAAAGCTTGTTTGTAAACGCAGTTGTGTAAAATTCAGTACGAGTTTCTTCAAGTACAAAATAAAAAAAAATTCATACTAAACTACAAGACAATGAGGCACACCTGATTCTGGCACGGCTACTATAACAGTGCTCCCGTCGCCTGAAAAACTGGTTATCTGAAATGAGAAATAGATAAAATAATTTTTAGTTATTATTACATGAATCCCAGGTAGTTTTTTTATATTATTGCGTCAATCAGGTAATACTTTGCTCCCACTTATTTATAGGGAATGGGACAGGGACGACAGTCATCGTCGCCTTTTCTTCCCGGAGCGGTGGTCGCGAATGTAAACACCATGTCTGCTCCCTCCTGCACACGTTTCGTACTTCTATACTATTTTATATCTAGGATGTCGACAAGATCCACTTATTGCCAACCAGGAACCGTAGGAAAATTCATGTTAAGCCATTTTATTAACTTGCCATACTTGATTTCTCTTGCATGAGTTATACAGATTGTGACTAGATCTAGAATAATTTCATGGATGTGCTTTAGCAATCCAGGGTAACCAATATATTTTTAAATATCTTTAAAAAATTGTTTCTATAGTATTGTCTGGGCAGTAGCACGTTTTTATCTTGTATAGGAGAGCACTTTTCCTTCCTATGTAGGAAAGAAGCATTGATTTGATTGGTCTGTATTTTAAGAACAATTGTCATCGTCGCCTTTTCTGAATGTAAACTCCACTTCTGCTTCTTTTACACGCGTTTCCTACTTCTATGCTGTTTTATATCTAAGATATCGGCCATATCCACTCATTGCCAACAAGTTAAGCCATGTAATTAACTCGCCACTATTAATTTGTCTTGCATGGGTTATACAGACCGTGAATAGATCTCGAATAAATAAAAGCGATGGCAATCCAGGGGAACAGAATACATGGAATTATTTAAAAAATTCGGGCCCTAAATTTTTCACTCTGTAATACTGCCTGAGCAATAGCACGTTTTTACTTTGTATTGGGGAACAATTTTTCACAACACCAGGTCGAGCACTCCATTGTATCTGTAATGGGTCAACAGCACCAAAGTATGGTCTAAGTGGTGAGATAAACTGAAAAGAGAACTGTTCAAAAGATTGCACCAACATTTAATGAACGTTTTTGCTGGAGATCTCTTGTTCATTTAAAGAATGCCTTCATGACAACGTGAGAAAAATTCCAATGTCTCAAGGTTCCATATATTTGAAAACTGTACATTGAGTAGCTCTGAAGGATATGTAGCCTATATCTGATATTGTTGGAAAGCTTGCTTTTCTTTAATACAGTTGTATCGTTCTGGGAAACGTGTATCTGTTATTGTTGTAAAATTTGCTTTTCTCTATTGCCATAGTCTTCCCAACCTCTTCATTTTTGTAAAGCTTGCTTTTCTTCAGAGCAGTAGTTTGGCTCTGGAAGATATACGTCTGATATTCTTTTTATGAAGTTTGTATTCCCCACTTGTTCATTTGAACAGGCAAGCATGCTTGTTATACTCTAAAGATCTATTTTCTTAAGATGTGTTTGATGTTGATAATCGCAAATTGTATTTCTTTTCACAGTCCTCGTATTTTTTCTCTATGCTTTCATAAACTTTTACTTACGTAGTGTCTGCTCAGGACCAAGCAGCCACACTAGATATTTACAACGCTTTCCTAAGCCCAATATATTTTTGCCCAATTTTAAAATATCTCATAATAGAAATACAAAGGTTCAATTTAAGCTCTCTACTAACTCGGACAATGTAGAACCTGCAGTCATGTGACTAAGTGCTACAAAGGAGGACGTAAGATCAATATTTTTTTCTCCTGTGCACGCCATACATACCTCGACTGCAGATGTCCACAAGAGAGAGACATTATACGATTCCTCAGGATCAACAAAAGTTACAGAGGATACGTAGTAGGTCTCTAGAACTTTTACTAATGTCTCCTTGTCTAGTCGATCTGAACGAGCTAGCTCCTCCTCGCTAATAACTTTCGGCTCAAGAGGTGTGAGGCATATACCTGCAGAATAAAAATGAATGATTTCTACACAAAAGTGGTGAATACATTTCGTATGAGGTTGATAAAAAACTGCAAAAGTTCAACTGGTACTACCAACAAAACTCATCTTTTAAAATTTGACAAAACAATATTTTTTCTTTAAATAAAACATTGTAATCAGAAAAAAAAAACTTTAAGGAGTGAAAATGGTGACTAAATTACCTGGGAGTCTTGGTGACACAGGAGTGCTAATAACCCATGGTGTATGTGGAGTTCCAGGTGTTGTTAGCGTGGTCAAGGTTCCAGACGTACCTACAGTTCCTTGTGTTGCTGGAGTACTGACAGTTCCTGGCGTACCTGGAATTACAGGTGTTGCTGGAGTGCTGACAGTTAATGGCGTACGTTGAGTCTCTGGCGTTGGTGGAGTGCTCACGGTTCCGGGCGTACCCGGAGTACTCACGGTTCCTGGTGTACCTGGTGTTGTTGGAGTGCTCAGGGTTCCTAGCGTACCTGGAGTTCCTGGTGTTGTTAGAGTGCTCGCAGTCCCTGGCTTACCTGGGGTGCTCACAGTTTCTTGCGTACCTGGAGTCCTTGGTGTTAATGGAGTCCTAACGGTTCCTGGCGTACCTGGAGTTCCTGATGTTGCTGAAGTGCTCACGGTTCCAGGCGTACCTGGCGTTCCTGGAGTACTCACGGTTCCTGGCGTACCTGGAGTTCCTGGTGTTGCTTGGGTTTTGACAGTTTCTTGCGTACCTGGAGTTACTGGAGTGTTCACGGTAACGGGCGTACCTGGGGTTCCTGGTGTTGCTGGAGTGCTAAGGGTTCCTGGCGTACCTGGAGTTCCTGGCGTTCCTGGGGTACCTAGAGTTCCTGGTGTTGCTTGAGTTTTGACAGTTTCTTGCGTACCTGGAGTTCCTGATGTTGCTGGAGTGCTAAGGGTTCGTGGCGTACCTGGAGTTCCTGGTATTGCTTGAGTGCTTTCGGTTCCTGGCGTACCTGGAGTTCCTGGTTTTGCTGGAGTGCTCACGGTTACTGGCGTACCTAGAGTTGCTGGAGTACTCACGGTTACTAGTGTACCTGGAGTCCCCGGTGTTGCTGGAGTGCTCATTGTTCCTGGTGTACCTGGAGTCCCTTGTGTTACTGGAGTGCTCGCGGTTCCTGAAGTACTTGGAGTTCCTGGTGTTGTTGAAATGCTCACTGTTCCTGCCGGAGTGCTCACGGTTACTGGCGTACGTGGAGTTCCTGGAGTACTCACAGTTCCTTGCGTACCTGGTGTTGCTGGAGTGCTCACTGTTCCTGGAGTACCTGGAGTTCCTGGTGTTGCAGAAGTGCTCACAATTTCGGTTGTACCTGGCGTACCTGGATTACTCACGGTAACTGGAGTTCCTGGTGCTGCTGGAGTGCTCACGGTTACTGGCGTACCTGGAGTTCCTGGTGTTGCTGGAGTGCTCATTGTTCCTGGTGTACCTGGAGTCCCTTGTGTTACTGGAGTGCTCGCGGTTCCTGGAGTACTTGGAGTTCCCGGTGTTGTTGAAATGCTCACTGTTACTGGCGAACCTGGAGTTCCTGGTGTTGCTAAAGTGCTCACGGTTCCGGTTGTACCTGGAGTACTCACGGTTCCTGGCGTACCTGGAGTTCCTGCTGTTGCTTGAGTGCTCACGGTTCCTGGCGTACCTGGAGTACCAGGTGTTGCTGGAGTGCTCTCGGTCCCTGGCGTCCCTTGTGTTGCTGGAGTGCTCATTGTTTTTGACGTACCTGGAGTTCCTGGTGTTGTTGAAGTGCTCACGGTTTCTGGCGTACCTGGAGTCCCTGGTGTTGCCGGTGTGCTCATTGTTCCTGACGTACCTGGAGTTCCTGGTGTTGCTGGAAAGCTTACGGTTACTGGGGTACCTGGAGTACTCAGAATTCCTTGCGTACCTGGTGTTCCTGCAGTGCTCACTGTTCCTGGCGTACCTGGAGTTCCTGGTGTTGCTTGAGTGCTTTCAGTTCCTGGCGTACCTGGAGTTCCTGGTGTTGCTTGAGTGGTCATGGTAACTGGCGAACCTGGAGTTCCTGGTGTTGCTGGAGTGCTCACGGTTATTGGCGTACCTGGAGTACCATATGTTGCTGGAGTGCTCATTGTTCCTGACGTACCTTGAGTGCCTGGTGTTGCTGAAGTGCTCACGGTTTCTGGCGTACCTGGTGTTGCTTGAGTGCTCAAAGTTCCTGGTGTACCTGGAGTCCCTGGTGTTGCCGGAGGGCTTATTGTTCCTGATGTACCTGGAGTTCCTGGAGTGCTCACGGTTACTGTTGTATCTGGAGTTCCTTGAGTACTCACAGTTCCTTGCGTTCCTGGAGTACTCACGGTTCCTGGCGTAACTGGAGTTCCTGGTGTTGCTTGAGTGCTGATTGTTCCTGACGTACCTAGAGTTCCTGTTGTTGCTGAAGTGCTCACGGTTATTGGCGTACCTGGAGTAGCAACTGTTGCTGGAGTGCTCTTGGTACCTGGCGTACCTGGAGTCCCTTGTGTTACTCGAGTGTTCGCGGTTCCTGGAGTACTTGGAGTTCCCTGTGTTGTTGAAATGCTCACTGTTCCTGGCGTACCTGGAGTTCCTGGTGTTGCTGGAGTGCTCACGGTTACTGGCGTACCTGGAGTACTCACAATTCCTTGCGTACCTGGTGTTCCTGCAGTGCTCTCTGTTCCTGGCGTACCTGGAGTTCCTGGTGTTGCTGAAGTGCTCACGGTTCCTGGAGTACCTGGTGTTGCTGAAGTGCCCACGGTTCCTCGCGTACCTGGAGGTCCTGATGTTGCTGGAGTACTCACGCTTCCTAGAGTACCTGGTGTTGCTGCTGTTCTCACGGTTTCGGGCGTACCTGGAGTTCCTGGTGTTGCTTTAGTGCTCACGGTTCCTGTCGTACCTGGAGTTCTTGTAGTTGCTGGAGTGGTCACAGTTCCTGGAGTACCTGAAGTGCTTACGGTTCCGAGTGTGCTTGAAGTTCCTGGTGTTGCTGGAGTGCTCTTAGTTTCTGGTGTACCTGGAGTGCTCACGGTTCTTGGCATGCCTGGAGTCCCTGTTGTTGTTGGAGTGCTCACAGTTCTTGGCGTTCTTAGAGTTCCATGTGTTGCTGGAGTGCTCAAGGTTCCTGGCGCACCTGGAGTTTCTGATGTTGATGGAGTGCTCACGGTCGCTGGTGTACCTGGAGTTCCTGGTAATGCTGGAGTGACCAAGGTTCCTGGTGTAGGAATGAGTTACAACTATATGGGCCATCTGGCATATTAATTGTTATTTCTAGCCTATTTTGGAATGTAACAAAGTCAAGGAGATCAGTTAATAAACTATGGATGCCAAGTAAACGTGATCTTTTTATGTCTCGTGGCCTTATACTCAGACTGTCTTCTTCAATTTCAAAGTGTATACTTCTAATCTTTCATGGTGTCAGAATATTGTGATCTAGAAGTAAAACCCTAAGTCTGTTTCACATTGAAAACAGCAGATGATCGAGAGATCGTGTTAGATGTATAGTAAGTTATATTGCTAAACAGGGGTTCTGGTCGGAGGCAGCTAGAGAGAATAGGAAAACTAAATGTAGAGTAAAGTGATTCTTAATAAGATCAAGAAGATTTATCGACTAATGTTCTAAATATAGATCTACATTATTGAAGTAAGTACATCTGGAGTCTAGATCTACGTAAATTTTGACGTACATGTGACAGATTGAGCACCAAAGAAGGAAATCATGGCTTCATGCGGAAGTACCACGAAACATTTTACTGTAAACCTGCCGTCTAAGCTAGACTTCAACAACCGAGCTGACCTGTCTCAGAACTGGTCAAGATTTAAGCGACAGTAGAAAAACTATGCTGTTGCCCCCAGACTAAAAGAAAAAAAGCAAAGATTTTCATATCGTAGTTTTCATGACCTGCATTGGTGATGAGGGATTAGAATCCTTGAAAGTTTTTGAAGAAGTGACGAGGTTTCACACGACTTAGACCACATAATGCAGGCGTTTGAAGCGTTTTGCGTCGAGAACGTTATCGAAGTCTTTCAGTCGTATAACTTTCGTCAAATAAGTCAGAGAGAAAGAAAGGTGTTGACTCCTACGTCACAGACATCAGACAGCTAGCAAGAAAGCATAACTTTGCCGAAGAAGACAGAATGATGAGGGATAAAGTAGTGATTGAACTGAGAGATGACGTGACAAGTCAAAAGCTGTTAGAACAAAAGAAGCTTACGCTGAGTCAGACAGTAGACGTCTGCAGAGCTCAAGAAGCAGCAAAGACGCAGACACAAGTAATGTCTACAGAATGCACATTGGACAAGCTACATACATCCAACCATTACAGTAGGAAACATCATAAACCAAAGAGATACACGCTTGAACAAGGATCACTTGAGAAGAAAGAAGTTCGGCAGTGTGGAAGATGTGGAAAAAGCCACAGAAGAGGGAGCAGAATGCTTTATTTGCAAGAAAAAGTGACATTTCGCAAACGTCTGCAGAAAATTATACAAACGCAGCAATCAAGTCCAGTTGCTTGATGATGGCGACGCTGATAGTGAGACAGAGAGCTTCACTGGCACAGCCACGACTGTAACAGGAAAAGAAAATGTTTGGAATGCAAAAGTTGAGTTTAACGGAAAATGGATACGCTTCAAGGATAGCTCTGGTGCTGATGTCACGGCTGTACCCAGTTTAAGAATACCGAAAGAAACAAAATTCACCAAAACGGATAAAACACTGTTTGGTGCAGGACATGCAGAAATCAAAGTCAAAGGCAAGTTTTCAACAGATCTGAAACTAGCGACTGAA
This sequence comes from Elysia crispata, assembly GCA_033675545.1. NCBI lineage: Eukaryota > Metazoa > Mollusca > Gastropoda > Plakobranchidae > Elysia > Elysia crispata. The sequence goes on from JAWDGP010005256.1 coordinate 972,222, forward strand.
AAATCAACAGAACAAGAGATATATGTGCTGGAAAGACTAAGGGAACCATTGCTTGGGAGACCTGCAATTCAGGCATTACAAATATTTCAAAGAATCAGTGCATTGGATGTGATGTCACCAAAGATATCAAACGTATTCAAGAAAAATTTTACAGAACTCTTTACTGGTCTTGGAAGAGTTTGCTCGAAATACAGGATCCAGCTGAAGGATGACGTCAGACCATACTCAATTGCTATCCCACGGAGAATGACATTGCCTTTACAGGATATGGGGAAATTGGAGCTACATAAATTGAAAGACGACGATATTATCGAAGAAATTAAGGAGCCAACAGAATGGTGTGCACCGATTGTCGTGATTCCAAAAAACAAAAAAAAACAAACAAACAAAAAAAAAACCGATAAGGTGAGAATCTGCATAGATCTAAGAAAGTTATATGAGAATGTGAAAGGGGAAAACTTTCCTCTCCCAATTACAGATCACCTGTTGGCTTAACTGTCAGGAGCAACGGTTTTTGCCAAACTGAACTGTAACAGTGGTTTCCATCAAATACCCCTGGCGAAAGAATCACAGCAGTTGACAACTTTTATCACTCCTTTTGGAAGGTTTGCAGCCGAAAGGATCCCTTTTGGAATTTCCTCAGGACCAGAGATTTTTATCAGAGAAATGAGCCATCTGTTGACAGGAATACCGGGTGTGATATGCAAAATTGATGATGTACTGATCAATGGTTCCAACGAAAAGGAACATCATGAGAGAGTACAGCAAGTCCTTCAGAGGATGAGAGAGGCAGTGATGACATTAAATGACAAGTGTGCGTTTTTACAAGACAGAGTGAAATTCTTTGGGCACATAGTGTCTTAAAAAGGAACAGAAATTGATCAAGAGAAATTGGAAGCAATCAAATCACAGCCCAACAACATATCTTACCTTAGAAGACTGCTGGGCATAGTTAACCATGTGGACAAGTTTGTTAAAGAACTGACAGAAGTTACAGCCCCGCTGAGAGAGCATCTAAACACAGGAGACAGCTTTCAGGAAAATCAAGGAAGCCCTTTGCCAAGCACTAGTTTTGGCAAGTTTCAGTTCTCACCTTGAAACTAGGGCTTCAGCAGATGCTTCCAAGTCAGGCTTGGGAGGCGTTTTACTCAAGAAACATCAAGATAAGTGAAAACCTGTATGTTATACCTTCAAGGCCATGGCCAATACTGAAGCAAGAAAAGCAGGTAGAGAGAGAAGCCTTAAGTGTCACGTAGACATGCGAGAAGTTTTCAGACTTCCTTGTAGGTCTAAAGAATTTCAAAGTTGAAACCGACCACAAGCCACTGCTCGCATTGCTGCAAAAGAACAGCCTTGATGAACTTACACCTCGGATCCAGAGATCCAGATTGAGGTTGATGAGGTTCTATTTCGTCGAGTATACGAATCTCTACACGGCAGATCCTTGTCAAGCGCACCACTCCAAAAAGCAAATGATAAAGAACTGCAGCAAGAAGAGGAACTTCACTCTTATATGGATGCCATAATGAAGGGCTCACCAGCATCTAAGGAACTGGAGAAGATTACGATCAAACAAGATAAAGATGAGATTACCAGAATAGTCAAAAACTACTGGCAAACAGGATGGCCTGCATCAAGCAAGAAGGACGCAGATCTGAAGAAGTATTGGACCGTCTGACATGAACTTGCCTTGCACCATGGATTTCTTTTGTACAACAGTAAACCTGTAATTCCTAAAGACACGCAGGCAGACATCATGCATAAGTTCCATGAAGGTGGCCAAGGGATTGCCAAATGCCTAGCGCTAGCTAAAGTATCAGTACGGTGGGCTGGCATATCAAAGAAAATTGAGAAAGAAGTTGCGCGCTGTCCAGTATGTGAGAAATACAGAAACATGAGAAAGAAGTTGCGCGCTGTCCAGTATGTGAGAAATACAGAATACAGTCTAAACCCCTGATGCGAAGTCCTTGTTACCGCCTGGTAGGCACAGAGAACGAGCAATGACGACATTACCAACTGACGAGATTATGGTTGAAGGTGGTACGCGCAAAACCAAAACATCTTTGCCCGTGACTGTATCTAGTAATACGTCACCACCTAAGCATCACACCCCTATGCAAACACGAAACAGCTACATCATAAGAAGTGTGTGCCGTGAGATAAAACTCCCCAAAGAAGTACGCATGTTAGGCTGTTGTCATGCACGACATAATTCGTAAAGAAGTATACGAATCGTGCAACAGATGATGGTCTTTATGTAGGAAATGTGTAAAGCGGCGCAAACATTCCGGCCACAATAAATGCAATGTTCACTTAACTTAAATGCAGACACTTTTAATTTTTGAAGAAACATATCTAGGTGGATGCTGTAACTCAAATCAAGGTCCGGCCCGCCAAGATCAAGTTCTAATGTTATTGCATATAATAAGCTTCCATAACCTATCATGTAAAGTTGCTCAGAGTCAACTCAAGGAACGCCTAATTTAATTCCTTTAATGGGGACAAAACTGAATTTAGTTACCTGTCATAATTATTGGATGAAGCTTGTTTTATTGAAGTGGTATTTTCTTTACGTTTAAATTTTTCAAATTTTGTGTTTTGTCTTGATACTTGACAAGCCTAAAGACTAAAGTAACTACTCAAACATTGTTCTAGTAAGATACATAAATTTTGATCGCTTAAACTTTCAGTATATAAAAATTTAAATCTTACAGTTCCCGGCGTACCTGGAGTTCTAGGTGTTCCTGAGGTACCTGGAGTTCCTGGTGTTCCTAGAGTGCTCACGGTTCCTGGTGTACCTGGAGTCCCAGGTGTTTCCGGGGTGCTCACAGTTCCTGGCGTACCCAAAGTTCCTGGAGTTGCTGGAGTGCTCATGGTTCCTTGCGTACCTGGAGTGCTTACGGTTCCTGGCGTCGCTGGAGTTACTGGTGTTACCGGAGTCCTCACAGTTCCTGATGTTGCTGGAGTGCTCACGGTTCCAGGTGTTTCTGGAGTGCTGACGGTATCTGACGAACCTGGAGTATTTGGTGTTTCTGGAGTACTCATGGTTCCTGGCGTACCTGGTGTTCTTGGCGTTTCTTGAGTGCTCATGGTTCCTTGCGTAACTGGAGTTCCTGGAGTGCTCACGATTCCTGGCGTACCAAGAGTTCCAGATGTTTGTGGAGTGCTCATGGTTCCTTGCGTAGCTGAAGTCCCTGGTGTTACCGGAGTGCTCGTGGTTCCTTGCGTAGCTGGAGTCCCTGGTGTTACCGGAGTGCTCGTGGTTCCTGGTGCAACTCGTGTTGCTGGAGTGCTTATGGTACCTGGCGTACCAGGAGTTCCAGGTGTTTGTGGAGTGCTCACACTTCCTCTCGTACCCGGAGTTCCTGGTGTTGTTGGAGTGCTCACGGTTTCTGGCGTAGCTGGAGTTACTGGTGTTACAGGAATGCTCACAGTTCCTGATGTTGCTGGAGTGCTCACGGTTCCTAGTGTTTCTGGAGTGCTGACAGTATCTGGCGGACCTGGAGTATTTGGTGTTTCTGGAGTACTCATGGTTCCTTGCGTAACTGGAGTTCCTGGAGTGCTCACGATTCCTGGCGTACCTGGAGTTCCTGGAGTGCTCACGGTTCCTGGTGTTGCCAGAGTGCTCACGGTTCCTGGCGTACCTGGAGTTCCAGATGTTTGTGAAGTGCTCATGGTTCCTGGCGTACCTGGTCTTCCTGGAGTGCTCATGGTTCCTGCCATACCTGGTGTTCCTGGTGATATCGGAGTGCTCACGCTTCCTGGCGTTGTTGGAGTGATTACGATTCCAGGAGCACCAGGTGTTTCTGGAGTGCTCGCAGGTCCTTGCGTACTTGGAGTTCCCAGAGTGCTGACCGTTCCTGGCGTACCTGGAGTTGCTGGTGTTTCTGGAGTGCTAAAAGTCCTATGCGTAGCCGGAGTTCCTGGTGTTGTTGGAGTGCTCATTGTTCCTGGTGTACCCGGAGTTCCTGATGTCACTGGAGTGCTCACGGCTCCTGGCGTACCTGAAGTTCCAGATGTTTGCGGAGTGCTCATGGTTCCTTGCTTACCTGCAGTTGCTGGCGTTTCTGGAGTGCTAAAAGTCCTAGGCGTACCCGGAGTCCCTGGTGTTGTTGGAGTGCTCATGGTTCCTTGCGTACCTGGAGTCCCTTGTGTTACCGGAGTGCTCATGGTTCCTGTCATACCTGGTGTTACTAGAGTGCTTATGGTGCCTGGAGTTCCAGATGTTTGAGTGCTCATGGTTCCTGGTGTTGCTGGAGTACTTATGGTTTCTGGTGTACCTGGCGTTCCAAATGTTGCTGGAGTGCTCACGGTTCCTGGCGTACCTGGTCTTCCTGGAGTGCTCATGGTTCCTGGTGTTCCTGGTGATATCGGAGTGCTCAAGCTTCCTGGCGTTGTTGGAGTGATTACGATTCCAGGAGTACCAAGTGTTTCTGGAGTGCTCACGGGTCCTTGCGTACTTGGAGTTCCCAGAGTGCTGACCGTTCCTGGAGTTCCTGGTGTTCCCAAAGTGCTCACAGTTCCTGGCGTACCTGGAGTTCCTGATGTTACCAGAGTGCTCACAGTTCCTGGCGTACCTGGAGTACTTGGTGTTTCCGGAGTGCTCTCGGTTCTTGGTGTACGATGAGTTCCTGGTGTTGCTGAAGTGCTCAAGGTTCCTGGAGTTCCTGTAGTGCTCATTGTTCGTTGCGTACCTGGAGTTCCTGGAGTCCTTACAGTTTCTGGCATACCTGGAGTCCTAGGTGTTTCTGGAGTGCTCAAGGTTCCTGGTGTACCTGGAGTGTTAGGTGTTCCTGGAGTACGTGGGGTTCCTGGTGATTCCGGAGTGCTCAAGGTTCCTGGGGTACCTGGTGTTGCTTGGGTGATTATGGTTCCTGGAGTAGCTGGAGTTCCAGGCGTTTCTGGAGTGCTCAGGGTTCCTGGTGTACCTGGAGTTCCAGGTGCTTCTGGAGTGGTCACGGTTCCTGGCGTACCTGGAGTTCCTGGTGTAGCTTCTGTGATTATATGGGTATAAACATGTTTAGTTTTAGATATAATTGATTTCTTTTTTCTATTTCATAAATTAACATAATATTAAAGAAGTTAACCTTTATGGTAATAAATAAAATAAAGCAAAAAAGGGAAATGCAGAAAATGAGTGCTAGGAACATTTTTCTTTTAAGCCAAATCAAGATCAGAATGAATACTGTTAGCAGGAGCATTCCCTAAATTAATTTTTACCAACACGCTTAGGAAGTCCCATATCCCTCCTCCCCCCGCAAAAAAAAAAAAAAAAAAAA